>CM047749.1:7791949-8224990 GCA_026225825.1 Pistacia integerrima | reverse complement strand
CAAAGCATTCCCATTTTGCCTATTCTTTCTTTGAATTCCATCCATATCCTTTGATTCATTACAAACTTTCACCCTAACTCAACCTATTCTCCATGAAATATCCAATTACAATTTAACTCACTTTTCTGCCTTAACTTTAGTTATAGGGTCAAATAGCCCGGCCCAAGGGAAGAAAATATCTAAAAACTCAAATCAACATTTTATTAGGGAATTTGGTTTCCCGCGCCCGTTACAGCTCGCGTTCCCCATTGGCCCCATCAATTGACTTCCCGTGCTTAACCTCTCTTGCCTTCCGCGGCGAGATTCTTCTTCCCGTGAACAACGTGGCAGATCTCCTGTTTTCCAACAATTCGCCAAGCGTTCAACCACAACACTAAATCAACATAACACCAAAAACAACTCAAAATAAGAAGCGAAAAGAGGAAAGATAAGAATAACGCACCTCAAGCGCGTTACATAAGAAGATATGGTAGTTTGATGCTTTGTGATCATCATCAGCGGCTAGTAGAAAGCGGGTTGATGCTTTGTGACCCATCACCGATAAGTGACTAGAGGACGTATGCTTGGTTGATCGTTACCCCAATTTCCATGAGGAGCCAAAGGGTAGGTGCTAGGTGATCTCCACCGATAAGGTTTGAAGAGCCAGGAGTTAGTGCTTTGTGATCCTCACTCGGTAGTCACTAAAGACCGGTTAAGTGCTTGTGTGAATTCCACCCGGGAATAGCCATAGAAGAGGTGGAGATGTCTTTGTTTGTGAGCGCATCAGGCGTAACTCCCGGGATTAAGATGGGGAGGGGCCATGATGTTATTAGAAGCGAAGGCAAAGAATCGGAATAAGCATAAGGAAAGAATTAAGAGTCACACGAGACAGAGGACAGTTAGAGTTTACTGCGAGCATTATTGTGCTCACCGTTATTTTCCTTCGTGGATGCGGGAGGGTTCTAGGTGATGATACGGTTGGAGGGCGTCCGGCGCGCGAGAGGCAATAAGCACTCTATTCCCCTATTTTGTCTTTTGAAATGCACTTTATAGTATAACCTTTGTGTATAAAGACATGTGGAATGTAATGAAAAAAAGACATTTTGGGCCCAATTTTCCATTGTTAATTGCATGCATTGTACTAGTTTTCAGTAGATGTTACACACTACCACCTAGCATGGATAAGGTGCATGATGTGTTCCATGTCTCGATGCTTCGGAAATACGTAAGTGACCCCTCCCATATCTTGAAAGTAGATGATGTTAGCTTAGAAGAGAACCTTGTGTATGAGGAGCGTCCAGTACAGATTTTGGATTAGAAGGTTAAAGAGCTCCGGCACAAGAGTATTCCGTTAGTAAAAGTCCTTTGGTAAAATCACAAAGTCGAAGAGGCCACGTGGGAGGTAGAGTCAGATATGCAAAATCGGTACCCGAAGTTATTCGTATGAATTTTGAGCGGAAATTCTTCGAGGGGAGGGGATGTGCATACTACGAGGTCGTAGTTAAGATTTGTTGTATACCTTTAAATGTTCATTGATCAAGTTTCAATTGAGTTTGTATGTTGTTATTTTTTTGGTTAGTTAGTCTTTGGTTGAAATTAGTTGAGATTTGAGAAATCTTGGTATTACAGTCTTCGTCGCGGCGACGTCAGCTCTGTGTTACGATGTCGGTTCTAATTTTTATTGGGGGTTAGCGACGGAACTTTCTTCCCAACAAGCTGGTGACGGATGCAGAAAAGTTTCTTGAGGTTTTCTAGAGAATTCTCCATAAAAAGGGGGTAAAATGACCATTCTACCCCTAAGTAGCGAGGAAAAAGTGGGAGTGAAATGTAAGAGAATTTTATGGAGAACATGTTAGAATGGGAGTGTGTTTGTAATGAATTAAAGGACAAAGATGGAATTTCCAACGAAGAGCAAGGGCAATATGGGAATGAATGAAGAAAGTTGAGCTAAAAAAGATTAGCCTCCAATTAACCCTTCATTCATTCTTCTCACGCATACTCTTTCCACATTCCTCTCAAATTCTTCCTTCCATCTTTTAAGGATCTTTGAGGTTTTAGTTGGATCTTGGTAGAAAATCAATCTAAGGCATCTAAGGTAAGGATTCTTGCTTTAGATGTGAAGTTTGCATATATTTGTATATTGAAGTCTTATGGTGTTTATTGTTTTTAAAAGGGTAGAGAAGAGACAAGCATTTTAAAGGAAGGAAAGTGCAGTGTGATCCTCTCCATTTGGGCAAGGTAAATAAATCCATCCCCAAGTTGAAATTTGAGAAAACTTTTGAGTAGAGATTAAGTAGAGATTTATTTATGCATGTGTATGATATATTGAGAAATTGTTGAGATGAGTATTTGTTGTATGATTGTTGAATACACTTCATTGATGAGAAGTGTTAATATGTGATGAATATGTGATGAGAGGATGTAGTTTGAAATGAAGTTGGAGGAGATTGAATAATTTCTTTGGGAGTGCTCTTTTATGTTAGCGCGCACCTTAGTCTGCGATTGCCATGGCGATGAATTATTGTACAATAATTGATTGACTCTAGTGTTAGAGTAGGTGCCCTAGAGCTAGTCAATTCTTGTAGAATTGACTCTTTGTAATAATGTTAAATGATCAATAAAAGGCATTTTATTCTATATCACGTAAATCATCATTGTATGTATTGATATATGTCCTTAGAATGGTGGAACCATGACCCGAGGGTATCAAGTGTTTCAAATCTTGATAGTGAGACTCATGAGCACATATGGTGCCCATTCTAGAACGTTCGTAACCCCGCCTGATTATTCCTTGAGTAAGGGCACACATAATACGGTAAGGCTATCATAGTGTTGAGCGACCACTGTCGAAGCGTGCCTGATCTCACTCTTTAGGTTGTTTAGTGACAGCTGTGCGCTATAGGTGCTTGGCTTTGTAGGCAAGTTCCAAACCCTAGTGACCCACAGAGGATTCCATATGGATGGTAACGTGTCTATGGAACAAATCCTCTACAACGAATGGTGGTGCATGTGATCCTTAGACTTGAGATCATGAAGCACCTTGTGCATGAATAAGGTGCGTTGTGATAGCCACTGTGTCAATATGGTAGTGATTAGGCTGCAATCAAAGAGTGTATCAAGACTATGGTTGATCGCGAGGATTCATACTCAAAAGTACCCGGAAGATATCTCCACCGACGCAATTCAATAAATGGCAATGACACTAAAGCGTAGCCATAGTGGGATTGAGTTGTTACTCTTATCGAGGATTATTATCCAGTCATTGGTCGAATGGCCTGATACATTTACCCATATGTCGTGATGGCGAGTTGACACTATTTCTATGCTTCGGTCTCGTTGAGATAACGAATGATGAAAGGATTGGATTGTACGGTGACTATATCGTTGATAAGGTAGTTGCTTCACTGAATCCAAATTTATTAGGTGGCCATGATGCCTTGCTTTAGAGGCCAATCTTGTCGGTATGTAGTGAGAACGATTAATTGGTGGTAATCACGATACTACCACACCTACTTGTATGATAAGGAACCTATAAGTCACACACATAGAAGAATACTTAAGAACTAGTTTATAATAAGGGCGTTTTTGTCTTTTTAGGCGAAAGGGTATTTTGGTAATTTCACAGTGCAATTAAATTTACTGAGGTCATAGCCTTTATTTAATTTGTTAATAAAATTAAATAAGTGAAATTACGTTTAAATATGTGTTCGCATATATTTAAATAAATTATTATTATTGTTAAATGTTAATATATTATATATATATTAATTGAATTTAATTGAGATAATGATAATTAAAATTAAAATATCTTAATAAGAAATTTTGTTTGGATACAAGGGGTGTTGGTTAGTGCAAGGTCTATTCCATGATGGAATAGGGCAAGTGTGCACTATATAAAGGGTTGCAACACTTTGTGAATTAAATGATATTCATTCAATCAATGAAATAAAAATTCAGCGCTTTCTTTCTCTTCCAACAAGCGAGATTGCCTTTTTGTTTGAAACAAAATTTGCTTGATTTCTTCTTGGTTCTTAAGGCTAAAGAGGATCTAGCAAATCCCTCTTTAGTTCCTTGGGGTTGTCTTCATGTGGACTACATTAGTTCGATCCTTCTCTTGGGTCGATAGCGGAATCCATTCAAAGACAAGTTGGAGGAGCCTCCAAACGTGCGTATGATTTCTTAAACTCTAAACTGATTTTTCTGCATATTCTAATATAATGTATAAAACTGTAAATTTGTGCCCACCCTGATCTTGTTCTAAAGAGCGATCTATGATGTAAATAATTTTTGTTTTCTGCTACCATGTATGATCGTTTCCTAACATCTAGGGCACCTTTTCTAACAAGAAATAATGTCAACCTCAATTATCCTCGCTATCTCTGTATTCAGTTATCGGACCAATGACTAGAATAATAAATTAGATTGGCCAACAACTTAATCCCACTATGGCCATAGCTAGTGTCATTGCCATATACTGAATTACGCCATGAGATAACTTCCTCTGTGCGGGAAAGGAAGTAATGAATCTGTCCGATCCATCATAGGTCTTGATACACTCTCGATGCAGCCAAGGTCCAAACTATCCGTATGATAGCTCTAAATAGAACTACGTTGGGCTAGTGTCAAACTACACCAATCGGTGCACAAAGCACCCGGTGATCTCAAGTCTAAGGATCACATGCACACCCTTTATTCGTTAGAGATTTGTTAAAGTAGACATTGGGGTTACCATCTATATGGAATCCTTTGGTGGGTCAATCTAGTGAACTTGCCTATAGCAAGCACCCATGTGTTGCACCAGTTTGTCGGCTTGACAAGTGAAATCGTCCTCTAGGTTTGATAGGGAGGGTCCGGTCCGACCTTAATTGATAGTCTTACCGTATTATCTGTGTCCTTAGTTAGAATAATACTAGGGCTACGGACATTTCTAGAATGGCTAAGATATGTGATCATAGGGTTCTCACTATCAGGATTTGAAACACTTGATACTCTCGTCACAATTCTACCATCCTAAGGACATATATCAATACATACAACTATGATTTACATGATATAGTAGATAATGACTTTTATTGATTAATAAACATTATTACAAAGTGTCATTCCATATAATTGATTTGCTCTAGGCACTACTCAACAATCTCCCACTTGCACTATAGCCAAACATTCATGTATTTAACATCGAATGACCTAAAGTTCCATCATGCTTCTGCTACAATGGAAACTTCAACAGTGGGTTAGTATGTATTCTACAAATCTGCACATTCCCTTTCTGATCTATCTCTTTGATCAGATTAAATCAACTAAGTAAGTGTTTGGATTACTAGTAAGACCGTTATTCCTCAACCACAACAATGGCTCCATTGTTATCGTAGTAGAACTTTATTGGATCAGCAATGCTTGGAACCACATCAAGTTCGTGAATGAACTTCTTGATCCAAAGCCATCACCACCGACGCATTAAAAAATGCATTTATACTTAGCATCAGTTGTAGAATCCATTGCTTTGAGCTCTTCTAATTTAGTGCAGATCTATTGAGATAAAAATACAAACCCAAATTGCAAACGCTAATCATCTTTATCCATTTGGAAAATAGCATCACTATGTCCTCTTTATACATATTTGTTTGAAACCTTGACACTCATCCAGTCTTGGATACGTATAAAGGGCACAAAGCGTGTCCTCTTTATACCTTTGGGAAGACACTGAATAGCAGTTCTTCACCAATTACCAAGTTTGTTATGTCATTCTGATCAGAAGTATGTCATCGACATACAACACTAGGAATGCCACTACTCTCCCACGTACTTTCTTATAAACATAGGCCTCACTCCGCTTTCTTTGATACCGGAGTATTTTATGGCCTCATTGAACGAATGTTCCGCTCACTGAAGCTTGGCCTGGAGGCCATAATGGACCTCCTGCACTTGCATATCTTATTAGCTTGTCCATCAAGAAGCAAACCATGGTTGTGCCATACCACATCCTCTTCAGTTTCCATTTAGGAAAACTTTGACAATTCATTTGCCAAATCTCATAGTCATTTGCTTGTCTATCGAGAATGAAACCATTGGGTTGTGCCATATACACATCCTCTTCAAGGTTTCCATTCAGGAAAGCAGTTATGACATCCATTTGTCAAATCTCATAGTTATTAGCTTGTCCATCAAGAATGAAACCATCAGGTTGTGCCATATACACATCTCTCAGGTTTCCATTCAGGAAGCCAGCTTATGACATCCATTTGTCCAAATCTCATAGTGATTAGCTTGTCATCAGGAATGAAACATCGTGTGTTGCCATATACCCACATCTCTCAGTTTCCATTCAAGAAAGTTGTTTGACCAATCCAACTGACAAATTTCCTAGCTACATGATATGCATCAATCAGAAGCATAATCTGGATGGATTTAATCATGCTAACCGGGGAAAGGTTTCTTCATGGTCAATACCATGAATTTGTTTGAAACCGTTGGCAACAAGTTGTGCTTTATACGTATGCACCTTGCCATCCATGTCAGTCTTCTTCTTGAAGACCAATTTACACCCTATGGGTTTACTCCTTCAAGTGAATCCACTAGAAACATGGAGTTGGCAAGGTACATGGAGTCATCCTCGATTTTATGGCTTTAAGCCATTACATCGAATCGATACGGCTTGACTCATCAGTTATTGGATTCATTGTCTAGGTAGACCAGTACTGTTAGAGTAGGTGCCTTAGAGCCAATCAGTTATTGTAGAATTAACTCTTTGTAATAATGTTCATTGATCAATAAAAGGCATTTTATTCTCTGTCATTTAAATCATATTGTATGTATTGAATTATTATGTCCTTAGGATGGTAGGACGTTGGAACCGGAGGGTGTCAAGTGTTTCAAATCTTGATAGTGAGAACCCTATGATCACATATGGTAGCCATTCTAGAAATGTCTGTAGCCCCAGTATTAGTCGACCAAGGACACTAATAATACGGTATGGCTATCATAGTGTTGAACGACCCTGTCGAAAGGTAGTGACTAATCTCACTTGTCAAGGTTGTTTGCCGACAACCTGGTGCAACGCATGGGTGCTTGATGTAGGTAAGTTCACTAGACTGACCCACTAGAGGATTCCATATAAATGGTAATCCTAGTGTCTATGGACCAAATCCTCTAACAAATGGTGGTGCATGTGATCTTTAGACTTGAGATCACCAAAACGCCTTATGCATCGATTGGTGTAGTTTGACACTAGCCTAATGCAGTTCTATTCAGAGTTGTTAATATGGTAGTTGATTGGGTGGCCATCAAGAAGTGTATCAAGGACTATGGTGGATCGACAGGAGGAGTCATCACTCCCTGGGTATGGGGAGAAGTTATCTCTAAGCGTAATTCGGTAATGGCAATGACACTCCCAAAGTTGTGGCCCAGGTTGGGATTGAAAGGTTGTTGCTTAATCTAATTTATTATTCCTCATATTGTCTAGTAACTTAAATTACAAACATATCGGGAAAGAGTAACTTGGAGGGGTTGACACTATTTCTATATCTCAATCTCGAGAGATAATCCCAAGATGATGAAAGAAAATTTGATTGCCACCGATAAGCCATATCATTGATAGGTAGCTATTTATGATTCCGAATCTATTGGTGGGCCATGTGGCTGCTTTAGAGGCCATCCTTGGTGGCTTGTGGTAAGTGAGACAAATTAATTGGTGTTAATCGTGATACTACTCCACCCGCCGGGTATGATTGAGGAGCCTACCGGGTCCACACACTTAGATGATAATTTGAGAATCAGGCTGGTTTGCCAAGGGGGTATTTTCATCTTTTAGGACGAAAGGGTATTTCGATAATCTCATAGTGCAATTAAATTTGCTAAGGTTGTTGCTTGAATTTAATTTAATATTAAAATTAAATTAGTGAGATTATTTTTAAATATATGTACGTATATATTTAAATGAATTATTATTATTAATTAAATGTTAATATATTTTACAAATATATTAATTGATTTTAATTATAACAATAATGAATTAAAATAAAATACCATGAAAAGGGTGTTTGGATACAAGGGTGGATTAGGGTTGGAGCCCATGTCTATTCCTTATAGGAATGGGGTTTTAACACATGCACTATATAAGTGCATGTGTGTTAAAGATTTTTTTTATTTTTTTATTCATTCATTATTGAAAGAAAAGAGGTAGGCCTCTCTCTCCCTTCTCTCTCACGTTTCCCTTGGTTTTGAATCAAAGTTTTTCTTTGATTCAAGTTGATCTTGGGAAAGCCAATAAAGGATCTAAAGCCAAATCCCTTCTTGGTTCTTTCGGATTGTCCCCTTTATGTGGATCATCGCTTCGCTTCGATTCTACGTTGAATCGGTAGCAAAGTAGATTCAGAGACATTTGAAGGAAGCCTTTCCAAACGGGCATATAAGATCTCCGATGTTAATGCCCGGATTAATATTATATTTTCTATAGAATTTTGATTTAATGTGTTAACTTATAATATGTACCCTGATTTTGGGTTTTAAAGGAATCGATTCATCCTTTAATTTTTGTTTTTTCACTGCGTTGGGTAGATCGATTCCTAACAAGTACGTCACCATGTTGAGTCACCATAAAACCATATCTGTCAGGCTCACGATGTACTCTTCCAGATCTACGTACTCCTATGCTGTCTGAGGTGGTTCACTTTGATCCACAAATTGTGGAGTAGCCTCTTCACGATGCTCAACCACCACCTGTGGCACATCTTCCCATCCTTCGTCTAATGTATCCTATGGTATTAGAACTTCATCAAGTTCTACTTTTCTCCCACTAGTACTTCTTAGGAAATTCCTTTTCTAAGAAGGCACTAGTATGAGTGATAAAAATTATGCACTCTTCTGGATGGTAGAAATAGTATCCTTTGGTCTCTATAGGATACCCCAAAAATATACATTTGCAGAATCGCCTAGCTTGTTCGAAGTCAATTTCTTGACATAAGCTTTGCAACCCCAAATCCTTAGATAAGACAAGTTGGGCTTTTTCCCACTCTATTGTTCATACGGAGTCTTATCTATAGACTTTGACGGCACATGGTTTAGTGTGTGAGTCATAGTCTCTAGGGTAACCCCATAATTATGTGGGCAAATCATGAAAACTCAAATCATGGACCTAACCATTTCAAGTAAGGTCCTATTCCTCCTTTCAGACACAACATTATGTTGGGTGTATATGGAGAGGTGAGTTTTGATACTCTCCCACATTCCTTTAGGTAATGTTAACTTAACTTGCCACACTTGGCATAGTTGTTATTTTGAGAATATCCTTATTGTCCATCTTAAGAACATATTATTATGAAACAGTTCCATAAAGAATATTATTTATAGTCAAGGACAACAATCCATTAGTAAAGTAATATTCTCACTTATCCTAAGTGGACAAAGAAATATAATTTCTAGAAACTGAGGAAAGATCATAATAATCCATAAGTTCCAAGAAACAAGCCCTTAGACAAAATCAGATGATAAGATCCTACAGCAAATGTAGCATCACGTGCTCTATTTCCAACTGATAGGTCCACCTCTCCCTCAGCTAACAATCTACTCTATCGTAGTCCTTACACATCAGCACAAATGTGAGTACCACATCTTTTTCCTTTATGCTAGGAAGTCCTTGAAATATTTCCTCCAGTGGCTGGGATTCCCATAGTGAGGACAAACGCCTTTCCTATTTATAACAATTTCTCCAATGACTTCTGAGCCATTTCCTTCTCACTTGAGTTGGCTTCAACCAATGTCAACGTTTCTGACATTTTCATGTCTAACTCAGTAACCTTCAATATATCTAAAAGCTTAAAAAGGGTATTCTTCTTATCATCCTCAGTGAAGGCATAGACAAATTAAGAGTAAGAATCTAGCAAAAGGACCTGTAATTATAAGGTCTTATTGCTAAACCTCGTTAAAGTCCCTGCATCCCAAAATCTGGGCTGTTTTCATATACTGGTCAACTTGAGTATATGATCGACAATTTTGGTACTCTCTTCCATCTTGCATCTGAACAATGACCGAGACACCATATGCTTCTCATTTCTTTGAAGAAAATGAAAAATAGAAGCTAAGTCCATTTTCTGGCACTACTATTGCAGTAATGGTGTCATTGATGCAAGCACAATGTATCTTGTCATTTTTGCTTTTGCATCATGCGTATGCTTCACATATACATACCTAGTCTCATGGATAGAACCTTATCGCAAAGCTTTGGTGACAAAGCTCCGGCCTCCAATGGTGTATAATCTATCACTTGACAAAAGTATTATTGTTTATACCCTTTCTATACTTAGTCAACGAAATTCTCACCATCCATTCGCTTTCCGAAATCGATAGATTTGTCGCAGTTGATGATGGGATCATATTGCTCAATTTTAAGTGAATCTATAAGTGCAGAATAAGTAACCGTTATTACAATGTTTATTATTATTATTTAATAAGGACTTTTACTAAACAATCATTCCCACTATTTTCCTCAAGCCAATAACCCTCACTATTAACTTGGGAAAGCTCGTGGCTTCTAGTGGATTCCGAGATCCCATCCTCCGGCCCATTTCAAACCTTCGCTTTGGTGAACAAGCCGAAATGGGTTGGCTAGATAGGCCAACAAACTTAATCCACACCAGTTGATAGCTCCCACTACCAACCTTAAATGTGAAGCAAGCCAACAAGCTAATCACACAATCCAATGACCTAGCCATCGTCCTCAAGTGTGATTCTCAGTATCAGTAGAGTGGACACTAACTGCATGCCGCCACGTACACATAACATGTGTACTTCTCTACTATGCCTATGACATGCTTATCAACCTTCGCTTTGGCGAACAAGCAAGACACATCATTTTAAGTCGACCCATCACCATTAAGGAAAACTACAATGAAATTTAACCTCCCATTGGTAGAGCATTACCTTCGGGCTTGGCGAACAAGGTTCCGATGAACAGTAGTTTGATTAAACCCATGGTGATGGAAGGCTTACATATGACTTATATACTTTATTTGAGGGTTTTTATTTTATGTCTCACCTGTTTTATTATCTTTGTTAGAATGACATCATTTGGCATGTTATGAAACATTCAACTATAGCATGCATTCTAAGCAAATTATAAACGTGTCGATACATGGCCTAACTAAAACTGATGTCCTTAAGCCTAGAGGGAACAGTGGGTCACCTAGGGGTCCTATAATAAATATCTTGAGTCTTCAAGTATGATTGGCTGGTCCCCTGCTCGTCCTTTAAGCACATTACAAAATACATCATACTAAATTTACAAAGGTTTGGAAATTAATTATAAAATAATTACATCAATAATTTAGAAACTCGATTTATATTCGAGGGAATGAGATGAGAAGAGAATGTACATCGAGAAGGTAGGAGAAAGGCAGGGCACACAGTTCCTATTTTAAAAATTACAATCATACATACCCAAAAATACTTTGAAACATTCACCATAGGTCCAAGGCTCATGTATCAGGCACTATAAAAGTTTTCAAAAAAGAATTATTGCATACATTCAAAACAATCAATTTTGAATTGGGTGGGTAGATTTATAAAATTACCCTTTTGAATTTGCAGAATTACGAATCGATCCAGCATTAAAAATGCTACAACAGCATTCACGCCACGACATGGTTTTATCACGCCATGGCACACAACAAGAACATGTTTGTCCTGTGCCAAAATTTTATTTCACCGCGGCGTAAAACTAGCAACTCGTGTTGTAACGACGCATTCGTGCTGTGGCACAATCACGTAATTTTATGATTTGGCGCGCTACTTCGTAGTTTTCATGCCATCGTGCAAATGTGCGTTTTTGTATTTGATGACGCTTTCACGCTGTGGCAAAGTTTCATTTCACCGCGGCTCAAATCATGCGATTGCATGAATCGGCGTTACGGGATTAAAGTTTTATTTTGCCATGGCCCAAATGCGCGATACGCCGGGCCGAACGCCTTTTCCCGCATTTATGCCACGATTAAGTTTCCTTTCACTGTGGCGCATTTACGTAATCCAGGCTTACAAAACTCCACATCGCAATGCGTAGAACTATGCCGAGTCCAAGAAATTCCGTAGTTTCCATAATACTATTCATGCACGTATTAGAAAAACGATCCAATGCGAATCCCTCAACAAATCCAACACATCAATTAATCAATTTAAGCAATATTAACAGATCAATAAACCAAACATGCAATATCAGGCAATCAATTCAGTTAATCAATCAAAAATACTGTTAAAATATATACAATCAAGGTCCTAGGCTTTGATCCACTGTAAGTAAATCGATGGGTAAACATAGTAAAAAAAAAAAATTATTTCCCACCGATTACTCTAATTAACCCAAGATTAGGGTCTGATATGTATATATTTTACATGCTTAAATTGAAATAACATAGATCCAAGCAAGGATAAGATTATACTAGCGTTTGGAGGCTCCATCAATATCTCTGAACGGTACTTTGCTATCGATCCAAGAGTAGAATCAAACTCATGTTGTCCACACGAAGACATTACGATAGAGACCAAAGATTGATTTTGCTAGAATCATTCCTTAGCTTTAAGGATTCAACGTTTGGAAGGATGGGTGTAGAGAAGAAAAGAGAAATTTTCTCTCTTCAAAGAAAGCTCTCCATGTCTGAATATGAGAATTATATCAAAACCTATTTTGCTTTTCTTTATATAGAAAAGCAAAATATTTGTTGCACCCCCAAAGTTTAGCAACAACCCAATCAATAATAAAAGGCATTTTATTCTATCTCGCGTAAATCATTATTATTGCAATATGTATTGATATATGTCTTTAGAATGGTAGAACCGTGACCCGGGAGGGTATCAAGTGTTTCAAATCTTGATAAAGTGAGGGAACCCTATGAGCACATATGGTGGCCATTCTAGAAACGTCCCGTAGCCCCGCAAATTATTCTTCAAGTAAGGGCATGATAATACGGTAAGGCTAATCATAGTGTTGAACGACCCCTCCCCGGCTTGAAAGGCAAAGATCGATTCACTTGTTCAAGGTTGTTTGGTGACAACCTCGGTGCAAACACATGGGTGGCTTGTCGTAAAGGCGATTAACACCCGCAGAAGTTCACCGGATCGACCACACCCGAGGATTCCATATGATGGTAACCCTAGTGTCTATGGAACAAATCCTCTAACAAATGGTGGTGCATGTGATCCTTCGACTTGAGATCACCGGAGCGGCTTTGTGGCAACCGGGACCAGGCACTGGACATAGCCTAATACAGCTTCTTTTTTCAAAGTCATCCAATACGGTGGTGATTGGCCGCATCGAGGAGTGTATCAAGACTATGGTGGAATGACGGAGGATTCATACCCCCTTCCAAAGTGGAGAAGTTATCTCACTATGCCCAATTCAAAAGATATGGCGATGACACTAAAATTCCGTGGCCAAAGGGGTGGGGATTGAGTTGTTGCTCTATCTGGATTATAATACAGTCATTGGTCTAGAAACTCAATACATAATTATCAAGAGGTAACGAAGGTTGACACTATTTCTTATGCCTTCGTCCTTGTAGAGATAACGAATGATGAAAGGATCGTATTGTCACGGTAACCATATCGTGACGAGTAGCTACTTTGTCAATCCAAATCTATCGGTGGGCAGCTGATGCTGCTAGGGCCAATTCTTGGTCTCTGTGTATTAGTGAGACGATTAATTGGTGTTAATCGCGATACCTTATACACTACCGGTATGATGAGGAGCCTATGGGTCACACACATAAGAAGATAATTTAAGACTCAAGAAGAAAGAAGGGCATTTTTGTCTTTTGGGCTTAAAGTATTTTGGTAATTTCACAATGCAATTAAATTTGCTGAGGTTTCGTAGCCTTTATTTAATTTTGTTAGAAAAAATTAAATAAGTGAAATTCCGCTTTAAATATATGTTCGCATATATTTAAATAAATTATCATTATTGTTAAATGTTAATATATATATTAAATATATATTAATTGATTTTTAATTAAAATAATGATGAATTAAATTAAAATATCTAAAATGGGAGTGTTTGGCAAATTTTGGGGTGGTTTGGGGTTGAGCCCAAGCCCATTCCATATGGGAATAGGGTGATGCGTGTTTACTAACATGCAAAACTAGCAAGTGCACTAGTCGCCAAGTAATAGAGTGATGGGTAGATATCGTCCCACGAGTAGCAAAGCACTAAGTTTCCTATGGTGTTAACAAAGTTGAAGTAATCGAAAAATCTTGGATTTGTGGGAGCAATTTGTAATTGAAAGAAAAAAACAAAATAAAAATCTAATTCTTAAAAAGAAAAGGAAATGGAACTCGAGATTCAATGTAATTAAAACGGGTAGGGTTTTGACTTCGCTTGGATTATTTATTGGTTATACCTAAAGGTTACACTATTTTCACATTTACATGCAATGGTTGTAAATCGGATTCACTACTATGATAACATACCCCTCTCGGGCTATGTTTTCCTATTTATCCTTATTAACATTCCGCACCCAACAATTTGAAGGTTAATAACTCTAAATCATGGGAAGCACAAGAATCCTAAATTGATTTCATTAGTTCTTGAATCTATCTCTAGCATCCAATACTATAATGGTTATTACCCAAGAAGCTTAACATGAATTATTTCTCAATCTCATCATGTTCATCACATACAACACTTAATTTCGTAGTAACACACAACCACAACTTATTCACATGAAAATAAAGCACAAACATAAACTCAACCCATTTCAAATCCAAACTTCAATCAAAACCCTAACCCATAGAAGATTAGTTCATAGCTAATTTAATGTAATAAAAACGAAAATACAAGTAAAGTAATAAACATAATGAAACTAAGATGAAAGAATAGAAAACTCCCCCAAAAGATAATTATTCCAAATCCAAAAATCCGAACTTCTTCTAACAATCCGAAAATCCAGCTTTTTCTCTCTAGAAATGTAAAGACCCGGCTAACCTAACAGTCGGGACCCCCTTCCCCTAAAAAAGTTAAAAGTTTTTCTTTTATACCTAGTCCTAAAAACCCAAAGAAAAACACGCACACACGAAACGTGCGCTACAAACGGGAAATTTTAATCAACGGCCGCCGGCGAAGAACGAAAGATCCACATTCGACCTCGCCTTAACCTCCGCCGCGCCGAAGACAATTTCTTTCGCCGGGGCGAAGGGCTTAAGAGTTCTGAAATTTACGTAATCGCCACTCGCTTGCCTTCTTCGTCCGATTCTTCGATTTTCGACTCTCCACCTTGGAAACAAGCTTCATCGTGGCATTGTCCTACTCCTAACTCTCCTAACTTCTAAAATCCTTCAATTCGAGTCAAAACTTGTCAAATTTTGTCTTTATTCACTAAAAGAGTCCATTTTAACCCTAAACACGAAAAAAATAGAGAATTACGCCCACCCTATTCGTAAAATGCACTAGAAAAAGTACCTCCGAAATCCGACAAAAGATTAAATAAAATCAAGTATAATTTACGGATTATCAATAGGGCAACTAAAATAAGAACTATAAAAAGAAAAAGGTTTTAGTTGAAAGAAACGTGTGTGTTATTTTTATTATTTTGATTCTTCATTTGAAAAGAAAAGAGAAAACCTCCAAATTTCAAAACTCTCCCATGCCAAACTTTTTTATGGGTTCCATTGAAAAACAAACAAAACCCTTTTTTTGTTTTTCCCGCTTGTTTCTTAAGGCCAAGAAGGATCTAGCAAATCCCTCCTTGGTTCTTGTGATTGTCTCGTTTGTGGGACCTTTACGGTTCCCGATCCTACACTTGGATCGTAGCAAACACGTTCAAAGACAATATGGTGGAGCCCTCTAAACGTGGGTATGGTTTCTTAAACCTTGAACCGAATTTTTTGCAGCATTTGATTATTTTAATGTAAACGTGATTTTTGTACCCTCCGGATCTTGGTTCTAAGGAATGATCCATGAGTTTATGTTTTTGTTTTTCCTCCTTGCGAATCGGGCGGGTTCACTAACAAAGGGGTATCGAGCCTCGGTATCAAATTTACAGCTTTATTGTATGAATTTATAACATGTATTTGGTTGATAACATGTTGTTTTTGAAAAATCAGAAAATCTGAAAAAATATGTTTATGGATGAATGATTCAAATGATAAAACTTGTTTAATAATGTGTTGATGAATGATATATTGGTTGGTTAATATCCCTGGTTGAAGGCGTATGAGCCGTTTGATTTGATTTGGATTCGTGTTTATACACAAAATCAGAAAAAAACGCCTAACCGTATGAATTGGGATTAAGTCCGGGCGCGGCGAGGAGCCTCTGGGAAAGTTTCCACCGCGAAGATAAAACCTTCGCCACGGCAAAGTCTGTGCTTCCTCGCCGCGGCGAAGCCTGTAGCTTTCCCAATTCTGTATTTTTTGCAAAGGGTCTAATCTGCAGCTTTTAATAACCCTCAGAAAGCCAATGTACATTCCTCGCATTTAAGAGGGTAATTGATTAATAAATTCAACCCAATTCAAAAATTGATTATTTTTGAAATGTATGCTTTGTACTTGTTTGTATATTGCATGGTGCCCGGTACATGAGCCTTAGACCTAAGGGTGAATGTTTTAAATTATTTTTGGGTATGTATGGTTGTAATATTTTTTAAAAATAGGCTGCGTGTCCCATTTGCCTTCTCTCCTCTTCTTGATGTACATTCTTTTCTCATTTCATTCCCCTCGAATTGGGAAAAATCGAGGTTTCTAAATTTGTTGATGTAAAATTAGTTTAATATTAATTTTATTGTAAATTTAAGAATGATGTTTTTGAAATGTACTTGGAGTTGGAGCAAAGGCGTTTGGCAACCATGCTTGAGGACTCAAGATGTTTATTACAGACCCTTAGGTGACCCACCCGATTCCTCTTAGGCTCCGAGGAGATCGGTTTAGGTTAGGCCATGTACCGGCACGTTTAATATTTTGTTTAGAATGCATGCTTAAGGTTGAATGTTGGAATAACATGCCAAATAATGTCATTCTAACAAAGATAATAATCGATGGAGACATTAAATATCAAACCCTCAATTAAAGTATATTAAGTCAACGAATGCCTTCCATCACCATGGTTAATCAAACCACGCTTCGGTCGAAACCTTGTTCGCCAAAGCGAAGGGCACACTTCTACCAAAGGGGAGGTTAAAATTCATTGGAGTTTTCCTAATGGTGATGGGTTTCGACTTAAAATGACGGTTTTGCTTTGTTCGCCAAAGCGAAGGTTGATAAACGCGTCCATAGGCAAAGTAGAGTAGTATACATATTATGTGTACATGGTGATATGTAGTGTCCACTTCTTACTAAATTTCCGAGAATCACACTTGGAGGACAATGGTTGGAGCCATTGGATTGTGTGATTGCTTTGTTGGCTTTTTCACATTTGAGGTTAATAAAGGGGTGGGGAGCTATCAACTAGTGTGGATTAAGTTTGTTGGCCTACCTAATCAACTCATTTTGGCTTGTTCGCCAAAGCGAAGGTTTGAAATGGGCAAGATGGGATCTCGTCCCACCTAGGAAAGCCAACAAAGGCTTTCTTTCGAGTTAATAGTGAGGGCTATTGGCTGAGTAAAATAGTGGGAGCATCGTTTTAATAAAAGACCATATTAAATAATAAATGAACTTTATAATAACTTTATCTTTCTCGCAAATTGTAGATTCACCAAAAATGAGCATTATGAACTCCGGCAACCGATAATCGAAAAAGAAAACAGTGATGGATCCAATTTCTCATTGTATCGTAATCTTCGGATTATTTACTTAAGTCGAAAAGAAATTGTATATCCTTGAAAAGCCATACATGGTGAGGGCATGATCCCTTTGATGCCAGCTCGAAGTTAAGGATACTTATCAAAAGTTCCTTTTGATGATCTTTGATAGCGTCCGGGTTGGCTTTGATGTTAGCATCGATGACAACCTATGCCTGCCAAAGGCCAAAAGCATGAGAATATGGATGCTTCTTCCATTATTCTACACCTCGGAAGGAGCTATTTGGAAACAAAATGCTCGACATGAGAGGTACAAGGTGCCTCAAAGCACTGGGAGTCGTTCTTGCCGAGGGTGCCCAAGTTGGTCCTCATTTGCTTCAAGATGATCAAGCCACCATTGAGAGGCTTTGAGACTTTGGGATGTGGCCTGGGATGCAGAATTACAAATGGATTTTAAGGTTCTGCAATCCTTGCCCACCCGACTCATATGCTCTGTTCATAATGAATTTCAATATGCACACGATGGAGAAAACCCGGTCCGTCAACTTCCGAACATGGCCGGAGGACGTCAGAAAGCAGACTTGAAAAAGTTCTAAGCCTGCGTTTTACCGGTTGGCCAAAGCCCTGGCAAGAGCAGGGTAAGGGCAAGGGTAAGGCCAAGGCATCAAGGCCTCCCAAGCCCTTGCCCTAAAGGACATGTTGCCTCCCTTCCGGGCCGGAGAGTGGCATAGGAAAGGGCAAGGTAGTTCTGCTTTGTGGCTAGCCTAGCCACCGGGAGGAAACACCGCAAGGCTTTCCCTTGCAAAGCAAGAAGAAGTCCGAGGCCTACGAACTTCAGTACTTTCAATGGATTGAGATTAACTTCTCTCCCTCAACATCTTGGGGTCATGGACACGAGGATGTGGTACCTCACATTTGCCTGCCGATGTGGGAGGAACTAAGGCAGAGTAGAAAGTGCCTCGGGCCAAGGGAGAGGTAGGACCTACGAGTTGGAAATGGAGCACATGTGGTGCATTAAGTGAGGGACTTATTGTTTATCTTTGCCTTTACTGCTTGTTATTAGAACTACATAACTCCGTTATCACGGTACCTTCTATTTCTAGAAATATTATTTCAAGTATTCCATTTTGGATAATATGGGGTATCATTTTGAGATATCTTTAATGGATTGTTGTCCTTTAGTTTGAATGGTATTCTATTTGGAATGCAAGTAAATATAATGGATTATATGTTCTAATTTAAATAGTAAAGATATTCTCAATATTGAAACCAAGAAAGCTTAAACATAAAGCGATATAAACCAAACATATCTCCTCGCATTGTAGATTGTGTCATGTTAATAAGACCTCGCATTGTAAAACTTTCAAAGGGATGAAGTTTTGGCCTTTGACTTCCAAACTATTTGAGGTATGCGAGTCATGCCTTTTAGGCAAGATGACCAAGTCTCATTTCACAGACAAAGTGAAAGATAATCAATCAGTAGGCATCATCCAAATAATGGATGTAATGTGGATCCACTAAGCAAAGTGAAGCCTAGAGGTGGATATTCATACCTCCATCATATTTCTTGATGATTTCGGAATAAGATATGGTTATGTCTAACCTTTATGAGACATAAATCTGAAGCGTTGATAAATTCAAGGAATTCTGGAGAATGAAGTATGCATTATGTTGGGCAAAAGTATTAAAGCCTTCTTCGGTCGATCGGAGAGGTGAATACTTAGCTCGGGGTTTTTAGAGTAACCTGAAGGAATGTGGGATAGTATCACAACTCACCCTCCTTATACACCCCAACACAATGGAGGTGTCAAAGGAGGAATAGGACCTTACTTTGACATGGTTAGGTCCCATAATGAGTTTTTAGGTGATTCACCTACATCGCTCGGGTTATGGCCCTCCTGTAGACTGCGACCTCACGTTTTTTGGAACCGCAGCCGTCCAAAGTTCAGTAGATAAGACTCCATAATGGGAGCTATGGAGTGGTGAAAGCCAACTTGTCTTATCTAAGGATTTGGGTTGGCGGAAAGCTTATGTAAGAAATTGACTTCGAACAAGTGCATCCTCCGTAATGTATATTTGTTTGGGGTATCCAAAGAGAACCAAAGGATACTATTTCTACCAACCCGGGAAGAGTGCAAAATTTTTTGTTGCTTTGATCCTGGGTGTCTTCCTAGAAAAAGGAATACTTTCTAAGAAGGTACTAGTGGGAGAAAAGTAAGAACTCGATGAAGTTCTAGAACCACAAGATATACTTAGGGACAAAGGATCGGTATGGATGTGCCACAAGAAGTGGTTTCCCGAGCATCAAGAGGATGTTACCCTCCCACAACTGTGGGATCAAAGTGAACCACCCTTAGGTAGCACAGAGCCGCGTAGATCCGGGAGAGTACGCCATGAGCCCGAGAGATACGGTATCTCGGTGACTCAACATGGTGACGTACTAGTCCTACCAAGACGATGAACCCATAACCTACGAAGACGCTTATATCGGATCCGTATTCCGTTAAATGGCTTGAAGCCATGAAATCTAAGATGGACTTCCATGTACCGAACCAAGTGTGGTCTTTGGTGGAACCAACCTGGGGCGGGGAGGGTAAAACCTATAGGGTGTAAATGGGTCTTCAAGAAGAGCGACATGGATGGCAACGTGCATACTTATAAAGCAACGGTTGGTTGCCAAAGGTTTCAAACAAATTCATGGCATTGGACTATTGAAGAAACCTTTTCGCGGGTGCATGATTAAAATCCATCCGGATTATGCTTGCAATTGCCTGCATATCATGACTATGAGATTTGGCAAATGGATGTCAAAGGGCTGTCCCCTTTTGGGGAAGGCGGAAGCTGTGAGAGGATGTGGTATATGACACAACCTGATGGTTTCGTTTCTTGATAGTCAAGCTAATAAGGTATGCAAGTGCGAGATCCATTTATGGACTCAAGCAAAGCTCAAGGAGCCTGGAACATTCGTTTTGATGAAGCCGTAGAATCGGGGTTTTATTAGAACGAGATGAGCCTGTGGTTTGCAAGAAGTGAGTGCTTCGATTCGATTTTGATATACCGAACTTGTAAGTCGTAAAGACTTGGTTATCCAAGTTGCTTCTCCATGAAGGACTTAAAAAGGGGGAAACAAAATTTCCTTTACATCCTTCCGGTATAAAGATCCATCGTGATAGATCGTATAGGTTGCTTCCCGGCCTTAAGTCGAAAGGTGCATATATTGACAAAGTATGAAACGATTCAAGATGGAAGAATCCAAGAAAGGATTTCTTCCGATGTCACATGGTGTTTATCTCTAAGGAATTATGTCTTAAAACACAAGATGAGAGAGATTAGGAATGAAAAGGATCCCATATGCATCAGCCAATTGGATCCCATCATGCATGCCATGCCTTATGTACCTCGGATTGATGTCTCATGTGCTTGAAAGCACTTGTAGTAGGATATCAATTCGGATTCCGTAGCGAGCCATCTGATGGTCAACCAAGAATATTCTTAAGGTACCGGGAAGAAAGGACTAATGATATGTTCTTTGGTTTTATGGAGGAAGATGAGCTCACTGTAAGAGGATACAAAGGTTGGATGCTTAGTTTCCAAACGGACAAAGATGATTATCGATCACAATCGGGGTTTTTATTTTGGTCTCAATGGGCGGTGGCGGGTGAGGTTTCGGGAAGAGCCCTCCAAGCAAAGAACAGAAGCGACTTTACAATGGAGGCTAAGTATATTGCATTGTTAGATGCAAACCCGGGCCAAGGCAAACCTGGGATTAAGAAGTTCGCCAATTTCCGAACCTTGGTATGGTTCCCACGATTGTTGATCCTATAGACATCTATTTGGTGGACAACAATGGAGCAATGCTTCCAAGCCAAGGAACCAACGGTTTCTCATCAAAGTCCAGACACATACTCGCATTTCCGGATTCCCATCTCATCAGAGAGATAAAGTTGAGAGGAAAGACGTGGCAGTTAGTAAAGTGGCAATTGGCGCCGACAATCTCGCAGATCCACCGACAAAGCCTCCAGTCGCCAAATAGAAGGGCATGAAAGGCACTTGAGGGGATAATTTGGTTTTTAAATTAAATAACATGGAAATGATTGGCCTATAGTGCATGTGGGAGATTGTTAGAGTAGATGCCCTAGAGCCAATCAATTATTGTAGAATTGACTCTTTGTAATAATGTTCATTAATCAATAATAAAAGGCATTTTATTCTATATCGCGTAAATCATTATTATTGCAATATGTATTGATATATGTCCTTAGAATGGGTAGAACCGTTGACGAGGGTATCAAGTGTTTCAAATTCTTGATAGTGAGAACCCTATGAGCACAATATGGTGGCCATTCTAGAAAGCGTCCAGTAAAGCATTGTTAATGCAAGTAAGGGCAACAGATAATACGGTAAGGCTTAATCATAAGGTGTGAATGACCCACCTGTCCGAAAGGCGTTGGACTGATTCTCACTTGTCAAGGTTGTTTGGTGACAACTCGGTGCAACACATGGGTGCTTGGCCTGTAGGTGATTTACACCGGGCAAGCAAGTTCACCTTGGACGACCCACCGCCGAGGATTCCATATGGATGGTAACCCCAAGGTGGTTCTATGGAACAAATCCTCTAACGAATGGTGGTGCATGTGATCCTTAGACTTGAGATCATTGGAGCGCCTTGTGGCACCGATTGGTGCGTTTGACACTAGCCTAATGCGTTCTTTTCAAAGCTATCAATACGATGGTGATTGGCCTGCATCGGGAGGTGGTATCAAGACTATGGTGGATTGATGAGGATTCTTCACTCCCAGGTGCAAAGGAGAAGTTATTCTCACAGCCGCAATTCGGTATATGGCGATGACACTAAAAGCGTAGGCCTACAAAGGGTTGGGATTGAGTTGTTGCTCTATCCAGGATTATAATACGGAGTCATTGGTCCGAAACCCTTGAATACATAATATCAAGAGTAACCGGGAAGGTTGACACTTATTTCTATGCCTTCGTCCTTTATAGAGATAACGAATGATGAAAGGATCGTATTGTACCGGTAACCATATCGTGGTGAGTTAGCTACTTTGTCCGAATCCAAATCTATCGGGGTGGCCATGATACCTTGCTAGGGGGCCAATCTTTGGTCTATGTATTAGTGAGACGATTAATTGGTGTTAATCGCGATACTATACACTACCGGTATGATTTGAGGAGCCTAATGGGTTACACACATAGAAGATAATTTAATACTCAAGAAAGAAAGAAGGGCTGCGTTTTTCGGGTTTTCTGGGGCCCGAAAGGGTATTTTGGTAATTTCACAATGCAATTAAATTTGCTGAGGTCGTAGCCTTTATTTAATTTGTTAGAAAAATTAAATAAGTGAAATTCCGCCTTTAAATATATGTTCGCATATATTTAAATAAATTATCATTATTGTTAAAATGTTAATATATATTAAATTAATATATATTAATTGATTTTTAATTGAAATAATGATGAATTAAATTAAAATATCTAAAATGGGAGTGTTTGGGCAAATTTGGGGGTGTTTGGGTTGGAGCCCAAGCCCATTCCATTATGGGAATAAAAGGCAACCTAAAATAAGACTATAAAAGAAAAAGGGTTTTAGTTGAAAGAAACAGTGTGTGTTATTTTATTATTTTCATTCTTCATTTTGAAAAGAGAGAAACCTCCAGCCTCAAAACTCTCCCACGCCACTTTTATTTCGCCTCCATTGAAAAACAAACACTTTTTTGTTTTTCTTCTTGATTTTTTTCTTAAGGCCAAGGAGGATCTAGCAAAATTCCTCCATTGGTTCTTGTTGATTGTCTTCATGTGGACCTCACTTGGCGGTTCGGGATCCTACACTTGGATCGGTAGCAAACACGTCGAGGACAATATTGGTGGAGCCTTCCAAAGCTGGGTATGGTTTCTTAAACCTTGAACCTGATTTTTGCAGATTTGATTATTTTAATGTAAACTGTGATTTTTGTACCGGGATCTTGGTTCTAAGGAACGATCCATAGAGTTTATGTTTTTGTTTTCCGCTGCATAACTGGGTCGTTCACTAACATTAGCAAAAGTAAATGGGCCTAAAATTTCCTTTTATTACATGTAAACATTCTTTATACAAAATAGAATATCATTTACAAAATGCCATTAAAAAAACAAATGGATCGGTTTGTAGCTTATTGCTCCTCGTTTGCCGCGGGCCCCATCCGACCGGCATTCTTCCCACCTAGATCCCTGCAACCACAAAGAACAATGGGGTGAGCACAAAATAATGCCTCCAGAAGTAAATCCTCTACTGACCGTCCCCGTAACCCCTTTCTCTTAATTATTTCCTTACACTCTTCTTTTTATCTCATTTAATGATTTCCTTTCTTTTCACGCAGCTTGGGCATTTAACTTAACTCGCTATATGTCACGGCTTCATCTTACCGTAGGCACGGCCGGGTGGAGTTCACATAGCACAAACCCACTCTTCGTGACTTTCGGGTGGAGATCACAAAGCACCAACCCGTTTTCGTTTTAAATTTCGTGGAGATCACAAAGCACCAACCTGTTTTTTGTAACTACCGGGTGGAGATCACAAAGCACCAACCCGCTTTTCGGGTTTAATTCTTTTGGGTGGAGATCACAAAGCACCAACCCGCTTTTTAGTAACTACCGTGGATATCACAAAGCACCAACCCGTTTTTAGTATTTTTCTCATCCTCCTCTACCTCTAGAGTAGTTCATTCACAAGGTTCTCTACTCTTTCTCACAAAGTTCTCTACTCTTTCTCAAGCCACTTCTCAATGCACAATTAATCTTCTCCACTAATGCACTCATGAAATGCCAACATGCAATGTTTCAAGAATTAAGGTTTACTACTCATGCTCATGATTCTCTTAGGCATTTCATCAAACAACTAATGTGCATACATAAACTCTACTTTATCTAGAGTTCTACTCCTCTCTTGGAACTATCCAAAATGGGAAAAGAAAAACTCTTCACCAAGCCTATAATTCATGTCATAACATAACACTTCCAAAGAGATTTCTCAATCTCCTCCAATTTCATTTCAAACTACATTCTCATCACACATCACACTTCTCATAATTGAAGTGTATTTAACAACCACAAAGCAATTCATCTCCATCTCAATTCTCAATAACATATCATTTAACATGCATACACAATTTCTACTAAATCTCTACTCAAAAGAGTTCTCAAATATCAACTTGGATTAGGGATTTACTTACCTTGTAATGGAGAGATCTCACTAGCAACTTTCCTTTCCTTTACAATGCTTGTTCCCTTCTTCTTCTACCCTTTAAACAATAACACCATAAGATTTTAATATACAAATATATGCAAAACTTCACATCTAAAGTGAGAATCCTACCTTTAGGATGCCTTTTTTTTAGATTAATTTTTCTACCTCAAACCACCTCCAAAAAGCCCTATAAAAGTCTTGAAAGGTTGGAAGGGAAAGTTTGAGAGGAAATGGAGAATGGAAGAGGAGGCGGGGTGGAAGATGAAGAATGAAGGGTTTACTAAGCTTTTAACCCCTTTTAGGGGCTCCCAAAATATCTTCATTCATTCCTATATTGCCCTTTGCTCTTCTTGAAAAGTCCATCCTTATCCTTTTTGATTCATTACAAACACACCCCCATTCTAACATATTCTCCATAAAAATTTCCTTACAATTCACTCCCACAAAACCTGCTAATTAGGGTAAGGAATGGTCATTTTACCCCTATGGAAGAATTCTTCTAGAAACCTCAATAAACTTTTCTCGCCGTCCTCGTCATCGCGGCGAAGAAAGTTCCTTGCCGCCCCGGCGAAAACCCAAACGAGCCGACACCGCAATTACAAAGCCAACGCCGCCACCGGGCCGGAAGCTATTCTTGTTCAGAAGACCGAAATTCCACACTCCCGCCAAATCTCAACCAAAATCAAAGGGCAAACACTCAACCAAACCAACTTAAGGGCCAACCAACTGAAAATAATGACATAACAAGCTCACATGAGACCAAAGCAATAAACATTCAAACATACAACATAATTTACTACGTACCTCAAGTAGGGCGTTACAAATCGCGCATAGGTCCCTATTTAATTATTTAGTTAAATATTAATATTAACTTCAATAATTAAATTCGTAATTTTTCTAAATTATTCCACTAATAAAATTAGACAAACGAAAGGCTATGTAAAGTGAGTGAAACAAATTGCAATTTGGGGGCCAAAAATTTGGAAAAAAGATAGAATATAAAACAAAACGAATCTAATCATCACATTAATGACCCAAAATCCGAGCAAAGATTATAACGTTATAAACCAAAACCAAAGGTAAACAAAATCAGATAAACCAAAAGTCTAACCCATACAAGGATTCGTAATACATTACCAACGCTTGAGGCTCCTTCAATATCTCTCGATTTGATTCTCGCCCCTCCCCGATTCAAAGTAAAATCGCACTCACGTCCGGTCCCACATGAAGATAATCCATAGAACTATCAAGGATTTGCCTAGGATCCTCTTGATGGCTTCAAGAATCAATGTTTTCATGAGTTCCAAGAAGAAGAATATTTTCTCTTCAATCAATGAGTGGGGCATGAGAGAGAGGGTAAAACCGGTGGCTAGGGTTTTAATTATTGAATGAATTAATTAATTAATTATCAATTGTTTTAATTTTTAATTTTAAGTTGCACTTATATAGTGCAAAAAATTAAAACCCTATTCCAGTTAGGAATAGCCATGGGCTCCAACTCTAGTTCACCCTTGCAACCAAACACCCCCTTTATGGTATTTTAATTAATTAATTATTATTATAATTAAAATCAATTAATATATAATAATGTATTAACATTTAATTAACAATAATTCATTTAAATATATGCACAGATATATTTAAATATAATCTCACTAATTTAATTTTAATATTAAAATTAATTTACAGGCAACAACCTCAGCAAATTTAATTGCACTGTGAGATTACCAAAATACCCTTCCGTCCTGAAAGATGAAAATACCCTTCTCACAAATTGATTCTTAAATTATTTTCTAAATGTGTGACCCATAGGCTCCTCATCATATCGACAGTGTGTAATATTGCAATTAACACCAATTAATCGTCCTCACTACACACATACCAAAGATTGTCCCCTAGCAAGGCATCATGCAACCCGATAGATTCTTCGGATTCAAAGAAAACCACATTACTCATCAATGTATGGTTACCGCAATCAAATCCTTTTCATCAACGTATCTCATCGAGACCTCCGAGGTACGTTTTAAATAGTGTCAACCTTTAGATATCCTCGACATGTTTGTATTTCGTTAATGGACCAATGACCAGAATAATAAATTGGATTAAGCAACAACTCAATCCCACTGTGGCCACAAATTTAGTGTCATTGCCATTTACTTAATTACCCGGAGATAACCTCCTCCGTAACCCTTAGGAGTGATGAATCTTGTCGATCCACAATAGTCTCGGGATACACTTCTCAATGCAAACCCAATCACTACCGTATTGATAGCCCTCCGGAATAGAACTACGTTGGGCTAGTGTCAAACCTACACTAATTGGTGCATAAGGCGCCCTTCCCGTTGATCTCAAGTCCTAAGGATCACATGCACTACCATCCGTTAAAGGATTTATTCCATAGACACTAGGGTTACCATCCATACCAGTGAACTTGCCTCTCGTAAGCACCCATGCGTTGCACCCAGTTGTTTCGGCAAACAACCTTGACAAGTGAGATCAACCACCGCTTTGACAGGTCATTCAACACTATGATAGTCTTACCGTATTTATATGTGTCCTTTGGTCAAAATAATATTGGGGCTACAAACGTTTCTAGAATGGCCACTATATGTTATCATAGGCTTCTCACTATCAAGATTAGAAACACTTGATACCTGTAACACCTACTGAAAACTAGTACAATGCATGCAATTAACAATGGAAAATCGGGCCCAAAAAGCTTCTTTTTCATTACAATTCACATGTCTTTTATACACAAAAGTTATCAGTTTACAAAAGTGCATTTCAAAAGACAAAATAGGGGAAGCTTGTAGCTATGCTCCTCGCGCGCCGACGCCCCTCCAACCGCAACATCACCTAGAACCACCTGCATCCACAAAGGAAAATAAGCAAGGTGAGCACAAATAATGCTCGAAATAAGTAAAACTCTCTAAGCCAATGGCCCCCGTCCCCCGTGGTGTGACTCTTAATTCGTCCCAAATTTTCTAATTCTTTCCTTTCTATTTCTGTTCTATAACATCATTGGCCTCATCTTAACCAGGGAGGATACGGTTCCGGGATAAGGCGCATCTACAAAGCACATCTTACTCTCTATGGCTATCGGGTGGGAATTCACAGCACCAACCCGTCACTACTACCGAGAGAGGATCACAAAGCACCAACTCCGGTTTCTTCTAACTATCGGGTGGAGATCACCTAGCACCTACCCGTCCTCATGAATTAGGGTAACGATGCCAAGCATTTACCCAGTCTCTAGTCACCTATCGGGTGATGATCTACAAAGCATCAACCCGCTTACTACTAGCCATTGGATGATGATCACAAAGCATCAACCTACATATCTCTTAACTAATCGGGTAGTGGTCACAAAGCATCTACCCATTTCTATTACTCATTGGGTGACGATCACAAAGCCTTGCCGATTCCCACCATCTCTCTAAGCTATTCGGATGATGATCACAAAGCATCAATCCGATTCCCCCATAATGGGATCGGGTGATGATCACAAAGCATCATCCCAACTATATTACTCTTCTAACTCATTCTATTGTAGCATTTTTTCAATGCTCTCTACCCTTAGAGTAATTTTACCCACTAAGCTCTCTACTCATAGGGTAATTGTATAAACCATTTCCTTACACTTTCTTAGGTCACTTTTCAATGCATATAACAATGCACATGGATGATTCATCACTACTAATGCACTTATGAAATGCCAACATGCAATGTTGCAAGAATAGTTCATTACTCACACTCAAACCTCTATTAGGCATTTCCCATCAAACAACCTCATGTGCATTATAAAACTCTATCATAGCCATGAATCTAAAACTTTTCCTAACCATCCAAAATGGGGAAAACCCCTTCACAAAGTCATAATAACTCACAAATAAAAACACTTCCCAAAAAGGGTTCCATAATACCCCTTAAATTCCATCTCAACTACCTTGCCAAACCAACAACTCATTTCTCAAATTTGCAAGGTAATAACATTCACAAAGCATAGAAATCTCTACTTAATCCTTCATACATGCTATAATACATGCATATCACATACATACATCATCTCTATCAAAACCCTAATCAAGAAAAATTCATAAATCTCAACTTGGGTTGGGTTTTACTTTACTTTGCTATGGAGAGACTTCACAAATCTTCTTTTCACTTGGGTTTGCTTTGACTATTCTCTCAACTCTTAACCAAAAGAATGAAAAGCCCTCAAAAACCAAAATGAACTAAAAATCCACAAATCACACAACTTAAGGAGAAATCCTTACCTTAGGAAGCCTTAGGTTGCTTTTCAACTCCAAATAACTTCAAAAACCCCTTGAAATTCCTTGATCAAAAGGAAAAGAGAAATTCGAGAGGAGAAGAAATGAAGAGTCACGCTTTGAGAAGAAGAAAATGAGGGGTTCTTTTGATTCTAATTCCTTTTAATGAAATATTAACACATTCATTCCCATTTTGCCCTTATTCTTCTTTTGGGAATTCCATCCATATCCTTTGGATTCATTACAAACTCACCCCCATATCAACACATTCTCCATGAAAAATCCTTACAATTAACTCCCCACTTTTCGCTAATTAGGGGTAGAAAGGTTCCAAATTGCCCTTAAGGAAGAAAAATATCTAAAACTCAATCAACAATTTAATCGGGTTGTCGCCGCGGCGAAACTTCGCCCGCCAGCCTTCCCCCGAGGCTTTCAACCCCTCTTCGCCGCGGCAAGATTCTTCTTTTCGCCTGCACACGGCATACCATCAAATCCTTCTGCTTTTCAACCAACCCCTGTGGCAACCATTCAACACAACACTCAATCAAACAATAATAACAAAAACCAACTCGATAAGGGCGAAAGAGGAAACAATAACAACGCACCCTGCTTTGCTTACAATTCTTCCCCTTAAAAGAATTTCGTCCCCCGAAATTCAAACAAATAACTCGGGGAAACGATTCCGCATGTCCTGCTCTACTTCCCAAGTGGCTTCTTCCACTTTGTGATTCCTCCAAAGGACCTTCACTAGCGGAACACTCTTGTTCCGGAAGTTCTTTAACCCTTCGATCCAAAAATCCTGGAAGCGGACGTTCTTCATATACTAGATTCTCCGATACTTCAAAGTCCTTCTACGCTCAAGACATGGAGGGGATCACTTACATACTTCGTAGCATCGAGACATGGAAGACATCGTGCACCCCTGTCCCATACTAGGTGGTAGTGCCATCTTTATAGGCCACCTTCCCCACTGTTGGCAAGACCTCAAAAGGACCTACATACCTCCCTGCTAGCTTCCCTTGGCCTCCAAAAACCCGCATACGCCTGGGGTAAAGGGGAAACTTTCAGAAATACTTTATCGCCCACTTGAATTCTACCTCTTTCCTCTTCAAGTCGGCATAACTCTTCCGTCGATCTTGGGCTTGTTTCATTCTATTTCGGACTACCTTCACATCTTCTACTAGCTTCGAGTCATCTGCGCCCAAGATGTACTAACTCATCTCTTTCTCCTACTTCATCCCAACTAAGTGAGACCTACACCGTCTACCATACAAAGCCTCGTAAGGCGCCATTCTAATTGTAGACTGATAACCGTTGTTATAGGCAAATTCCACTAAGGGTAACATCTCATGCCAGATACTTTGTAATCCATGCAACAAGCTCAACATATCCTTCGAGCACCCGATTCGCTTTCTCTCTGGCTGCCATCTCGTCCGAGGATGATAAAGGCGATCAATGCTAAACGGTACCCAAACTCCTCTCGTAAACTTGTCCGTAATTAAACGAAACAAATCTGAATCTCCCTATCTCGATACTATAGTCTTGGGCACACCATGCAATCACTATCTCCTTAAGGTAAACTGGGCCAACCTGACCAGAAGGGTACTATCCTTACCTCGGGAGGAAATGGGCTGATTTGGTTAGCCTCCGTCCCACAATCACCCATATAGCATTATACCCTCTCGTACTGGGGAGACCCGGTGATAAAATCCATCGAAATACTCTCCCATTTCCACTGGGATACTCAATGGTCAAGCAACCCCGATGGCCTGGGTTGGTTGTTCGCTCACCCACCGACAGTTAGGCATTTAGCCACAAACTCGGGCCGACGCCTTTCTTTCTTCATACCCCACTCCACCAATAGCCTTTCTTTTTATATCCCATACATCTTGGTTGCTCCTTGATGAGCGTGTACTTGTGTCATGAGCCTCCATAAGAATTTCTTCTGCTTCAACTCCTTCAATGAGGAATGCACAATTTCCGATTTAAATAGAGGCACCATCTCTCACAAAGAACTCGATGTCTTGCCCTCATGCACTTGCTGAACTATTTTCGACACCACTCATCCTGCCATTTGCTTTCTCTCTAATTTCCTCCTAGTAAAGAGGACCGTACTCACTAGGGTCAAGAATTCTTCCCGAACCACCTCAACTGCTCCTTAGACAATTCTTCTATTAACTCTTTCGCCCGTGTTCCGAAAAACATGAGCTTTTCTACTCAAGGCATCGCTACTACATTGGCTTTCCCCCGGTTGATACTTGATCTCACAATCATAATCCTTGACCACCTCTAACCACCTCCTCCGCCTCATATTCAACTCCTTTTGAGTGAAGAAGTACTTCAAACTCTTATGATCTGTAGATATTACTCTTCACACCATAAAGGTAATGCCTCCAAATCTTTAAAGCAAAGACCACAACCGCTAACTCTAGGTCATGCGGTAGGGTATCCTGGTCTCGTACTCTTTCAATTGACGAGAAGCATAAGCTATAACCCTACCTTAATCGCATCAACACAGCCTCCGAGTCCCCGCAAAGAGGCATCTGTATAAATGTCATAATCTACACCTCCCGTGGTAACACTAGCACAGAGCCGATGTTAACCTCTTCTTCAACTCTTGGAAGCTTTCTTCACAAGTCCCGACTGCATAAAAGGAGTTTTCCGCTTTGGTAAGAGCATCAAGCCAGGTTTATGCCAACGGCGAATCCTCTACAAATCGGGCCGGTAGTAGCCCTGCTAAGCCTAAGGAAGCTCCCGATTTCTTTTCACTGTTCTTTCGCTTTTGCCATTCCAGATTGCTTGCACTTTACTCCTGATCTACCGAAATCCCCTTCCTTCGACACTCGCATGACCCAGAATATCACTTGGTTCACCAAAACTCACACTTGGAAAAATTTAGCACACAACTTCTTTTCTCTCAAACCTTGCAATACTAATTCCCAAGTGTTTCTCATGCTCCCCTTCTCTTGACTTTGAGTAACCGAATGTCGTCCGATGAAGACAACAATAAACCGATCCAAGTACTCGTAAAATACCATGTTCATCAAGTCCATAAAAACTCAAGGGGGCATTAGACAAACCAAACGGCATTACTACAAATTCATAATGCCCATACCTTGTACGAAAGGGGGCCTTAGCCACATCTTGTTCAACCACTCTCACCGATGATACCCGACCAAATCAACCCCCTTTGAAGAACACCGCTTCCTTTCAACCGATCAAAAAAGATCATCTATCCGGGGTAGCGGGTACTTATTCTTCACCGTAACTTTTATTCACCCCTATAATCAATACACATCCTTAGTGATCCATCCTTCTTTTCACAAACAAGATTGGAGCCCCTCCCCGAAGGGAATGACTTGGTCGGATAAAGCCTTTATCTAACACTCTGGAGTTGCTTCTTTAGTTCTTGGAGTCACCTGGGGCCATTCGATAAGGGGGCTTTGGATATTCGGTGCCCCCTGGTTCCCCCGTGCTAGTTCGATACTAAATTCTACCTCTCTCTCCGGAGGCAAACCCAGAAGTAACTCCCTTCCGAAACACATCTAGAAAGTCTCAACCTACCGGGCACCCTCCTGGATCTCTAACCGTGGAACATCACCACTGCACTACATGGGCAATATACCCCTAACACCCCCTTTCTCAACATCTTCCCCGGCCTTTTACATTACTAATCAAAGATGCTCAATCGATGGCCTTCTCCAAAACTAAACTTATCTCCACAATCGAGGTTAAACCTCGCCTTCTTTTTTTCCGACAACCAATCTCTACTCCATAACTCCCTAAGTCCATGCCCGTAATCACATCAAAACCTGGGCATATCAAGACTATTAAGTCAACGATTAACTCTCTACCCTGGATCACTAAGGACTCTCTTAACAAAATCTCGAGTCACAACACTAACCCCTCCCATCGCAAGTTCTATCTAATGGGCCGAGCCGCCTCCCTAAGAGGTTTCCAAACCTAATCCCTCAAGCATCCCATAAGATATAAATGAATGGGTAGCAACCCGAATCCAATTAAAGCATATAAAGGACTGCATGAAATAATAACACCTTGACCATAAGCACCGGGATGGTCGCCTCTGCTCACCGTACAATAACAACTCGGGCATTCGCAGATTTAACTTCCCGAACTCAAGCACTGGTGGGAAGAGGAGCTTTGCAATCCTCATCATGTGCCCCGGCCGCCCAAGACCTATAGCATACTTCTCGATCCTTCTTCGACACTCTCCCGGTGGTTCTTCCCACATTTAGTGGCAGAGGAAACCCTTCCGTCGAGGTCGCTTATTCTTCCACTCCTTTCTATTCTCGTCCTATACCTGAAACTTCTTCTTCTGATTCTTCATTTCTTTGCCTCTTACACCCTCATGCTTCTCTCTCGAGAGTAGAGGGTAGCTCCTTCTGGGCCCTCCCTTGCCGAGGATCCTACGGGAAGATTTTATTCTCAAAATCTCCGCCTTCATTGCCCGCCCAAGGCCTCACCGACTCCGAAGGAGGGTCGGAGCTTGTCATAATATCCCGGCCTATCTCCGGCTTCAATCCATGCACAAACTTATCCCTTCTCAAGGCCGGAGTGCTAACTATTCCCTGGCAAACCTTGCAAGAGCCGTTGAACTTCACCGAGTACTCTTCACAACCGCTAGTTCCTTGTCAGAGATTGATAAATTCTTGACCTTCTCATGAACTTGGTCCTCCCCTCGATCTATACTCAGCCTCAAACTCTTGCCTAAACTCTTCCCACGTCCATTACTATTACAAGGCCGTGAGTTTCTTCCATCAATTTCACCAAACCCGGGCATCACCTCAAACAAGAAACTCGCATACCGGATCTTCTCCCTATCCGACATGGGAAATAAGCCTCGTGGCCTCGCTCTACCGACCCTAAGCCACTTTTCTTTCCCCCGCTACTACTCGGATCGGTAGTACCCTTAAACTCGAGGGTTGATGTCCGACCTGGAAATACCGAGATCGGTTCCACTCGCTCGTAATACCGGGGACCTGCCCTCTCTCAACAAAGCGAATCAAGGCGGTCCTCAGACGGAGGTACAACTTCCCCGAGTTTCAGCCATAACTATGAATAATTCCCCGGATTCTAGCTTCATCCAAGGGAGGGGGAGGGGGAGACTCGTGGGTTAGAAGGTTCTCCTTCATTCACCACACCTTTACCGCGATTTCGATAACTACGCCCTCATCTACAAAAATGATCACACTAATGAACTCAAGAAACAATTAGCAAGGAAAGAATTACTCACACAAGCCTAGAGGATGTCCGTGGGCGATGAGAATAGTACACTGCTCAATCCCAAAATCTTTGCTCGATACCAAAAATGTAACACCCTATCAAAACTAGTACAATGCATGCAATTAACAATGGAAAATTGGGCCCAAAAAGCTTCTTTTTCATTACAATTCACATGTCTTTATAACAACAAAAGTTAATTACATAAAAAGTGCATTTCAAAAGACAAAATAGGGAACAAAGCAGATATTGCTCCGCGCGCCGACGCCCTCCAACCGCAACATCACCTAGAACCCGCATCCACAAAGGAAAATAACCCGGTGAGCACAAATAATGCCTACAAGTAAAACTCTAACCTGTCGTCTCGTGTGTGACTCCTTAATTCCTCCTTTTCTAATTTCGTTTCTATTTCTGCTTTCTATAACATCATGGCCTCATCTTACCTCGGGAGGTAACGGCCGGGATGGCGTTCACACAAGACCATCTCACTCCCCTATGGCTATCGGGTGGAATTCACACGCACCAACCCGCTTCTTAGTGACTACCGAGCGAGGATCACAAAGCACCAACTCTGCCTTCTAACTATCGTGGAGATCACCTAGCACCTACCCGCTCCTCATGAATTCCGGGTAACGATCACCAAGCATTTACCCGTCTCTAGTCACTATCGGGTGATGATCACAAAGCATCAACCCGCTTCTACTAGCCATTGGATGATGATCACAAAGCATCAACCTACATATCTCTTAACTAATCGGGTAAAGGGTCACAAAGCATCTACCCATTTCTATTACTCATTGGGTGACGATCACAAAGCCGCCGACCCATCTCTCTAAGGCTATTCGATGATGATCACAAAGCATCAATCCGATTCCCATAACGGTCGGGTGATGATCACAAAGCATCATCCCAACTATACTACTCTTCTAACTCATTCTATTGTAGCATTTTTCAATGCTCTCTACCCTCCTTAGAGTAATTTTACCCACTAAGCTCTACTCATAGGGTAATTGTATAAACCATTTCTTTACACTTTCTTAGGTCACTTTTCAATGCATATAACAATGCACATGGATGATTCATCACTACTAATGCACTTATGAAATGCCAACATGCAATGTTGCAAGAATTAAGGTTCATTACTCACACTCAAACCTCTTATTAGGCATTTCATCAAACAACTCATGTGCATTATAAAACTCTATCATAGCCATGAATCTAAAACTTTTCCTAACCATCCAAAAATGGGGAAAACCCTTCACAAAGTCATAATAACTCTCAAATAAAAACACTTCCAAAAAAGGGTTCCATAATACCCCTTAAATTCCATCTCAACTACCTTGCCAAACCAACAACTCATTTCTCAAATTTGCAAGGTAATAACATTCAAAGCATAGAAATCTCTACTTAATCCTTCATACATGCTATAATACATGCATATCACATACATACATCATCTCTATCAAAACCCTAATCAAGAAAATTCATAAATCTCAACTTGGGTTGGGTTTTACTTACTTGCTATGGAGAGACTTCACCAAATCTTCTTTTCACTTGGTTTGCTTGACTATTCTCTCAACTCTTAACCAAAAGAATGAAAACCCTCAAAAACCAAAATGAACTAAAATCCACAAATCACACAACTTAAGGAGAAATCCTTACCTTAAGGAAGCCTTAGGTTGCTTTTCAACTCCAAATAACTTCAAAAACCCCTTGAAATTCCTTGATCAAAGGAAAAGAGAAATTGAGAGGAGAAGAAATGAAGAGTCACGCTTTGAGAAGAAGAAAATGAGGGGTTCTTTGATTCTAATTCCTTTTAATGAAATATTAACACATTCATTCCCATTTTGCCCTTATTCTTCTTTGGGAATTCCATCCATATCCTTTGATTCATTACAAACTCACCCCCATATCAACACATTCTCCATGAAAAATCCTTACAATTAACTCCCCACTTTTCCCTCCCGCTAATTAGGGGGTAGAAAGGTCAAATTGCCCTCCCTTGGAAGAAAAATATCTAAAACTCAATCAACAATTTAATCGGGTTGTCGCCACGCGAAGAAACTGTCGCCGCGGCGAAACCTGTCCACAGCCTTCCCCGAGGCTTCAACCTCTTCGCCGCGGCGAAGATTCTTCGCCGCCGAAGCACCGGTGACGAAATCCTTCGTTTTCAATTTTCCAACCTTTCAGGGCAACCATTCAACACAACACTCAATCAAACAATAATAACAAAAACCAACTGGATTAAGGGCGAAAGAGGAAACAATAACAACGTACCTCAAGCGGGGCGTTACAATACCCTCGTCATGGTTCTACCATCCTAAAGACATATATCATTACATATAACTATGATTTACACGATATAGAAGAATATGCCTGTAACACCCACATTGAGGTACATAACCTATTTTATGCTTGTTTGCCCTTAGTTAAGCTTATATGCTCTTAATGTTGCCTGTTTGCCCATGGTATTGCTTGTTTTAAGGTGGAGGATTGGCGAAGTTGGGAATTGCAAACTTGGCCGTGGCAAAGAAGAAAGTTCGCCGTGGCGACGTATGCTCTGGAATTTTTTGCCAGGGTGAAGAAAAAACTTCACCGGGGCAAAGAGCTGGCTGGAATTCTTGAGAAGATTCTAGAGAAAAATTCCTTAAGGGAGAAATGATCATTCTACCCCTAATTATTTGAAAATGTGGAGAGTGAAAAGTAAGGAAATTTTACGGAGAATGCAATGGTGATGAGGGCACTTTTGTAATTGACAAAAGGATAATGTAACGCCCCACTTAAGGTACGTAGTTAAGATTTGCTGTATTACTTAAATGTTTATTGATTCAGCTTCAATTGAGCTTGTATGTTGTTATTTTTGGTTGGTTGGTCTTTGGTTGAAATGGTATGTTGAGTTGGTTGAGTGTTTGCCTTGAAATTGGTTGAGATTTGAGGAATCTTGGTATTACAGTCCTCACCAGCGAAGAATAGTCTTCATCGCGGCGACGTCAGCTCTGTGTTGCGATGTCGGTTCTGTAATTTTTCATCGGGGCGACGAAAATTGCTTTGCCGCGGCAACGGGACGGCAGAAAAGTTTCTTGAGAGTTATAGAGAATTCTCCATAGGGGTAAAATGACTATTCTACCCCTAATTAGCAGGAAAAGTGGGGAGTAAAATGTAAGGAAATTTAGTAGAGAATGTGTTGGAGTTGGGGGTGTGTTTGTAATGAATCAAAGGACAAAGATGGAATTTTCAAGGAAGAGCAAGGGCAAAATGGGAAAGAGTGGTTATAATATGAGCTAAATAAGGGATTAAGTGTAGTACACCCTCATTTCACCCATTTCCACCGCCATTCTCACTCTTTATTTTCTTCCCATCCTTCATTCAATCTTCCAAGATTTCTAAGGAATTTTAGGGAGCTTTAGGGTAGTTATTAGTAGAGATTTCATCTAAAGCATCCTAAGGTAAGGATTCTTGCTTTAGATGAGAATTTGTTTATGATTTGTTGAAGTCTTATGTTGTTATTGTTGTTTAAAGTTGTAGAGACAAGACAAGACAACAAGGGGAAGGAAAAGTGCTAGAGAAGTTATTTACCCACAAGGTAAGTAAATCCAACCCAAATTGAGATTTAAGAACTCTTTTGAGTAGAGATTTATGTATGTATGTGTATATATTATGTTTATTGAGAAATTATGATGAGATGGATGGTTGTTTATATTTATTGTTGTATATACTTGAGTTCTGAGAGGAGTTGAGATTTTATGATGTTGAGTTGAGCTTGAGTTGAGTTTGATGGAAGTTGGAGAGAATTTTGAGCCAAATCCTTTGGGAGTGTCTTTCTTTGACAGGAACTTAGAGAGTATGAGGGAGTTTCTCCCATTTTGGGATGATTAACTAGGGGAGAAGAGTTATAGATCAAGTAGAGTTTTATATGCACTTGAGTTGTATGATGAAATGCTTGAGTAAAGCATGAGTAAGAGTAGAGCCTTAATTATTGCTACATGGCATAATTGCATTTCATGAGTGCATTAATGAGCATGAGTCATCCATATGCATTAATTGCATTAGAGAAAAAGAGTAGAGAACTGTGAGTGTGAGCCTCATTAAGAGAAAAGAGAGAAAAAGGGAATAGAATAGGTTGTGAGATGGGGAACCCGTGAGTAATGGGTAGAGTATTCCCGTATGTACGCCGCAAAGAGAGAGAGCGGCTTAAGTATCAGAGAGAAAAGTGGTGTAGCCCATGAGAGTACATGCGGATGAGGGTTATACCCGAGAGTAAATGCGGATGAGGGTTATACCCGAGAGTACCTGTGAGAGAGTATATACACTCACATGGCCAAGGGTTCCGAATCCATGCATAACTGAGTCCGATCGGCTAGAATGAGTAGAAGTCAAGGAGAGTGGGAGCGAGTCCAGGCTGTGCCTCTAGTAAGATGAGGTCGTGACTTACAAAAGAGAGTTAGTAGAAAAGAGTTATAAGAAAGAGAAAATAGAGAGAAGTATAAGAGAGAGAGTAAATGAGCATTGTAAGGAAAGAATTAGAGAGAGAGTTACCGAGTTAGATGATTAGGGGATTTACTTACTGAGCATTGTTTTAGTGCTCACCTCGTTGTTTCCTATGTTTTACAAGATCTAGGTGAGGACACGGTCGGATGGATGTCGACACGCGAGGGGAAGCGGTTACACTGTCCACCATGTTTCATTAAACATATATATATATATATGTTTAATGAAAAGAAAAAAATTTACTTTGACTATTTATGTTATCTTCCATGTGTTTTCATTATGTATATTTTATAAGTATATGAGTAGAAAACAGCTATTACATTTTTGGTATCAGAGCTGAGATTTTGGGATTTGACAGTGTACCATTTTCGCCGCTACAATGTCCGAGAGCCGGCTGTGTAAGTTAATTCTTTCCTTACATTAAGTGTTTGTTGAATTGATTGAGTGTGGTTGTTTTATAGATGAGGCGTAAGAGTGTGATGAACGAGGGAGAATCCTCTAACCCACCAGAACCAATTCCCCCTACCCTTGATGAGACGATGATTCGAACCATTGTACAGCAGGTATTAGTGGAGAGTCAGGGGAGAGTTGTTCAGGAGAGAACCGAGACCCCTAGTAGAGTACCGCCCACAAGACAAGAGCGAGAAAAGCTGGTACCTCAGGTAGTACTGACTCGGGTTGATCCGATTCAGGGGCTTGCAAACTAGCACCAGCCGCCAGCGTTTAGGGGTACTAGGGACCTGCTAGAGGTAGAGGAGTGGTTTAAGTTCGTAGAGCGGACGGTGGCACTGTTTCCTATGAATGATAGAGAGAGGATCAGATATGCTAGTTTCTTATTTAAGGGAGATGCCCGAATTTGGTGGGAATTAATGGAGGAGACTCATGATATGGCCTCGATGACCTGGGAAGAATTCAGAAGATTGTTTGAGGCCAAGTACCGAACAGAAGATCGAATACATGAGAAGGTCCAAGAGTTTTTTCATTTGAAGTAGGGGACTAGTACTGTGAAAGAATATTCAATAAGATTCAACTCCCTTGTTCACTTTGCACCCAGGATAGTGTATACATGGAGTTAAGGAGAGATAAGTTTGTGCAAGGGTTGAGATCAGATATTGCTCGAGATGTAATGAAAGGAGCCGAGCCCCTTCATACCTGCAGTGAAGCTCTATCACGGGCTTTGAGGGCAGAGATCTATGTAAACAAATACCTTGCAGAAGGGTTGGCTTTAATGGTATCTAGTGAGCCATCCACCATCCCATAGAGGGAGAGAGTAGATGTCACAAGGAATAGAGAAGTAAGGGCCAAGAAGAAGTTCCAACCAAGGAAGAATAGAAGAGATTGGCAGGACAAACGGCCCAGGACATAAGGGTGTCCCCCTTGTGTTAAATACGGGAGGAACTATTCAGAGGAGTGTTTGAGGGACATAAATGTATGTTACAGGTGCCGACAGCCAGGGCATCTGATGAGGGATTGTAAAGCTCCTCTTCCACCGGCAGCTCAGCCTTCTAGAGGTACAAATGCCAGAGTATTTACAATGGCATAGGGTGAGGCCAAGGCCAGTCCATCAGCCATAACTGGTCAATTGTTATTTCATGCTGTTCCTTTATATGCTTTAATAGATTCTGGAGCTACTCATTCTTTTATATCTCATGGAATGATAGAGAGATTAAATTTGAAACCTACTAGAGTTAGTCAACCCATTAAGATAGAGTTACTTGATGGGGTGAGTGTGCTGACTTAGGAAATGTTATTAGGAGAGTCCGTAGTGATCTAGGGTCGGGGGCTAGCAGTTGACTTGATAGTTTTTGATATGCCTGACTTTGATGTGATATTGGGCATGGATTTCCTAGGGAGATATGGAGTAGAAATCGATTGTCGGAAGAAGAAGGGGAGATTTAATCTCGATAATGGAGATAAGTTTAGTTTTGGAGAGGGCCATTAGTTGAGCATGTTGATTAGTAGTGTGAAGGCTAGGAAGATGTTGAGAAAGGGGTGTTCGGGATACATTGCTCATGTAGTACAAGGTGGTGATTTTCCACAATCAGAAATTTAGAGGGTGCCGATAGTTCGAGAATTTTTATATGTGTTTCCGGAAGACTTACCAGGTTTGCCACCGGAAAGAGAGGTTGAGTTTAGTATTGAACTAGCACCAAGAACAGCACCCATATCTAAAGCCCCTTACCAAAGGGCCCCAACAGAGCTTTAGGAACTAAAGAAGCAACTCCAAGAGCTTTTAGATAAAGGTTTTATCCGACCGAGTCATTCTCCCTGGGGAGCCCCAATTCTATTTGTAAAGAAGAAGGACGGGTCACAACGGATATGCATTTATTACAAATAGCTGAATAAGGTGACAGTGAAGAATAAGTACCCGCTACCTCGAATAGATGATTTGTTTGATCAGTTGAAGGGAGCAGCAGTATTCTCCAAGATTGATTTGAGGTCAGGGTACCATCAGGTAAGAGTGGCCGAGCAGGATATAGCTAAGACTGATTTCCGTACAAGGTATGGGCATTATGAGTTTGTAATGATGCCATTTGGCTTGACTAATGCCCCAGCAGTTTTTATGGATTTGATGAACCGGGTATTTCATGATTGTTTGGATCAGTTTATAGTGGTATTTATTGATGATATTCTGGTTTATTCCAAATCGAGAGAAGAGCATGAGGACCATTTGAGAATAGTGCTACAACGGTTGAGGGGAAAGCAGTTGTATTCTAAATTTTCTAAGTGTGAGTTTTGGCTAGACCAAATAATCTTTTTGGGCCATACAATGTCTAAGGAAGAGATTTCAGTAGATCCGAGTAAGATAAAGGCAATCCTTGAGTGGCAGAAGCCGAAGACAGAAAAGAAGTCAGAAGTTTCTTAGGCCTAGTAAGTTACTATAGACGATTTGTTGAAGGGTTCACCCAGTTGGCTAAACCATTGACAGCTCTTACCAAACAGAAGACTCCTTTTGTATGGTCAGAAGCATGTAAGGAGTGTTTTCAAGAATTGAATAAGAGGTTAACAACAACTCTCATGTTAGTGTTACCACAGGAGGGTGTAGATTATGACATTTATATAGATGCCTCTCTGCAAGGACTTGGTACGGTATTAATGCAGTTAGGTAGGGTAATAACATATGCCTCTCAGCAATTGAAAGAGTATGAGACGAGATACCCTACGCATGACTTAGAATTGGCGGCCGTGGTTTTTGCCTTAAAGATTTGGAGGCATTACCTTTATGGTGCAAAGAGTAACATCTACACTGATCATAAGAGTTTAAAGTACTTCTTCACTCAAAAGGAGCTGAATATGAGACATAGAAGATGGTTAGAGCTGGTTAAAGACTATGATTGTAAGATCAAGTATCAACTAGGGAAAGCCAATGTAGTAGCCGATGCCTTGAATAGAAAAGCTTATTTGTCTCGGCTCACTAAGCAGAAAGAGTTGATAAAAGAATTATGTAGAGAACAGATTGAAATTCCAGGAAGGATTGCTAGGCTAGAGGTTCAGTCTACTTTACTGGAAGAAGTCAAAGAAAAACAAGTGGCTGATGAGTGGTGTCAGAAAATAGTTCAGCAAGTGCATAAGGGCAAGATAACAGAATTTCACTTGGTAGATGGTGTCCTCTATTTTAAGAATCGGTTGTGTATTCCTCGGGACAGTGAATTAAAGAAGAGAATACTTACAGAAGCTCATAACACACCATACACTGCCCATCCTGGAGCGACCAAGATGTATCAAGATGTAAAGAAAAACTTTTGGTGGCTAGGTATGAAAAGAAACATTACAGAGTTTGTACTAAATGTCTAACTTGCCAACAGGTGAAAGCAGAACACCAAAGGCCGTCAAGGTTGCTTCAGCCATTTAGTACTCTAGAATGGAAATGGGAGAACATTTAGATGGATTTTTATCACAGGTCTCCCTAGAGTACAGAGAGGGTATAATGTTATATGGGTGATTGTGGATAGATTAACTAAATCCGCCCATTTCCTTCCAATAAAGGAGAGTACTACTACGGATCAGTTGGCTCAGATCTACATTAAAGAGATAGTCAGGTTACATGGTATGCCCAAGATTATAGTGTCAGACAAAGATTCTAGATTTGTCTCAACTTTCTAGGCTAGTTTGCAGAGAAATTTGGGTACCCGTTTAGCATTCAGTACTGCTTATCATCCTCGGACGGATGGCCAAACCGAGAGAACAAATAAGATACTTAAGGATATGTTAAGAGCCTTTGCATGGATTATAGAATGTCATGGCATGAAATGTTACCTTTGGTGGAGTTTGCCTACAATAATAGTTATCAGTCTACAATTAAGATGGCACCTTATGAGGCTTTATATGGTAGACGATATAGGTCTCCGCTGCATTGGGATGAGATCGGCGAAAAAGATGAGTTGAGTACCGCTCTTGGGCCAGAGGTGACTCAGAAAATGATAGAGAATGTAAGAATAATCAAAAAGAGAATGAAGCAAGCCCAAGATCGATAGAAAAGTTATGCCGATTTGAAGAGAAAAGAGGTTGAATTCCAAGTAGGTGATAAGGTATTATTGAGAGTTTCCCTCTACAAGCGAGTAATACGCTTCGGGAGCAAAGGGAAGTTAGCATCGAGATATATTGGTCCATTTGAGGTCTTGCAATGAGTTGGGAAGGTTGCCTATAGATTAGCATTACCACCTAGTATGGACAAGGCGCATGACATTTTTCATGTCTCGATGTTGCGAAAGTATGTAAGTGATCCCTCCCATATCTTGAGTATAGAGGATGTTGATTTAGCAGAGAATCTTGTGTATGAGGAGCGTCCAATACAGATTTTAGATCAGAAGGTTAAAGAGCTCCGGAACAAGAGTATTCCGCTAGTGAAGGTTCTTTGGAGAAATCACAAGGTAGAAGAGGCCACATGGGAGGTGGAACAAGACATGCAGAATCGTTACCCGAAGTTGTTAGTGTGAATTTAGGGGACGAAATTCTTTTAAGGGGGAGAATTGTAACACCCCACTTGAGGTACGTAGTTAAGATTTCTTCATTACTTAAATGTTTATTGATTCAGCTTCAATTGAGTTTGTATGTTATTATTTTTGGTTGGTTGGTCTTTGGTTGAAATGGTATGTTGAGTTGGTTGAGTGTTTGCCTTGAAATTGGTTGAGATTTGAGGAATCTTGGTATTACAGTCTTGCGACGACGTCAGCTCTGTGTTGCGATGTCGGTTATGTAATTTTTTGCCCGGGCAATGAAAATTGCTTCGCCTCGGCGACGGGACGGTAGAAAAGTTTCTTGAGAGTTCTAGAGAATTCTCCATAGGGTAAAATGACTATTCTACCCCTAATTAGCAGGAAAAGTGGGGAGTAAAATGTAAGGAAATTTAGTAGAGAATGTGTTGGAGTTGGGGGTGTGTTTGTAATGAATCAAAGGACAAAGATGGAATTTTCAAGGAAAAGCAAGGGAAAAATGGGAAAGAGTGGTTATAATATGAGCTAAACAAGGGATTAAGTGTAGTACACCCTCATTTCACCCATTTCCACCACCATTCTCACTCTCTATTTTCTCCCCATCCTTCATTCAATCTTCCAAGATTTCTAAGGAATTTTAGGGAGCTTTTAGGTAGTTGTTAGTAGAGATTTCATCTAAAGCATCCTAAGGTAAGGATTCTTGCTTTAGATGAGAATTTGTTTATGATTTGTTGAAGTCTTATGTTGTTATTGTTGTTTAAAGTTGTAGAGACAAGACAAGACAACAAGGGGAAGGAAAAGTGCTAGAGAAGTTATTTACCCACAAGGTAAGTAAATCCAACCCAAGTTGAGATTTAAGAACTCTTTTGAGTAGAGATTTATGTATGTATGTGTATATATTATGTTTATTGAGAAATTATGATGAGATGGATGGTTGTTTATATTTATTGTTGTATATACTTGAGTTATGAGAAGAGTTGAGATTTTATGATGTTGAGTTGAGCTTGAGTTGAGTTTGATGGATGTTGGAGAGAGTTTTGAGCCAAATCCTTTGGGAGTGTCTTTCTTTGATAGGAACTTGGAGAGTATGAGGGAGTTTCTCCCATTTTGGGATGATTAACTAGGGGAGAAGAGTTATAGATCAAGTAGAGTTTTATATGCACATGAGTTGTATGATGAAATGCTTGAGTAAGGCATGAGTAAGAGTAGAGAACCTTAATTATTGCTACATGGCATAATTGCATTTCATGAGTGCATTAATGAGCATGAGTCATCCATATGCATTAATTGCATTAGAGAAAGAAAGTAGAGAAAGAGTAGAGAATTGTGAGTGTGAGCTTCATTAAGAGAAAAGAGAGAAAAAGAGAATAGAATAGGTTGTGCGATGGGGAACCCGTGAGTAATGGGTAGAGTATTCCTGTATGTACGCCGCAAAGAGAGAGAGCGGCTTGAGTATGAGAGAGAAAAGTGGTTGTAATAACTGCTGAAAACTAGTACAATGCATGCATAATAACAATAGAAAATTGGGCCCAAAGTTTTCTTTTCATTTCAATTCATATGTCTTTTATACACAAAAGTCTGTTTACAAAAATTCATTTTAAAAAGACAAAACAGGGGAAACATGTAGCTATTGCTCCTCGCTTGTCGACGCCCCTCCGACTGCATCAACACCTAGATCCTGCATCCACAAAGGAAAATAACGGGGTGAGCACAAAATAATGCTCAGTAAGTAAAACCCTCTATCTGTCTGTCCCCGTATGTATAACTCTTAATTCTTTCCTTATACTATTTCTGTTTCTATTAAATACCATAGCCTCATCTTACCGGAGGTACGGCCGGATGGCGTTCACACAGCACCATCTCACTCTCCATGACTATCGGGTGGAATTCACACAGTACCAACCCGTTCTTAGTGACTACCGAGTGGGGATCACAAAGCACCTACTCGATTTTTCCTAACTATCGGGTGGAGACCACTTAGCACCTACCCGTTTCTCATGACTTTTGGGTAACGATCACCAAGCATTAACCCGTCTCTAGTCACTGTCGGGTGATGATCACAAAGCATTAACCCACTACTACTAAATGTTGGATGATGATCACAAAGCATCAACCCACTTATCTAACAACTAACCGGTAGTGGTCACAAAGCATCTACCCATTTCTACTACTCATCGGGTGACGATCACAAAGCATTGACCCATCTCTAAGGGCTATTCGGGTGGTGATCACAAAGCATCAACCCAATTCCCATATCTATCGGGTGATGATCACAAAGTATCGACCCATCTATTCTACTCTTCTAATTCACTCTATTCTAGCATTTTTCGTTCTCTCCACTCTTAGAGTAGTTGCATCCACCAAACTCTCTACTCATAGGGTAATTGCATACACAATTTTCCTACCCTTTCTTAGGTCACTTTTCAATGCACAATTAGTGCCTATGGATGGTTTATCTCCACTAATGCACTTCTGAAATGCCAACATGCAATGTTGCAAGAATTAAGGTTCACTACTCATACTCAAACCTCTATTAGGCATTTCATCAAACAACTCATGTGCACTATAAAACTCTACTATAGCAATGAGTCTAAATCTTTTTCTAACCATCCAAAATGGGGAAAAACCCCTTCACATAGCCACAAAACCTGTCAAAGAAAGCACTTCCAAAAAGGGATTCACAATACCCCTTCAATTCCATCTCAAACTACCTTTCCAACCCAACATCTCATTTCTCATATTTGCAAGGTCTAAACATTCACAAAGCATAGAAATCTCTATTTAAACCTCCATACATGGCATATCACATGTATATCACATACATACATCATTTCTACCAAAACCCTAATCAAGAGAATTCTTAAATCTCAACTTGGGTTGGGGTTTACTTACTTTGTTATGGAGAGACTTCACCAACTCTTCCTTTCCCTTGTTTTGCTTGACTTTTCCTCTACTCTTAACCAAAAGAACAAAAACCCTCAAACTTCAATATAAACTAAAACTCACAAATCACACAACTTAAGTAGAAATCCTTACCTTAGAAAGCCTTAGGTTGCTTTTCTACCCCAAATCACTTCAAAAATCCCTTGGAACTCCTTGATCAAAAGAAAAGAGAAGTTGAGAGGAAACAAGAGAAGAAAGTGGCGTTGAAGAAGAAGAATGAGGGGTTTGCTTACTCTTAATTCCTTTTAATGAAATTTATACCCAAGCATTCCCATTTTGCCCTTACTCTTCTTTGGGAATTTCATCTATATCCTTTGATTCATTACAAACTCACCCCCATATCAACATATTCTCCATGAAAAATCCTTACAATTTACTCCCCACTTTTTCTGCTAATTAAGGGTAGAATGGTCAAATTGCCCTTAGGGAAGAAAATATCTAAAACTTAACGAACAATTTAATCGGCCTGTCGTCGCGTTGAAACTGTCCAGCAGCTTCCCGTGGCTTCACCACCTCTTCGTCGGGCGAATATTCTTCTTCGCCCCGGCGAAGCATGGCAGACTGAACTTCTTCTGTTTTCAACCAATTTCAGGGCAAGTATTCAACACAACACTCAATATTACCAAAAACCAACTCAAATAAGAGTAAAGGAAGAAACAATAACTACGTACCTCAAGTGGGGAGTTACAGTGGTGTAGCCCATGTGAGTACATTGGATAAGGGCTATACCCGAGAGTACCCGAGAGAGAGTATATGCACTCACATGGCCAAGGGTTCCGAATCCATGCATAACCGAGTCCGATCGGCTAGAATGAGTGGAAGTCATGGAGAGCAGGAGCGAGTCCCGGCCATGCCTCCGGTAAGATGAGGCTGTGACTTACAAAAGAGAGTTAGTAGAAAAGAGTTATGAGAAAGAGAAAATAGAGAGAAGTATAAGAGAGAGAGTAAATGAGCATTGTAAGGAAAGAATTAGAGAGAGAGTTACGGGGTTAGATGAGTAGGGGATTTACTTACTGAGCATTTTTTTAGTGCTCACCCCGTTGTTTCCTATGTTTTGCAGGATCTAGGTGAGGACACAGTTGGATAGACGTCAGCACGCGAGGGGAAGCGGTTACACTGTCCACCATGTTTTTGATCACTTTTGTACATGATACAAATTTTGTGTAAAGAATATATATATATGTTTAATGAAAGAAAAATTTTGGGCCCAACTATTTATGTTACCTTCCATGTGTTTTCATTATGTATATTTTATGAGTATATGAGTAGAAAGCAGCTATTATAGACAAAGATAGAATTTCCAAGAAAGTGTAAGGGCAAAATGAGAAAGTATGAATATTAATATGAGATATTAAGGGTTCAAGCACACAGACCCTACCATTCTCTACACCCCACACGCCACTTTCTTTCTTAATTCTCTCAATCTCTTCATCAAATTTCCAAGGAAAATTAGAGGCCCTTTGGTTGGATTTTGGTAGAGATCCATTCCTAAGCAACCCAAGGTAAGAATTCTTGCAAATAGAGGTGTGATGAATTATTAAAGTGTTGAATTCTTATAGTTTCTATGCTTAGGATTTTGGAGAAAGTGGAAGTCTACCAAGGAGAGAGAGATTCTAGTGAAATTATTCAAGTTCCAAGTAAGTAAATCCAACTCAAGTTATGATTTGAGATATCAAGTGAGTAAAGAATTTTTATATGTATGTATGTGTTTATGTTTTTGAGAATTGTTGATGAGATTGATAGTTGTGGATGAGTAGAATTTAGCCATGAGAAGTGGAAGTTGGTTGTATGGTGATTGATAGAAGTTGGGTTGAATTTAGAAAGAGTTTGAGAAGAATTATGAAGTATTTTTTCCTGGCCAGGTTTAGTATTAATTTACGGGAGTTTTACTCCAAACATTGGTGGCTTGAGAAAGAAGTAGAAGTATAGCTAAATTAGAATTTGAGTATGCATGCATTATGTTTGATGGAATGTCCAAGAGAAGTGTATGTATGAATGTACCTATTTGTGATCTAGATATGAGCTTGTAGATGATAGAGAAAGACTTATTTTTATGCTACATGGCATTCTTGCATTAAATATAATAAGCATGAATCATCTACATGCAAACATATGCATATGTATGAGAATTTAGAGACTAAAGAATTTAAAGAATAAAGAGCAAGAAAGAAAAAGCTAGAATGCTTTAAAAGAAGAAAAGAATAGGTTGTTGCGATGCGGAACCCGTGAGTAATAAGAAAAAGAATATTCCCACGTGCACACCGCCTTCAGTGAGCGGTGTTGCTTTGTTACTACAACATACAATGATAGCAAGTGCACTAGTCACATTAAGTAATAAAGTGATGAGTGAGTATCGTTCCCACGAGGATTGGTTGCTAAGCACTAAGTTTTCTACTGTTTTCAAGTTGGAACAATCGAAATTGTTTGGATTAATGGGAGAAAATTAAACTTAAGACTAAAACAAAAATTGCTAAATATTCAAAGCTAAATTATGAAAGCATGATTAAAAACAAGGTAATATCAATTTAAACAAACGGGTAGGGTTTTGACTTCATTCAAACTTTATGGATTTAACCTACAGATTATGCTATTTCCATATTCACATGCATTGATTGTAAATCGAATTCTCTAAATTGTAAAACACACCTTCTCAGGCTATTTTTCCTACTTTTCCTTATTAAACTTCCGCACCCAACAATTTGAAGATTAATAGTTCTAAGCTCATTAAGCCCATGAAATCCTAGATTGATTTCATTGATTCTTAAATCTATCTCTAGCATTCAATACTACAATGGTGATTACCCAAGAAGCTTAACATGACTCATTTCTCAATCTCATCATGTTCATCAAATAAAAGTAATAAAATCATAATAACCACACAAACAATGCAATAGCATATGAAAATAACAAAAATCAATTATTTAATCCATGGAAATCCGAATTTACATCAAAACCCTAACCCAAAATGGGTTAGTTCATAGGTAAATCAACATAACAAGCAAGAAAAACAATAAACTCAAGGTTCAACATATTAAAATGAGAGAAAAGACAAGAGATCTCCCCTAGTTGAAGAATCCACCAGATTCAATCCCAAATCTTCTCACTTTTCAACCCAAAATTCGTTAAATCTAAACTAAGGAAGATGAAAAAGCTGCTCTAGACTAAGAAAAACACGACCCTCCTCAAAATGGCAAAGTTTTGCTTTTATACTTCGCCCAAAAACCTAAGACTTTGCCTAAAAATGAAACTGTGCATTTTAAAGAAACTGAAATTTACAGACTTCACCGCGGCGAAGAAGAAATCTCGCCGTGGCGACGAAGTAAACTTAAATCTTGTGCGTAACTCATTCCGCCGCGGCGAAGAACAAACTTCGCCGCGGCAAATCTTCATGAAGAATTCTAAATTTACAGAATTGCCCTCTGCTTGCTTCTTTGCTTGAATCTTAGATCTTCGATGCTCTCCCATAACAAGCTTCACAGAGCTTTACTCTACTTCAAAACTCTCCCAACTTCTGAGATCCGCTTACTTCTGAGTCCAAAAATTCCAACTCGCTCATTATTTGCTCAAAATGTCCATTTTGGCCTGAAACACAAAATGTAAAGAATTAGGTAGCAATTCAGGCATAAATGAACTAAGAAGTATTTAAAATCCGACCTAAAAGCCTAAATAAAACAATATAATCCTCGGATTATCAAATACCCCCAAAGTAAAGACTTGCTCGTCCCCGAGCATCAGGTACAAAACAAAATGAAGAAAAACAACAAACGCCCAAATAAACGCAAAATAGCAAAATTAACAAAAATTTAAAAAGAAAAACATAAGACTCAACTCAACACAACGAACTGCCTAGAATTTATACAAGTCTCAAAGGTTGTTGCAAAATTATTACTATAAAAATGTTCACCACTCTAAGAAGTTATAAGTTGGATCGACTATCTTTCTCAATTGGTCCCCCGAGTAGGTGATCGACTATCTTTCTCTATTGGCTATTTTAGAACTATGCGTAGCCCTAGTATTAATATGACCAAGGACACAGATTATATGACAAGGCTATCATAGCGTTGAACGATCCCACCTAAAGATAGTGATAGTTCTCACATGTTAAGGTTGTTAGGTGACAACCTGGTCCGACGCATGGGTGCTTGTTAATGACAAGTTCACTAGACTGATCCACCGGAGGATTCCACATAGGATGGTAACATCAGTGTCTATGGAATATATCCACCAACGGATGGTGGTGCATGTGATCCCTCAACTTGAGATCACCAGAGCGTCATGTGTAATTATTGGTATAATTTGACACTAGCCTAACGTAATCCTATTTAGGGTTGTCAATACGGTAGTCGTAGGTTACATCGAGAAGTACATTATGGCTATGGTGGATCAACAAAGGATTCATCACTATTGGAGAAATTATCTCGCTGAGAAATTTGGTAAGGAACACAACTACAAAATCTGTGGCCACAGTGGAATCGAGTCAGTACTTGAATCCAATTTATATGGTTGTTGATTCGACAACCAAATATAAACATATCAAGGTACATTCATTGAAGTTAACACTATTTCTATACTTCAAACCTTGATGAGATAAATGATGATGAAAGAATTGGAATTGCACAGCAACCATACTGTGGAAAGGTAGCTACTTCTTTGAATCTTTATTTGTTAGGCAATCATGATGCCTTACTATAGGTCAATCTTGATTGGTGTAAAAAACACTAATTAGTTGATGGTTAATTATAAGTCTGGTCACTACCAACATAATAAACAGCCTACAGGTCACACACATTAAGGGCATATTTATTGAGAATGAAAATGAAGAGTAATTTTGTCTTTTGGATGAAAAGGGTATTTTGGTAATTTTTTTGTGTGATTAAATTCTCCGAAGGTCGTTGCCAACAGTCAATATTTATATTGAAGTTAATTTAGCAAAGCTATAACTATATTAATATTAATATGAAACATTAATATTAATAGGGAATAAATATATCTAATATAATTAAATATATTTAAATATGCCATTAATTAAATATATGGATAGACAAATATTCATATTTATTTATTAGGGATATATATTTAATTGGGAAATATCCTATAGCAAAATAGGAAGGTAAATTGAATTAGGAAATATCCCATTCCAAAATAAGGAATAGAAATATTCCTATTCTTAATGGGGAATATTTTATTCCCCACTTTAAAAGAAAAGGAATGGGAGAATTAAATCAATAAGATCGTTATTTTCTCCCAAGCAAAAACCCTAGCTGCCTATTGCTTTTGAGACAGAATTTCTTTCTCTCAATTGCGCGTTCTCTCTTCTTGCACCCAAGGATTCTAGAAAACTTCCTTGCGTGTGGATTAGCCTCCCTGCCTTCGTGTGGACTTCTCAAGAGTGATTCCATCTTGAATCAACTAGTGAAAAGTAAATCAAAGAAACCAAAAGGAGCCTCAAAACGTAGGTAATAACAACAAACCTTGTATGGGTTGTTTTATTTTATAAACAGATTGCATATATCAATCTTGATCATGGGATTAATGGGTTAAATTGAATAAATATTTGTTTTATATTCCGGGTATTATTGAACCATAACCCCACATCATCAATGTATACCTCCATCGTCTCTTTGATGAGGTCAGCGAACATCTTATTTACCAGTTGCTGATAGGCTGCCCTTGTGTTCTTCAAACCAAAGGGCAAGACTTTGTAATAGCAAAGGCCCTTGCCCGTAATGAAAGAGGTGTGTGGCTCATCAGAACCGTACACCAGGATTTAGTTGTATCCCGAATAGGCATCCATGAAGCCGAATAAAGCATTCCCCATGGTTATGTTTACTAGCTAATCGATCAAAGGAAGGGGAAGCTATCCTTGGGGCATGCTTTATTAACGTCTTTGAAGTCAATGCATGTTCTCCATTTTCTGTTTGACTTTTTGATGAGAACGGGGTTGGCGAGCCACTTTGGGTATTTGACTTCATTAATAAACTTTATTTCAAGGAGTCTGTCGACCTCCTTTTTGAGCGCTTGGAACCGTTCCACATCCATTGCCCTTATCTTTTGTTGGATTGTTCGCGTTTCAAAGTCAATGATGAGGCGGGTGACACATGATTCTGGGATCTATCCCGGCCATGTTGATGTGTTCCCAAGCAAAAACATCTAGCTTTTTCTTCAGGAAGGAAATCATTTGATTGCATGTTTCTCCTTCAAGATTGTTCCCCTTTCCGAGGGCATGGGTGGGGAACCGCGGGTCCACGGGGACCTCACACAATTCCTTGACCAGGCTAGTGGGAGGCTCATCTTTGTGCATGCATGGGTTGCAGGGAGTCTCCAGATGGTTTGGGCCAAGACATGGAGTTAGTGGCCATCGCGATCGAGGGTTGTTTACCATTGCCAGAAATGTAAATCATCAATAGCGGCCCTCCTTCTAGTGCCAAAATGTTGATGTGAAATTCTGTATCAACCAGAATGCCGAAATACGAACACATGTCAACTAGAGGTACTCGATTGACCCAAGCGAGAACCAAGTAAGATAGGTGCATGATTCCAGGGAATCATCAAAGGTGACTCGAATCACACATGATGGTGGTTGAAAAGAAAACATGTCTCCCAGAGTGTAGTGTGAAAACTAAGCATTTTTAAAGTGGTTCGGCCAAGGAACAAGCAAGGCCTACATCCACTGACAAATTATTCAAGTGTATATAACATCTAGGTTACAAAGAGTGGCTTTTTGTTTTTCTTTTCATTACAAAAGAGGAGTTTTTTTGTTACTCTTATCATCAATATAAGAGCATGGTGACTCATTGAGTCAACACTTTGTTTTTGTTGTTTGCATTGACCTGGATTAACTATGTAGTTGAGGTTTTTTTTGTTGCATTTTAGTGGTGGAGATGGGGTGAAATGAGGCTTTGTTAGTTGGATTTCAAAAATGCAACACGTAGTTATGTTTACGCGAAGTTTTGTTTATTATCTTTGGCAGTATAATTGAGTTTTGTGTTTAAAATTTTGATTTCATTGCGAGGATTTCGATTTCATTGTTCTTTTGTTAATCTGCGTTGATATTGGGAATTGGCTTTAATTAGTGGTAAATTGGAATTTCACCATGGTTTGATGCGGGTGGTTAACTTTGCGCATGTATGGGTTGGTTGTCGTGGTTGGAGTAGGGTGGGGTGGCTGCTAGATGTAAGATAGGGTTTGCAACAGTAAGAATTGGTTGGACAAACATGAAGAAAGCTTTTTTAACAACTTAAATATGGACACAGCAAACATGCATTAAGCTCACTATGTTAACCAAATCCAAGTAATTAATACTGAAATCGCTGACTCCATGAATAAACACGTAGGTAAAACAATAATAGATAATTAGAATACTAGTGATAGAATAACGAGAACAGACAACACAACCACTTGCAGTCCTTGGACTTCAGTGACACTGTTCACTTAACGGTAAATTAATTTCCGATACCACAGGGTTGAGAGTTTTTAAAATTTAGGTAGAAGACTATATCGAATCATTATTACAAACATAAACGTACGACTCACAGCTAAGCATAAATAAAAAGGGAAATGATAAATGTACAAGGACTCTTACAAAGAGTCTTTGTACAAAGTGATGTGACACCACTAGTTTCACATCAATCTTCTCTTTCTTTTCACAAACTAATGATGTAGCTATAAGAGCCTTTGTACACCTAACATTTCTCAAAAAAAAAAAAAAAAAAAAAAAAATACATTCAACATATGCACACAAGTGCATGCAGTAAAACATTTTTAACTTGGTACAGTCCTTGTATCTTATTTACACCGCATTGGGATGAGATTTTTGTGATTCATATCCTAGGACTTGTTCAACAACTGTCTGCCTTCAGTGATAATTTACTAGGGACTAAGAGAATACTCAGCAATCTCCAACAAAATCCGGCGATAACATCTCATAGGACTAGGAACGAAAATTCTTGAGTCAAACAATTCTCAGAAGGAGAATTGAAACAGGGAACAACAATCACTCGAAGAATCACTTGTCTAAATAACAGCAAATAGAATCAAGACACTGGAGAGCAAGTACAGAAACAGGGTAAAAAGTAAAAACAACGAACACCCTCATAGGGTGAGAAGTGTAATAAACATTGGAATGCTAAAATAATACCATCTTCCTAATATCCCAAGTTTTCCACCATTGCGCCATCAAGAACATGAATTTGATTATATTCAGTTAAATAGCAGATCACTTGTTGCCGCTCAAAAGACTTACAATTTTAAAGTTTTAAACCGTGTCCAATTAGCAACAAAGAAACCCAATCATGTATCCATAAAGACCATAAACAGCGAAGTATCCTGCCAAAAGGTTAACATCATTAATATAAGACAAAAAAAAAAAAAAAAAAAAAAAACACTAAACACAAAACAAAACAAAAACCAGCACACTGAAAAGTATGTAGAAAAACATATTACCCGCTTGACTACTGTTTATTAAGCCAAAATGGGCATCTTACTTCTATGTACTTCTTTCACTTCCCAAGTGAGAAAAGGGAACTCAAAACTGTAGGTCCCTCATCATCAGTCCCCCAGATAACCCATCCACAACCAGACCACCTTCCATAACTGCATTTGCCTATGCCATGAAGCAAATGGAAAATCTGGCAGCAATTTGGCTAGTTGCTTATAAATGAGTAACAAGAATGGAGCAGATATTATGGCATTCAAAGAGTAAAACAACAAATTCGAAACTTCATGTCAGAAAGCACAAGACTCCTTCAGCCAAAACATCAAATTGAGCATTTTAGGAACAATTAACAGTTGAATATTTGTGCCAAGTTTTGGAGTCAAAAGACTGATGTATGGTACTGATCCACCCAGAAAATAACGAAGAAAACACATCCAGTAATCAGAAGCTTCATGCTCTTCGGGTAGTATAAGCAGCGACTCCAACTCCCCTGCTGCAGCAGGATAGGAACATGATTCCATCAGTAAAACAAAAATGGTGATGAACATCTAAATGTTCAGTACATGCACTTAGCATACCAAGATCAGAAGCAGTCATTTATCCAGAACGAAAGCCTCCTGCTCCTCGACGTTCATAAGGTCCAGAACGGTCACGATTATAGCGATCACCTCCAGAACCACCACGACTGCCAGCATCTCTGTTGCGCCCACCAGATCGATCACCATTTCTGTCAGGACCATAACGACCACCACCACCACCACCACTGCTACCATATTTATCATCCCTACCACCATACCTACCCCCTCTCGCCCCTTCATTAGGGCACTCCCTAGCAAAATGTCCAGGCTTGCCACACTTAAAACACTCTCCACCATTAGATCCACGCCCACCGACATAGTCACGGTTATGGTCACGATCACGCCCACGGTCACGGCTACGGTAACGGTCACCATCATGATCCTTTCCTGAACCTTGCTGTGGTTGAGCTTTATCCACAGTTATAGTTCTCCCATCTAAATCAATTCCATTCATTGCTTCAATAGCATCTTCCATTGCTTTTTTCTCGTCAAAAGTGACAAACCCAAATCCACGAGAACGACCTGAGAACTTGTCAACAACAACCTAAACAGAAACAAAGATTCTTGTTAAATCATATCATTACCATCAGAAAAAAGAATAAAGCAAGAAAGAACTTAAAATATTAACAACAGAATTCTATAAAACAATATTAATGTTTCATCAAAATTTTATATGTTCATCAAAAGATGAGTTCTTCATACAACATCAATTTCCTTACCAAATCAACAAGCCCTAAAAAGAATAATGTCTTTAAAGTAAGTTAAATACTTCTTATTTCAGCAGCAAGACACTCCAAAAGGTAACATAAAATTTGATCAGTATAATTTTTGAGAGAAGAAAAAATTATGTATTCAAATAGCAACCCTTATTGATCATAAAATGGCAATAGTCACAGAAAAACCAGAGAAAAAAAGATTCTGAATTAGTGAACCTCTTAATAACTTGATAAAGCTTAAATAGAGCAGATTTAATGATCAACAGAGTGAGAGATACTTCAAACCTTACCTAGTGAATTCAATTGCTGAAAACTTATAGTTTTTATTTCTATATTTAGAATGGCCACAAATGGCGGTGGAATATTTCCTGAAAGGGAAAGTCAAGACATTGGAAAATAAATCTGGATTGTCAATGAAAACTTTACTAGATAAATACTGGGGTCTTCCTTCAGGAGATAAGCCTAGATCCTCTAATTTGTTGGATTTGGTGGTTGAGAAAATTAAAATAAGATTTAAAAAACATATATTGGGGGATAAAAAAGAGGCTTCCTTTTGAAACAGAACTCACCCTAAGGACATTGTGACAGGCAACAGATCGATTAGAAACCCATGGAAAAACGTCTCTAAGGACTACCCTTCTGTTTATCACTCACACTTCCCTACGTAGGGGATGGAAGGCATTTCTGGTTTTGGGAGGACAAATAGATAGGAGACATTCCTATGTGCGAATCATCTCTTATCTTCAAAGAATTTTTCCCCATATGATAAGTTTCTATAATTTTTAGTGTGGTATTCAACCATCTTACTTGAAGTTGGAATTGGAATCTCAAATTCAAAAGGAATTCCAATGTGAGAGATTCAAAAACACATAAGACTTATGGAGGTGGAGAAATGTTCAGATACATTAAATGGAGAAAGATGGAAGATTGTGGAAGATAAGACTCCTGAAATACTGGTTCCTCCTTTCAAGGGTCAGAAAAAAGCTTGCTTGTCTACAAGGGGGAGAATTACTTGATTTATACAGTCTCGTCTTATCTCCTTAATTATTATTTTAATCTTTGTTTAAGATTTAGGATATAGTGGTATTTAAAAATGAAAAGTTACAGTAGCAAATTCTATGAGAGACCTTTTGTGAGACTGGAAAGGAAGAAGATCAACCTTGTTAACTGGAACTTAATTTCTCATCTGTTGAGTTGTACAAAGCTAAAATAGGAATGAATCTGCAAAGTACGAAATTGTTGATTGTAGTTTATTATGTTTACAATTAGAGAGTAGTGTAACAAGTATATATAGATGTACTTTATTCGTCAATAATATCAAGAAATACACAAGTATTCTCTCCTTTCTTTCCTAAGAGCCAGGAAATCAAAAATTGTGTAATTTCCGGTGACCGTTTTCCAGCGAAGTTCAGGCTCCCTCCTTAAGGTGGGTTGAGGATTGGCAATTTAATGAAGAATGTAGATTTTCTCTGAAATGAATTCTCTTTCACAGGAGGTAATAAGAAGTATTCAGAAAATTTAAGGATAAGGGACTCTAAAATTGTGTTTAGATGATCCATAAAGAATTCATGGAAAGCTCTCTCTCAAATCTACCTGATTTTTTGGAACCATTAGGAAATTATTGTTGGGCGAAGGAATAGATTTCAGTTTTGAGACAATGTTGCATTGGAGAAACTCTATCGTTTTTCTAGAGCTCACAAGGTGTCTTTTAAGAGTAGGTTAGTTTTCTCCAATAACTCATTTGGGTGCCACTTTCATTTATTTGAAATTTTGAAGGATCGTGATGTCAGTGAGTTAACATCTCTTCTTTCACTTATTGATATTTTCTTTAGGATGATATGAACGAGAACTATAGTTGTGGTAGGTTGGAATCCTTAGGAGGCTTTTCTTTTAAATTATTCTTCAATTGGTTGATTGGATGTTTACACAGCTAAAAAATTACCAACAAAGTTTATATGGAAGGCAAAAGTCCCCTCTAAGATTAAAATTTTGTCTTGGCTGGCTGCTCCTGGTATGGTTAATATTTTGAAGTAATAAATCTCGATGTCTCAAGTTTATTCATCTCAAAATAGGTGCATTGTGTGTAGAAAGAAGCATAAAGCTTTAACTCTTTGTTCCTACACCACCTGTAACTTTTTAATTGGTTTAAAATTTCCAGTGACTAATATTGATTGTATTAGTACATAAGAATAGTGTCTCATTGATGATGGAATATCATTATGCATTTGGTGGAGAGCAAGTTGTGGTCCTTTGGAGAACCCTATTTTGGTTGTGGTCTTGGTTATTACGAAAGGGAGATATTGCATACTTGAGCTACAATGGGAAAGAATTCTAAATACATATATCAATAAAAGATATCAAGAGTGTTACATGTAAAGCAGGCCTATGTGATTGCTTATGAACCCTATCAGTAGTTACCCAAGTTCGACCCTTTTTTCCCTTATTTTTACTTTCTATTGTACTGACTTATGAAATTCTGCATGCTGTCCAATTTTTTTCAGCTCCTAATAACCATCAAGCAAAGTCCAAATCAATCCCCACCTGACCTAAAAACTATCAACATTAAACTAAAGCCTTATAATATATTATGCTGCAGTATAACTCCTAAGCAAGCTAACAATTTAGGAAGGAAAACAAATTTAAAAAAAAAAAAAAAAAAAATGTAAACAGTAAACATAATTGAAGGACTGGTTACCTTTGCCTCAAGAAGATGGCCAAACTTTTCAAATGCATCTTTTAAACCTCTATCAGATGTTGACCATGAAAGGCCACCAATAAAGCAACGGTACTCCACCTCCTCTGACATACTCACAGCTGGACTTTTTGCCGAAACAAAATAAAAAAAAATAAAAAAGAGAAAATCAGATCTTTTATTTTATTTGTCAAAACTATTGATCTTGTTATTGTGAGTTACATATACCAAGTGAAGAAACAGGTTCATATCATAGCAAGTCCCCTAGAAAGAAAATTCTACGAACGATGCAGATGTCACAAACAAAAATAGCTATGACTGCAAAAACCTATTCTTCTATAAATAAGTTATCATCCACCTGTAGACTTGAATGTACATAAAATATTACAATCATAAAACACTTGTGAATTATTGACATCAAATACTAGATCAAGATTTTCTTTAATATTTATGGGTTTGCTTAATAATGTAAACCTCAAGGTTATGACCCTGTAAACCTCAAGGTTATGACCCATGACCCAATTCTAACCCATCAAATGCGATAAGCCTGAATCAGCAGGATAATGATCGGCTCAGGTTTGCCAGAGGCTAGGTTTAAGCCCAATAAGTTATTTTTTTGAATTATAATCTACTTTTATAATTTTGACGACAAATAACATTTTCTTGTTATATAATTTAATGGATAACAAAATTGAAGATAATAGAGAAGTTTATTGGAGGATTTTATTTATAAAGAATAAGGAAAAAAGTATAGTTAATGGAGTATATATCCTTCGCCCAAATTCTAACTTGCTGCAACTCCATCACAAGCGAGTTATTGGAAGCAAAACATCACTGGTGACTGCTTGATCGTCAGAGACAACATCTCAAGGATTGACACTGACAGTGACAACCAGGAAAGAAGAGGGAGTGACAAGGGGAGACAGGGAGAGAAATTGAGAGAAAACATATCACAAAGTAAGTTATAGACCTAGTGCTGTAACTTATAGGCAATAAACAAGTGTACCTCTATGAAATTAATTCATTAACAAGGAACAGATGTCCAATTTAAAAATTAATTTTACAACATTTAGGGGTCAGTTTTATTCAGTTTGCTAGTAACCTAAAATCGCACCAGCACTACATTAATTTCAAAGGCATAAATATGTCCCAACCTGACAATCTATGGGTCAGATTGGCTAGCAAGTTTAATGCTCACCCCCGAAACTATGTGTTAAATTATTAAATCATTAAAACATAGTAAAAAAGCAGTGTTTCATGAGAGAAAATGCCAAAAGCAAAACAAATTGTGTATGAAGGCATTCTAAGGAGAAAAATGATTAGTATTACTTAAAAAAAGAGAAATGGTTAGTATTCCTTGGAAAAACAGTTATATAACTAATAAATGCTATAGTTTTCTTCTTTTTCTTTAAATATCTGTAGTTTAAACAGATAAATTTTTTCTAGTTGATTGGTAGATGGAAAAATTTTTGAAACTACATGAGGTCCCTTTCGTTTTATGATAAAACTTAAATAAGGTTAATATAATTTCCGACATTTAATGTTTTTTGTAATTAGAAAGACCATAATTTCTTAAATAATTTACCTCATGTTTGCCCCACTGAAACAAAAATTGTGGCTAGAAATGAACTCAAAATATATCTTGCACCAAACCACATCTTTATAGTTGTGCGCCTGAGTAAATTCCACTGACAAATTAACTTTGACAAGCACCAACTGCCTAAATAGTGAACCCTTGGAATGCAAAGCAATTTATAAACCTAAAAGCACATCTAAACCTAAGTCCAAAAAATGAAAACCTAACAATTAAAAAAAAAAAAAATTAAAAAACGCTTTGACTTTGTTTAGCTTGAGAAGCCATCACATACATCAATCATAAGAGTTATTATTGACTGTCGGTTTGACCATCTATAATTACTAGGAACAAAAGAAAAAAAACTCCGCCATTGACAAAAAGAAAAACGTTTTTTTAAGTATTTTAATATTCTAATTACTCACAGCTTACAAAACTCCAAACTTCTAAGATCTCAAGAAACTAAAGAGCAATCAAATTTATATGCAGTATAAAAATACTAAGACAAAGAGACAGATCTAATTATATTAATATGGACTTCATTTAGAGGAATTATGATGAAAAGTGAGAATTTGCATACCAGAAAACACGCGTGAGAATTCGATTAGAAGAGATATCTTTTGGCTTCGTTTTGAATTCGATTCGAACAAACCCTAGAATTGAAGTGACAGTGAGAACCAGAATCAGAGACTACAAAATACGGTGACTACAGACTCGTTGTAGTGTCTAGTAGACTAGTTGAGATTCTGTTGTTACCTTTTCATTTTCTATTTTTTCCAAATGACCCTTCCAAGTTAGGATAATTATTTACATGGGATAACGGGTTATAAAACCCCTGAGGTTTGGCGAACTCAACATAAACCCTCTCTGATATGGGTAATGACTCAAAACCCCCTGTCACTTTTACCTTTGAGTTAGTTTTAACTTTTAACAAAACAGAGGGTAAGAAAAAAATTTCCTAACCTAAAAAATAGATAAAACCCCTAAATTTAACCCATTTCTCCCCACTTCACCCTACCAACAAGCCATAGACGATGTCGTACCAAGCCATGGACAATGTCGTTAGGAACCTTACCCCACAACACTATCATTGGAAAATCCTCAAGCTTGCCGCAACCATTGGCAGTTTGTCTCCCATCGTCACCTCTTTGTCCCTCCTTCTCTCATAATTGTATGCTTGCAATTCCCTCCTGCTCCCATAATTGTTTATGGAGATGTGGTGTAGTGGATTTTCTAAGATAAGGCAGCATTATTAAACTTTTTAGCGATATTGATGCAGACGATATAATTTCAGTATTCTCAAGGACAGATGATTATATTATTTTCTTATTTTTAGCTTTTCTTAAAGTGTTAATAACAATAATCCCCCTCAAGTATAATCAAAAAAATAAAATTCTCCTTGTGGTTAGAGAAATAATAGAAATCTCCTTACCGTTAAGTTTTTTGTGTTAAAATAAATGGCGCAATTAAATAACAGTAAGGCCGTTTTTGGCCATGGCTCTATGATCCATGATCATGAAATGGCCAAATTTTGTCGTTTTAAAGCCAAATATGTGGCCGTGAAACGGCTACAGATCTAGCCGTTTCACAGCCAAATATCTGACCTTTTCACAGCCACATCTTTGACCGTGAAACGACCATAAATCTATAATCGATGGCCAGAAATGGCGTCAGTGTACAACGACCATTTATGGCTAGTCGTGCGCCATTCTATCATCTACCAGTGGCGGTCAGTGGTGGTGGCTGTGTAATATCCCACTTGAGGTATGTATTTAAGATTTGTCGTATTAGCTAAAAGTTTATTGTTTTAACTTAAATTGAGTTTGTATGTTGAGTTGGTTGAATTGTTGCCTTGAAATGGGTTGAGTTTTGGTGAAGTTGGAAATTCAAACTTCGCCGGGGCGAAGAAGAAACTTCGCCGCGGCGAGGAGGAGAAGTGGCATTACGGGTAGGTTCTGCCCTATTTCGCCGAGGCGACGAAAAATGCTTCGCCGCGGCGAAGAGCCTAAAACAAAGATTCTTGAGTTTTCTAGAGAATTCTTCTTTTGGGACACAATGACCATTCTACCCCTCATTAGTAGGAAAAGTGGGGAGTAAAATGAAAGGAATTTTAGTAGAGATTGGGTTTGTGTGGGGGTATAGTTGTAAAGAATCAAAGGATATAGATGGAATTTTCAAGAAAGGACAAGGGCAAAATGGGAAATGAAGCTTATAATATGAACTAAAAAGAGTAAAGTGTAGAGAAAGCCCTTATTCATCTTCATTCCACCGCCTCTTCCATTGCCCATATTCTCTCAATTTCTCCACCCAATTTTCCAAGATTTCTAAGGTTTTTAAGAGGGGTTTTGAGTAAAGATTTCATCTAAAGCTTTCTAAGGTAAGAATTCATGCTTTAGATGTGAGTTTTCTTGTATTTATAGTGAGGTCTTATTGTGTTGTTGCTGCCCTTGTGGTTGTTTTGAATTGTAGAGAAGAGACAAGTGCACAAAGGGAAGGAAAAGTGCTAAGGAACCCATCTTTGCACAAGGTAAGTAAATCCAACCAAGTTGAGTTATGACTAAGCTTTGAGTAGAGATTTATTTTAATTATGTATGTACATGGTATACCTACTGAAAATTGAGATGAGATGTGTGCTTAGTCTTATTATTTGGGAATGATTAAATATGAGAAGTGTTGTTGATATGTGTATTGAGAATGGAGTTTGAGATGAAGTTTGAGAGATGTTGTGTAATCCTTTTTGGGAGTGCTTTTCTTGACAGGGATTATGAGTAATTGAGGGAGTTTTTCCCCAATTTGGATGGCTAGAAAAATGAAGTTTAGTAGTAATTTTCGTAGGGTGTTTATATGCACATGAGATGTTTGAGGAAATGCCCAAGTGAAATCTGCCCTGTCACTGCCGTAACTTTTTAAGTAATTTTTGAGTATCTTACGGTTCGAACTGGGCTGAGACCAAAACAGAGAAGTTGTAGCCCGGTTTCTAAGCTTTGAAACGAGACCAGAACCGTAGTAATCCGAGGTGTATAGCATAAGTTATGGCCGTTTTAGTGTGACTGGTGCAGAATGACTGGTTTGAGGAAATCTTGTAGTTGGCATTTCATTAGTGCATTAGGGAGCATGAGATAGCTCTACACCTTTGTTTATACACTTGAGAAGTAGCTTGAGATTTAGTATAGAATGTGAGTATAAGTTCTTTAAGAGTTAAGAGAATAGAGTAGGTTGTGCGATGGGGAACCCGTGAGTAATGGGTAGAGTATTCCCGCATGTACGCCGCATTGAGAGCGCGGCATGAGTATCAGATAGAGAAGTGGTGTAGCCCGTGAGAGTGCATGCGGATGAGGGCTATACCCGAGTACCCGAGAGAGAGAGATTATATACTCACTTGGCCAAGGGTTCCGAATCCATGCATAACCGAGTCCGATCGGCTAGAGTGAATAGAGGTCACGTAGAGTGGGAGTGAGTCCCGCCGTACCCCCGGTGAGATGGGGTCGTGATTTATGAAAGAGTTATGAGAAAAGAGTTTCTAAGAGAAAGAGAAAGAGGAAAAGAAAGACGTACCCAAAGAGATATTGAACGGGAGTTGTAAGGAAAGAATTAGAGAGAGAGTTACGGGGATAGCATGAGTAGAGGATTTACTTACTGAGCATTATTTTAGTGCTCACCCCGTTGTTTTCCTATGTTTTACAGGACCTAGGTGAGGACACTGTCGGACGGATGTCGGCGTGCGAGGAGGAGTGGTTACACTGTCCCTGATGTTTTTGATGACTTTTGTTTAGGTTATACATTTTGTGTAAAAATGTATATGTTTGTAAAGAGTATGTATATATGTTTAATAAAAGAAAAATTTGGGCCCAATTTCCTTATGTTATTTTATATGTATTTCGTTACAAAGTTTTGAGTAGTAGTGGCTATTACATTTTTGGTATCAGAGCCAAGATTTTGGGATTTGACAGTGTGCCATTCTTCTCGCTACGACGTCCGATAGCCGACTGTGTGAGTTAATTCTTTCCTTACTTTAAGTGTTCTTTTGAATTGATCAAGTATGGTTGTTTTGTAGATGAGACGTAGTAACAGGAGGAAGGGTAAGGGTGTGATGCATGAGGGAGAATCCTCCAACCCACCAGAATCGACTCCCCTACCCTTGATGAGACGAGGATTCGAGCTATAATCTGAGGTTTTAGCGAGAGTCGGGGAGAGTAGTTCGAGAAGCCGAGACTTCCAAAAGAGTACCGCCTCGAGACAAGAGCGAGAAGGGCGGTACCTCGGCCCAAGTCTGACTCGAGGTGATCCGATTCAGGGGGCTTATAAATCGAATCAGCCGCACATTTAAGGGTACAAGGGACCCGCTAGAGGCAGAGGAGTGGTTTAAGTCCGTAGAGCGGACGGCGGCATTGTTTCCGAACGATCGAGAGGATCGATATGCTAGTTTCTTGTTCAAGGGAGATGCCCGGATATGGTGGGAATTAATGGAGGAGACTCATGATATAGCCTCGATGACTTGGGAGGAATTCAGAAGGTTGTTTGAGGCCGAGTACCGAACAGAGGATCGAGTACATGAGAAAGTCCAAGAGTTTATTCACTTGAAGCAGGGGACTAGTACGGTGAAAGAGTATTCTGTAAGATTCAACTCCCTTGCTCGCTTTGCACCCGGAATAGTGTATACACCGGAATTAAGGAGAGACAAGTTTGTGCAAGGGTTGAGAGCAGATATTGCTCGAGATGTGATGACAGGAGTCGAGCCCCCTCATACTTACAGAGAAGCTCTAGCACGGGCGTTAAGGGCAGAGATCTATGTGAACAAGTATATTGCCGAGGGGTTGGCTTTGACAGTACCTAGTGAGCCATCCACCATCTTACAGAGGGAGAGAGTGGATGTTACAAAGAACAGAGAAGTAAGGGCCAAAAAGAAGTTTCAACCGAGGAAGAATAGGAGAGATCGGCAGTTTAAGAGGCCTAGGACAGAAGGGTTTCCCCCTTGTGCTAAGTGTGGGAGGAACCATCCAGGAGAGTGTTTGAGAGATCAGAATGTGTGTTACAAATGCCGACAGCCAGGGCATATGTGGAGAGATTGTAAAGCTCCCCTTCCACCGCCGGTTCCTATCCCTAGAGGTACGAATGCCAGGGTGTTTACAGTGGCACAGGGTGAAGCCGAGGCCAGTCCCTCAGCCGTAACTGGTCAGTTGTTATTTCATGCTGTTTCTTTATATGCTTTGATTGATTCTGGAGCCACGCATTCTTTTATTTCTCATGGAATGATAGAGAGATTAAGCTTGAAACCTGTTAAAGTGAGTCAGCCCATTAGGATAGAGTTGCCTGATGGAGTTAGTGTGTTGACGCAAGAGATGTTAATAGGAGAGTCTGTAGTGATTCATGGTCGGGAGTTGGTAGTTGACTTAATAGTCTTCGATATGCCCGATTTTGATGTAATTTTGGGTATGGATTTCCTAGGGAGGAATGGAGTAGAAATTGATTGTCGGAAAAAGAAAGCGAGATTTAATCTCGATAATGGAGATAAGTTTAGTTTTGGAGAGGGCCATCGATTGAGTATGTTGATTAGTAGTGTAAAGGCGAGAAAGATGTTGAGAAAGGGGTGTTCTGGATACATTGCTCACGTAGTACAAAGTGGTGATGTTCCACAGTCAGAAATTCAGAGGGTGCCAATAGTTCGAGAATTTCTGGATGTGTTTCCGGAAGACTTACCGGGTTTGCCGTCGGAAAGAGAGGTTGAGTTTAGTATCGAACTTGCACCAGGAACAGCACCTATATCTAAAGCCCCTTATCGAATGGCCCCAGCAGAGCTTCAAGAGTTAAAGAAGCAACTCCAGGAACTTTTAGATAAAGGTTTTATCCGACCGAGTCATTCTCCCTGGGGAGCCCCAATTTTGTTTGTCAAGAAGAAAGATGGATCACTACGGATGTGTATTGATTACAGAGAATTGAATAAGGTGACAGTGAAGAATAAGTACCCGCTACCTCGAATAGATGACTTGTTTGATCAGTTGAAGGGAGCAGCAGTGTTCTCCAAGATTGACTTGAGGTCGGGGTACCATCAAGTAAGAGTGGCTGAGCAAGATGTAGCTAAGAGCGGGGCCGTACAAGGTATGGGCATTATGAGTTTGTAGTAATGCCGTTTGGTTTGACTAATGCCCCAGCCGTCTTTATGGACTTGATGAACCGGGTATTTCATGATTGTTTGGATCAATTTATAGTGGTTTTCATAGATGATATTCTGGTTTATTCGAAGTCGAGAGAAGAGCATGAGGAACATTTGAGAATAGTGTTGCAACGGTTGAGAGAAAGGCAGTTGTATGCTAAATTTTCGAAGTGTGAGTTTTGGCTCGATCAAGTGATATTTCTGGGCCATACAGTGTCGAAGGATGGGATTTCAGTAGATCCGAGTAAGATTAAAGCAATCCTTGAATGGCAGAGGCCGAAGACAGTAAAAGAGGTCCGAAGTTTCTTAGGCTGGCAGGTTACTATAGACGATTTGTTGAAGGTTTGCCGCTTGGCTAAACCATTGACAGCTCTTACCAAACAGAAGACTCCTTTTGTATGGACAGAAGCTTGTGAGGACTGTTTTCAAGAGTTAAAGAAGAGGTTAACAACAGCTCCAGTGTTAGTGTTGCCTCAGGAGGGTGTAGATTATGACATTTATACGGATGCCTCTTTGCAAGGACTTGGTCTTTGTGTTGATGCAGTTAGGTAGGGTAATAGCATATGCCTCACGGCAATTAAAAGAGTATGAGACGAGATACCCTACGCATGATTTAGAGTTGGCAGCCGTGGTCTTCGCTTTAAAGATTTGGAGGCATTATCTTTATGGTGCCAAGAGTAACATCTACACCGATCACAAGAGTTTAAAGTACTTCTTCACACAAAAGGAGTTGAATATGAGACAGAGAAGGTGGTTAGAGCTGGTTAAGGATTATGAGTGTGAGATTAAGTATCAACCGGGGAAAGCCAACGTAGTAGCTGATGCCTTGAGCAGGAAAGCTTACTTGTCCCGGCTTACTAGACAGAAAGAATTGATAGAAGAGTTGGGTAAGGAACAGATTGAAGTGATACCGAGAAGGATTGCCAGATTAGAGGTTCAGTCCACTTTACTGGAGGAAGTCAAAGATAAGCAAGTGACCGATGAGTGGTGTCAGAGAATAGTTCAACAAGTGCATGAGGGCAAGGTAACAGAGTTCCACTTGCGGGATGGTGTTCTCTATTTCAGGAATCGGTTGTGTATTCCTCAAAATGATGAGTTGAAAAAGAGAATACTTACGGAGGCTCATGACACACCATACACTGCTCATCCTGGAGCAACCAAGATGTATCAAGATGTAAAGAAGGGTTACTGGTGGCCAGGTATGAAAAAGGACATTGCGAGTTTGTAACCAAATGTTTGACTTGTCAACAAGTTAAAGCAGAACACCAAAGGCCATCAGGGTTGCTTCATCCACTTAGTATTCCAGAGTGGAAATGGGAAAGTATTTCGATGGACTTTATCACAGGTCTCCCTAGAGTTCAGAAAGGTTTTAATGCTATTTGGGTGATTGTGGACAGGTTAACAAAGTCCGCCCATTTCCTTCCAGTAAAGGAAAGTACCACCTCAGATCAGTTGGCTCAGATCTACGTGAAAGAGGTAGTCAGATTACACGGTGTGCCCAAGACAATAGTGTCAGACAGAGATTCGAGGTTTGTTTCAGCTTTTTGGTCTAGTTTGCAGAGAAATTTGGGTACCCGTTTGGCATTTAGTACAGCCTATCATCCTCAGACAGATGGTCAAACAGAGAGAACGAATCAGGTGCTTGAGGACATGTTGAGAGCTTGCTGTATGGATTATAGAATGACATGGCACGAAATGTTACCTTTAGTGGAGTTCGCCTACAACAATAGTTATCAGTCTACAATAAAGATGGCACCTTACGAGGCTTTGTATGGTAGACGATGTAGATCTCCACTACATTGGGATGAGATTGGCGAAAGGAGTGAGTTGAGTGCGTTCTTGGGCCGAAATGACGAGGCCCGATAGAGGATGTAAGATTAATTCGCGAGAATGAAGCAAGCCCAAGATAGACAAGAGTTATGCCGACTTAAAGAGAAAAGAAGTGGAGTTCCAAGTGGGTGATAAGGTATTTTTGAAAGTTTCCCTTATAAACGAGTAATGCGCTTCGGGGAACAAAGGGAAGTTAGCGCCAAGGTATATTGGTCCATTTGAAGTATTGCAACGAATTGGGAAAGTTGCCTACAGTTAGCACTACCACCTCATATGGACAAGGTGCATGATGTCTTTCATGTCTCAATGCTGCGAAAGTATGTAAGTGATCCCTCCCACATCTTGAGTATAGAAGAAGTCGAACTTGTAGAGAATCTTGTGTATGAGGAAGCATGCATGCGATTTTTAGATCGGAAGATTAAAGAGCTCCGGAACAAGAGTATTCCGTTAGTGAAGGTGCTTTGGAGGAATCACAAAGTAGAGGAAGCCACATGGGAGACAGAACAAGACATGCAAGAGAGGTACCCGGAGCTATTTGTGTGAATTTCGAGGGACGAAATTCTTTTAAGGGGGGGAGAATTGTAATATCCCACTTGAGGTATGTATTTAAGATTTGTCGTATTAGCTAAAAGTTTATTGTTTTAACTTAAATTGAGTTTGTATGTTGAGTTGGTTGAATTGTTGCCTTGAAATGGGTTGAGTTTTGGTGAAGTTGGAAATTCAAACTTCGCCGGGGCGAAGAAGAAACTTCGCCGGCGGAGGAGGAGAAGTGGCATTACGGGTAGGTTCTGCCCTATTTCGCCGAGGCGACGAAAAATGCTTCGCCGCGGCGAAGAGCCTAAAACAAAGATTCTTGAGTTTTCTAGAGAATTCTTCTTTTGGGACACAATGACCATTCTACCCCTCATTAGTAGGAAAAGTGGGGAGTAAAATGAAAGGAATTTTAGTAGAGATTGGGTTTGTGTGGGGGTATAGTTGTAAAGAATCAAAGGATATAGATGGAATTTTCAAGAAAGGACAAGGGCAAAATGGGAAATGAAGCTTATAATATGAACTAAAAAGAGTAAAGTGTAGAAAGCCCTTATTCATCTTCATTCCACCGCCTCTTCCATTGCCCATATTCTCTCAATTTCTCCACCCAATTTTCCAAGATTTCTAAGGTTTTTAAGAGGGGTTTTGAGTAAAGATTTCATCTAAAGCTTTCTAAGGTAAGAATTCATGCTTTAGATGTGAGTTTTCTTGTATTTATAGTGAGGTCTTATTGTGTTGTTGCTGCCCTTGTGGTTGTTTTGAATTGTAGAGAAGAGACAAGTGCACAAAGGGAAGGAAAAGTGCTAAGGAACCCATCTTTGCACAAGGTAAGTAAATCCAACCAAGTTGAGTTATGACTAAGCTTTGAGTAGAGATTTATTTTAATTATGTATGTACATGGTATACCTACTGAAAATTGAGATGAGATGTGTGCTTAGTCTTATTATTTGGGAATGATTAAATATGAGAAGTGTTGTTGATATGTGTATTGAGAATGGAGTTTGAGATGAAGTTTGAGAGATGTTGTGTAATCCTTTTTGGGAGTGCTTTTCTTGACAGGGATTATGAGTAATTGAGGGAGTTTTTCCCCAATTTGGATGGCTAGAAAAATGAAGTTTAGTAGTAATTTTCGTAGGGTGTTTATATGCACATGAGATGTTTGAGGAAATGCCCAAGTGAAATCTGCCCTGTCACTGCCGTAACTTTTTAAGTAATTTTTGAGTATCTTACGGTTCGAACTGGGCTGAGACCAAAACAGAGAAGTTGTAGCCCGGTTTCTAAGCTTTGAAACGAGACCAGAACCGTAGTAATCCGAGGTGTATAGCATAAGTTATGGCCGTTTTAGTGTGACTGGTGCAGAATGACTGGTTTGAGGAAATCTTGTAGTTGGCATTTCATTAGTGCATTAGGGAGCATGAGATAGCTCTACACCTTTGTTTATACACTTGAGAAGTAGCTTGAGATTTAGTATAGAATGTGAGTATAAGTTCTTTAAGAGTTAAGAGAATAGAGTAGGTTGTGCGATGGGGAACCCGTGAGTAATGGGTAGAGTATTCCCGCATGTACGCCGCATTGAGAGCGCGGCATGAGTATCAGATAGAGAAGTGGTGTAGCCCGTGAGAGTGCATGCGGATGAGGGCTATACCCAGTACCCGAGAGAGAGATTATATACTCACTTGGCCAAGGGTTCCGAATCCATGCATAACCGAGTCCGATCGGCTAGAGTGAATAGAGGTCACGTAGAGTGGGAGTGAGTCCCGGCCGTACCCCCGGTGAGATGGGGTCGTGATTTATGAAAGAGTTATGAGAAAAGAGTTTCTAAGAGAAAGAGAAAGAGGAAAAGAAAGACGTACCCAAAGAGATATTGAACGGGGAGTTGTAAGGAAAGAATTAGAGAGAGTTACGGGGATAGCATGAGTAGAGGATTTACTTACTGAGCATTATTTTAGTGCTCACCCCGTTGTTTTCCTATGTTTTGCAGGACCTAGGTGAGGACACTGTCGGACGGATGTCGGCGTGCGAGGAGGAGTGGTTACACTGTCCCTGATGTTTTTGATGACTTTTGTTTAGGTTATACATTTTGTGTAAAAATGTATATGTTTGTAAAGAGTATGTATATATGTTTAATAAAAGAAAAATTTGGGCCCAATTTCCTTATGTTATTTTATATGTATTTCGTTACAAAGTTTTGAGTAGTAGTGGCTATTACAGGCTGGCTGCCGGTAGTGGCTTGGGGTGAGTGAGGGTGATTTTACTACAAATTAAAGTTTTATATGGCTGTGGTGTTTTAGCAAAATTTCAAATGTAGGGGGTTAAAAAAATGGTTCAAATAATAATAATACTATATTATCATTATATTAATATTTAAAAGGAAGGCAATTTAGTAATCTACATAACATACCCACCCATTTATCCTCCCAACCAAGCATATAACTATAACATACTCACCAATTTATTCGAACCAATCAAACACATTTCTGTAAACATTCCTAGTAGTCTTTAAGGTGATCTACTTTCCATTAATATAACATCACCCTATAATAAAACATTATCCAAACACACCTCGAGAGTTAAAGCAAATTGTGAGTTTATCAAGACAATGTTCAATGACTAAACTCAACAACTCATGAATGATAAATATGTTACCAAAACAATATGCTTTGAAGAGAGCAATAAATGCATTCAACTTGTAAACAGTAAGTGTGAATAATGAATGCAAGAACAAGTGCAATAAATGATGTTCGACCAATGAAAATGCAATGTAATAAAGAGTTGAGAGAGAGAGAGAGAAATGCTTAGCAATTTATTGTGGTTCAGAGCTATATCCACAAACCTGCTACATCCACTTCTTCAAGGCAACCTCCTTGAAGTTCCACTATAATTGGATTTCTCCCATACAATAGTTTTCACAAGGATTTTCGCCTCACACAGATTTACAGGACTGCACCTAGTTTTACGAGATTTCACCACCAACGAAAGGATTTAAAGTTTTTTGTGACTGATTGCCTCTTTCAAGTAGGCTTATACACATAATAAGAATAAATGATCTCTCAAAGGTTTACAAGATGAGTACAAGTGAGAGTATTGATTTGGATTTTGAGCTCTAGAGATTATATTAAGATGTTTTTCTTATCTCTTCTCTATAAAATGACCTGGGAGCATTGAACTTTTATAACCCAAAAAGAATTAGCCGTTGCAGCATTTAATGCAGTTTTGATAAAACTTGTAGAACCCAGAGGAACGGTCGTTCCATAATTGCGAATGGTCGTTCCTGACACAACAGTCATATTTTTCAGATCTATGTCAACTAGAATGGTCATTCCACCACACCGTATGATCATGCAAGACCACTGCACAATCATTCCACCACGTGGAACGATCACATCCAGATGTTCTTCCAAATCTACTTAAATTTCCAAGGGAGTGAACAACCTCTTGGAACAATGTCGTGCAAAACTTCTTCAGATATGAACAGTCATTCCACCACAAGGAACGATCATTCCAATTTTGAACTTAGAGTTTTGACTTTGACCTTTGAGATGAAGTCTAGAGCACGAAGTGATCTGGATTTGAATTATCTTTACTTTTAACCTTGGGTGCATGATCATGCAAGATGGTCGTGCGAATGCAGTCTCATCGTGTCGTACCTGAGCAGAAATTTGCTTATTACTTGAGTCATACCTTAGCATGTTAGGGTTAGTGTTCAATCAACTTTTTGGACAGTGATAAGAGCTTAGAAATACATATTTTGTTAGTGATTCAATTGAATTATTTGTGGAAAAATGTGTTTTTATTGCAAAATTTGAGTTAATTATTTCATAAATACCTTTTATGGGATCACGGGGTGTATTTTGAGTATTTTCAGGTTAAAAATGATATTTGAATGAAGAATAATGATGTCGATAGAAATTTTGACGAGTAGAAACAAACGGAGCAAGAATTGGAGTTGAAATGAGAAAGTTGTGACTCGTTAAAGATAAGACTTAAAACCTGGAAATTGTTCAAGATGAGCATGCTTTGATGTTTTGATCATAATTTGAGCTGTAGAGATTGGAATTTGATGATTCTTATGGCGTTGGAAAGCTTATTCAGAGAGCTACAAAGTTCATGTTGATGAATTCACCAAATTCTGAAGATTACAGACTCTTGGGACAGAAAGAACTATCGCTACACCGACCATTTCTGTCGTTGCAGTGATGGATTGCATGCCTGTTTGGGTTATTTTATTTTGCTAGTCCGAATCTGAATGGTTTAACCCATTTAATTCTTTCCTAATTAACCTCCAAACCCTAGCACTATAAATAAGGGTCTTTAATTAGTTTTTAGGGAGATTAGAGAAGGAGAAAGAGCAGCAACTATTTTGGAGATAAAAATTCTTGCAGTTTTCGTTCACCAATTAGAGAAGTTTTTTCTTGAATACAATGGTTGTTTTTAGTATTACAATCATGAACTAAATTTCTTTTCGAGGGCCAAAGATGTACCCCAATTTATGAATATGTATTGATTTTATTGTTGTTAATTTTAATAGAGCATTAATTCCAAGTTTTATTATTGTGTGTAATGCTTTCAATTCTTATAGATACAAGAGTTGAATGATATCATGGGTTGGGTTGAGATCGAGAGATGAAACTTGATTGTTCTAAGGTAATAAAACCATATATTGAGCTAACGCTAGAGATAGATTACCGCGATCTGTGAGACACTGGTAAATTTCATAGAACTTAATGATCTCTAATCTCTTAGCTTCTAAATCCACTTTAGAGATATTTTGGGTTGTTGCTTAAGGGTTAATTCACTAATTATTCGAGAGAAAGTTAGTGAAATATTAGGGAGTTTGGCCTTTAGAATAAGCTTAATTAGGTTAGCAATAAATGTTAATACATACGATTAAATTGTGTGAAATATGTGCCCTAGGTTTAATCATTTTGATCTTTTCACCAGAGTATTAGTAAAATTCTACTTTTGTTTAGTTTTTAGTTTGTTTTATTTTTCATTAAATCATTCTTAAAATTTTGTTTTATCAAATAGTAATAAAATAGATTAGTTTGATACTTAGTAAGTAGTTCTCTTGGGATTCGACATTCGTTTACTCGAGCTTTACTACTTGCGCGATTTCGTACACTTGCGAATAGCCTGTCAAGTTTTTGGTGCCATTGTTGGGGAACTATTTTTTTTAGCAATATCAATACAAGCTATTTTGTTGGTAATTTTTTTTTTTTGATTTTTTTTGTTTTTCCTTGTTATTTTAATTAGTTTAGTTTTAATATTAGGTTTAGCTTGTTCTTTTATTTTTATATTTTGTTTAGTTTACCAAAGTTTTCTTGTTTTTAGGTCCTAGATCATGCACATAACAAGAGTGTAGACTTAGTTCCTTTTGGCTTTGAAATTGAGAGAACAATTCAACAGTTGAGAAAAGTGATGGCAAGCAACAACTATATGATGCCTTTGGAATGGAATTTTTCAAGAAGAGTAGTAGGAGTTCATGAATTAGACGATTACATTGCTTTGGCTACTCAAGTTTCAACTATTCAACAACAATTGGGTGTTGCACTTAAAGTTAATGCTATCAAGTCTCCTACTTCAATTTGTGAAATTAGAGATTGCCAAATAGGAAGTCCGTTTGCACAACCCGAACAATTCAATTACGTCAACAACTTCCAAAGAAGTCAAGGGAATCCTTATTCTAAAAATTATACCCTAGCATGGTAGAATCATCCTGATTTCTCTTGGAGCAACAACAATGATCCTATGCCACCTCGTGAAATCAAATTTGGAAGATGTGCTTGCCAAGTTTATTGAGAAGTCAAGCAAAAGATTCGACAAGCACGACATTCTTCTCCAAAATCAAGCGGCATCTATTAGGAATCTTGAAGTTCAAATGGGACAAATTCTTAATATTCTATCAGAAAGAGTTCAAGGATCGTTGCCAAGTGATATGGAGAAGAATCTGAAGGGGCAAGTCAATGCAATCACTTTGAGGAGTGGTAAACAACTGGAGGAACCAAGGGATAAGGAACAAATTGAAGCAATTGAAGCAGACCAGGAACGTGTAGAAAATCACACACACTATGGCGATAAACATTATCATCGCGGCGAGCGTGAAAAATCACGAGAAGATGAGCAAGTAGAGTTTAATGTTTTCGATGCCATGAAACGTCCATCTGAATTAGATACATGCTTTGAGATTAGTATCCTTGATAACATAATGCCTAAATTTTTTGAAGAAAGCTACCTTATTTCTCCTTTAGAAACTAGTTTAGTCAACTCTAGGACTATGGAGACTGAATTTGAGAAGGTAGATGAACAAAAATTGAAGCCTTACGTGTATGGTGAAATTGAGGATACGAGGGCTCAGATTTTCCTAGATGATCCGGATTGAAGGAAGTGAGAAAGTCAAGCTTATGACTTTAACAAAGCGCTTCTTGGGAGGCAACCCAAGCTTTTTATTTTTATTTTGAATTTTTTCCCTTTTTCTTTTTCTGATTAATTTGTTATTTTTGCAGGTGTTAGTTTTTAGGTGTGTTTAATTGTTTTTTCTGTTTAGTTTAATTAATTTTGATGTTGTGTTTGTTTATCTAAATTGATAAATTTAACACGTGATGTGTGTTGCAGATGAGGTGCACCATAAATTTCTATGTTTTGACAGAATTAAAAGGCAACAATGGAATGAACCGAGTTGGTGATCGAATTGTCACATGTATTTGCACTTCACTATTGCAAAAAGGGGGGTAAATTTTCTTTTTCTCTTTTTCCTTTTGTTTACATATGTACATTGGGGACAATGTAGATTTTAGGTTGGGGGTAAGAGAAGTCTCTTCAAAATTTATTTTTGAATTTGTGGATTTATGAGGAAATTTTTTTGTGTTCTATTTTGAATTTTGGTTTCTCTTGGATTAATTTATATGTCTATGATAGGAATATAATTGCAATAACATGTAGCAAGTAGAGGACATTAATTTTTGCCTTTAATTATAGATGATTGTGAATGTTAATGACATTTAGTTTGAGACCCTAGTGATTGTGGATTGAAAGTGGTTAAGGTTACTCACTTAGAGACATTTCATGTGTGAAGTTTTCATGGACATTTTTGTGATCTCAACAAATTCTAGAACTCATTTGATAACCACTCAAGGTGAAATCCTAGAGTTCACATCACTTAGGAAATGATTTAGACTGTTTTTGGACTGATTGAGCCTTTCAAGCCGACCCTTTTAATTATCATCAATCACTAGTTAATCCATTGAGCCTTTTTAAACATAATTTAGCTTTGTTTTTCTTTCTTTGAACTTAATTTTTACCCTACCCTGATTATGAGCCTAAAACACAATCTTACTCGTTTTATCTTTAAGAGACTTAATTGAAATTCAAGCTTATTACGAGAATTGGTGAGGTAGTGTAGTTTTGCCACAACCCAAGTTTATGCAAAGAAATACATTGGGGGTTGTGGAGTGCTTGTAAGATCAAGGTGGGGCTATGTGTGTTTTCTACTTAATTATTGTTGAAAAAAAAGGAAGAAAAGAAAAGTGGGCATTGAAAAGCATTATGAAGATATGAAATTATGCAAATGGGTTTATATTATTGTCGAAAAAAAAAAGAAAAAGAGCTTAATAAAGGTTGGGAAGCTGCTGAGTGAAAAAGGGAAGTGTTTTTATATGATAGTAGTAAGAATGAATGAAGATTAAGTCTCTTAATTTGATTTTTTTTTTTATTTCCCTTTCCGTTCTTTCACGAACCCGTAACCTACCCTAATGTTACAACCTTAGACCCATTGATCCAAGGTAGTGTGAATTTCTATATTAGTGGAGAGTGGTTTGAAAAGTGAGCCTATGGAGTTTGATTCCATGATTCACATATAAGTCATAACCCGAATATTGAGATCAAAATTTTGTTCATGAATGTTATGCATAAAACCATCCGGGTTTGTAGACTAATGGTTTGTGGTTGTATGGATATTCTAGGGTCGATAACGATAACGATAATGGAATTGATGTTTGCATTGTCTATTGTTAGAGTAGATGCCCTAGAGCCAATCAATTATTGTAGAATTGACTCTTTGTAATAATGTTCATTGATCAATAAAAGGCATTTTATTCTATATCGCGTAAATCATTATTATTGCAATATGTATTGATATATGTCCTTAGAATGGTAGAGCCGTGACGAGGGTATCAAGTGTTTCAAATCTTGATAGTGAGAACCCTATGAGCACATATGGTGGCCATTCTAGAAACGTCCCAGTAGCCTCGGATTATTACGAACTAAGGGCACAGATAATACGGTAAGGCTATCATAGTGTTGAACGACCTGTCGAAAGGCGTGGTCGATCTCACTTGTCAAGGTTGTTTGGTGACAACTGGTGCAACACATGGGTGTTTGTTGTGGCGATTACACCACAAACAAGTTCACTAGACCGACCCACCGAGGATTCCATATGGATGGTAACCCCAGTGTCTATGGAACAAATCCTCTAACGAATGGTGGTGCATGTGATCCTTAGACTTGAGATCACCGGAGTGCCTTGTGCACCGATTGGTATAGTTTGACACTAGCCTAACGCAGCTTCTTTTCGTGAGTGTCAATACGGTGGTGATTGGCGCATCAAGGAGTGTATCAAGACTATGGTGGATTGACAGAGGATTCATCACTCCCGGGTACGGGAGAAAGTTATCTCACGGCGCAATTCGGTATATGGCAATGACACTAAAAGCTGGCCACAGGTGGGATTGAGTTGTTGCTCTATCCAGGTTTATAATACGGGTCATTGATCCGGTAAACCTCGAATAAATAATATCGAGAGTAACCGAAGGTTGACACTATTTCTATGCCTTCGTCTCGCCGAGATAACGTATGATGAAAGGATCAATTGCACGGTAACCATATCGTTGACGGTAGCTACTTTGTTTGAATCCGAATCTATCGGGTGGCCATGATGCCTTGCTAGGGGCCAATCTTGGTGTGTGTATTAGTGAGACGATTAATTGGTGTTAATCGCAATACTATACTGCCGATATGATGAGGAGCCTAAGGGTCACACACATAGAAGACAATTTAAGATGCAAGAAGAAAGAAGAAGGGCGTTTTCGTCTTTTAAGGCGAAAAGGGTATTTTGGTAATTTCACAGTGCAATTAAATTTGCTGAGGTCGTAGCCTTTATTTAATTTGTTAGAAAAATTAAATAAGTGAAATTACGTTTAAATGTGTGTTCGCACATATTTAAATATATTATCATTATTGTTAAATGTTAATATATATTTAAATATATATATTAATTGATTTTAATTGAGATAATGATAGAAATTAAAATAAATCAAATTGGGAGTGTTTGGCAACATGGGGCGTTTGGGTTGGAACCCAAGCCTATTCCGTATGGGATTAGGGCAAATTGTTTTTAAATATAAAAGGAAAAGTGTGTGTGTGTGATTAAAGAAAATGAGTTTTTCTTTGTAAAACAAAATACACACAGCAGCCCCTCTTTGATAACACACTCCCACGGCAGTAACTTTTGTGTGCCAAAATCAATTCAATTGATTTTCTTTTTCTTCTTAATCTTGAAGCCAAAGAGGATCTAGCAAATCCCTCTTTGGTTCTTTTAAGATTGTCTTCGTGTGGACTACGCAGGTTCGATCCTACACTTGGATCGGTAGCAAAACATTCGTCGACAAATTTGGAGGAGCCTTCAACGTGCGTTTGTTTCTCTTAACTCATGTTGAATATTTATGCAGATTTTATTTAATATAAATTGTAAAATCATACCCTTGATCTTGGCTCATGTAAACGATCCTATTATATTTTTTTTCATTTCCGCTGCGTATTCGGGACCGTTTACTAACATCTATGAGTTCATGCGATTTTTAATTATTCTATTTGTTGTGTGTATAAGCGATTTTTGAGACAACTTTATGAATTGATCCAAGAATTTTTGTTCTTTTTATGTTTATTTATATTTTTGAAGTTTAGGTTAAGTTTAGTGTTGATATTTGTGGGTATCATTGTTGGAAACTATCACGAGACTAAAACTCATCCAACTAGGACCGGCTAGGGGTTTAAAGGCTAGTTGCATATACTAAATGCAATCGTGTCAATCTATGAAAGTGACTTAGGATAGTTTAGATATATGTTTTAATGTTTTAATTGTTTGTTTTATTTTCAAGCTTAAAGACTTGCTTTATCGCTTAGTTTGCTAGGGACTAGCAAGAAGCTGGTTGGGGGTTGTGATAAGAGCTTGAAAATACATATTTTGTTAGCGATTCAATTGGATTATTTGTGGAAAAATGTATTTTTATTGCAAAATTTGAGTTAATTATTTCATAAATACTTGTTATGGGATCACGGGGTGTATTTTGAGTATTTTTAGGTTAAAAATGATATTTGAATGAAGAAGAATGATGTCAATGGAAATTGTGACGAGTAGGTGATAATCCGAGAATTATACTGTTTTTATTAGGCTTTTAGGTTGGATTTTAGATACTTCTTAGTTCATTTATGCCTGAATTGCTACTTATTTCTTTACATTTTGTGTTTCAAGCTAAAATGGACATTTTGAGCAAATAATGAGCGAATTAGTGTTTCTGGACTCAGAAGTAAGCGGATCTCAAAATTTGGGAGAGTTCTGAAGCAAAGTGAAGCACTATAAAGCTTGTTCCCATGGGAGAGCATCGAAGATCGAAGATTCAAGCAAAGAAGCAAATGAAGGGCAATTCTATAATTTTAGAATTCTTCATGGAGGTTCGCCGCGGTGAAGTTTGTTTTTCGCTGCAGCAAAATGAGTCATGCACGAGAATCCATTTCACTTCGTCGCCGCGGCGAGATTTCTTCTTCGCCGCAGCGAAGTCTGCAGTTTTCAGTTTCTTTAAAACGCACAGTTTCAATTTTAGGCAAAGTTTTAGGTTTTTGGGCAAGGTATAAAAGCGAAACTTTACCATTTTGAGTGAGAGTCGCGTTTCCCTTAGTCTAGAACAGCTTTTTCATCTTCTTAGTTTGAGATTTGACGAATTTGTGTTGAAAAAGTGAGAAGAATTGGGATTAACTCCGGTGGATTCTGCAACTAGGGGAGATCTCTTGTCTTTTCTCTCATTTTATCATGTTGAACTTTGTGTTTATCGTTTTTCTTGCTTATTGTATTGATTTAGCTATGAACTAACCCATTTTGGGTTAGGGTTTTGATGTAGTTCGGATTCTCATGGATTAAGCAATTGATTTTTATTATTTTTTTATGCTATTGCAATGATTGTGGGGTTATTCTGTTTTTAATGCTATTAATTGATGAACATGATGAGATTGAGAAATGAGTCATGTTAAGCTTCTTGGGTAATCACCATTGTAGTATTAAATGCTAGAGATAGATTTAAGAATCAATGAAATCAATCTAGGATTCTAGGTGCTTAATAAACTTAGAACTATTAATCTTCAATTTGTTGGGTGCGGAAGTTTAATAGGGAAAAGTAGAAAAACATAGCCTGAGAAGGTATGTTTACAATTTAGAGAATTCGATTTACAATCAATACATGTGAATATGGAAATAGCATAATCTAGAGGTTTAATCCATAGAGTCTGAATGAAATCAAAACCCTACCCGTTGTTTTAAATTGATATTACCTTGTTTTTAATCTTGCTTTCATAATTTAGCTTTGAATATTTAGAATTTTCTGTTTTAGTTTTAAATTTAATTTTCTCCCATTAATCTAAACAACTCGATTGCTCCAACTTGAAAACAATAGAAAACTTAGTGCTTAGCAACCAATCCTCGTGGGAACGATACTCACTCATCACTTTATTACTTTGTGCGACTAGTGCACTTGCTATTTATGCATGTTGTAGTAACAACGCATCAGTAGGAACAAGCGAAGCAAGAATCGGAGTTGAAATGAGAAAGTTGTGACAAGTTGAAGATGAGACTTAAAACCTGGAAATTCTTCAAGATGAGCATGCTTCGATGTTTTAATCATAATTTGAGATGTCAAAATTAGAATTCAATGATTCTTATGGCGTTGGAAAGATTATTCAGAGAGATAAAAAGTTTGTGTTGATGACTTTTCCAAATTCTGAATATTCCAGACTCGTGGGACAGAAAGAATGATCACCACAGCGACCATTTCTCTCGCCACAGCGATAGATTACGGGCCTGTTTGGGTTATTTTATTTTCCTAGTCCAAATTTGAATGGTTTAAGGCATTTAATTCTTTCCTAATTAACCTTCAAACGCTAGAACTATAAATAAGGGTCTTTATTTATTTTTTAGGGAGATTAGAGAAGGAGAGAGAGCGGCTACTATTTTGGAGATCTAGTTTAAACTTTGTTAACCCACTTATTTGCAAGTTTTCTATCCACTCTACTATCCATCCCATTAAGCCTAAATATTTGAGAATATCCCAATGAAAGGCTTTGCCAAGAGACATACCTCTCTCTTCAAGAGCTTTAAAACAATTCTTTTGCATAGGTCTCTAAAGATAACTCCATTCGGTCCTCTCAAAACTTCCATTAGGGCTATGGATCGCTTTCTTGGTACTCCTCTTGTTCTTCTCATGGTTGGAGGGTGATTTGAGGTGTTTGGAATGTGTTTGGGGGGATTTAGAGTGAGTTTTGAGTGAAAGGAATTTTTGAGTTGAGAGAATATTTGAAATAGATTTTGGCATCAATGTAAAAATGAACTGACCTTTGTATAGAAAACACAAGGCACGGTCATGCGACAATCAAGCACGATCGTTCCAGTAATGTTTTATTTTAGGGTTAGGGCAATGTAATATGATGCATGGTCATTCATGATAGCCAGCACAGACGTGCATTGGTTTTTAAAATCTGATTTAAATACACTCAATAGTGCATAATTGTTCCATTGGTAGGCACGATCATTCCAAAATAGACAGTATGAAAAAAAGTTTGACTTTAATTGCACATTGATCAAAACATCAATAAACAATGTTTTTGACATTCTAATCACTTGGGGAGTTTTCATATATGAGAAAAAATGTCAAGTTTGATATCAACCACAAGATTGTATCATTTTGACTTTTCTTCATTCAAAACACTCATTCAACCATTCAAACACACATTTGTCAACAATTTGTCATTCATGTGTTAAAAATACAATTTTAACCTTACATATGAATAGAATGTGTTCCCCATCTTCGTGAGAATACTTACCACTTAGTGATTCTTAAGTCCATCATCTAATGTACCTATCGATCCCTTTTGGAGAAGTAGGTATAGATTTCTCTATACAGGTTGTTGCAAAAGTAGATTTTGAGTACCCAACTCATAATCCTAACCTTTTTATCTTTACAATCCTATGGATCAAATCACTAATGGAGTTATGTAAGAGTATTTGCATTTTTGATACATGTAAAGACAATCACACAAAGCATGTTATAGCAGTCAACTTAAACAAATTCTCAACAATCACACAAAATGTATCATCTCGACCAATTTCACATATAAGATAATTGCATAGGATGATGAATCATACCTTATTCACATTTATCATTCAAGGCTCTCTTCGAATGGTGTAGAATCTTTCTTTATCAAGAGGCTTAGTGAAAATATCAACCAATTGGTGATTAGTATCAGCAAATTCAAGTGCAATATCACATTTGCTAACATAATCACGTAGGAAATGATGTATAATGTCTATATGCTTTGTTCTAGAATGATGTATTGGATTTTAAGACAAATTTATAGCACTTGTATTATCACAATGAATAGGAATGCTATGCGTTTTGCAACCAAAATCTTCAAGTCTTTGCTTTGTCCAAAGAAGTTGTGCATAACAACTAGCCACTGACACATACTCAGATTCCGTGGTTGAAACTAGCATGCTTCCTAATAATTGACATGTTCCATTAGTGCTTTTCCTATCTATCCTACATCCTCCAAAATAGGCATCTAAAAGATAATCCTTTAGGATACCATAAACCAATATTTGGAGTTCCTTTCAAGTACCTAAGAATTCTTTGGATAACATTCAAATGAGATTTGTTAAACCCAAAATATGGCTAAATAATCCTAGACTTGGGGGTGTGGTCAATAAAAAATATTCGCAGAATAAAACTTGTCAATAAAAGCTAAAGCAAATAATGAATGACTCTTAACAAGTTTAATAACTCTGCTTAACAACCAAGTGATGATGAAGTTATGAAGTGAGTTCAAGAAATAGCAATAAATGCACCAAACATGTAGACAATAAATATGAGCTATAAATGCATGAACATGTGAGATTAAAGATGTTCAATTCAACAAACAAGTAATGAATAATAAAGAGTTGAGAGAGAGAGAAACACTCAGAATTTATAAGGGTTCGGAGCTATATCCACAAGCCTCCTACATCCACTTCGTCAAGGCAACCTCCCTGAAGTTCCACTAGAATCAAATTTCACCCTTATAATAGTTTTCACGAGGATTTTTGCCTCACACACATAGACTTACGGGATTGCACCTAGTTTTACAAGATTTAGCCACCAAGGAAAGGATTCAAAGATGTTTGTTACTGATTGCCTTTTTCAAAACTAATGCAAGAAAATGTGATTTCTAGAATCACTTACAAATGAGCATCGTAGTATAAATAGGAGCGATTTCCCCGAAGGAAAATCACAGGTTGCCAGAATAGGACAGTTGAGCATCAAAACGCTCAACGTGTCAAACACTTGACTGAAAACTCAAAGTGAAGAACAAGGCTTCATGGGTAAACATATAATCATCAAGTCTGAAAATGGATACTCTTCAATTCGTAATTCCTCGCTGCAGCACTCAAAATAATATAGGAGGGCGTAATGCCCACATTGAGGTACATAACCTATTTTATGCTTGTTTGCCCTTAGTTAAGCTTATATGCTCTTAGTGTTGCCTGTTTGCCCATGGTATTGCTTGTTTTAAGGTGGAGGATTGCGAAGTTGGGAATTGCAGACTTCGCCGCGACAAAGAAGAAAGTTCGCCTCGGCGACATATGCACTGGAATTTTTCCCCAGGGCGAAGAAAAAACTTCGCCGGGGCAAAGAGCTTGCTGGAATTCTAGAAAAAATTTCCTTAAGGGAGAAATGACCATTTACCCCTAATTAGTTGAAAATGTGGGGAGTGAAAAGTAAGGAAATTTTATGGAGAATGCAAAAGTGATGAGGGCATTTTTGTAATTAACTAAAGGACAAAGATGGAATTTCCAAGAAAGTGTAAGGGCAAAATAGGAAAGTATGAATATTAATATGAGATATTAAGGGTTCAAGCACACAAACCCTACCATTCTCTACACCCCACACGCCACTTTCATTCTCAATTCTCTCAATCTCTTTATCAAATTTCCAAGGAAAATTAGAGGGCTTTTGGTTGGATTTTGGTAGAGATCCATTCCTAAGCATCCCAAGGTAAGAATTCTTGCAAATAGAGGTGTGATGAATTATTAAAGTGTTGAATTCTTATAGTTTCTATGCTTAGGATTTTGGAGAAAGTGGAAGTCTACCAAGGAGAGAGAGATTCTAGTGAAATTATTCAAGTTCAAGGTAAGTAAATCCAACTCAAGTTATGATTTGAGAAATCAAGTGAGTAAAGAATTTTTATATGTATGTATGTGTTTATGTTTTTGAGAATTGTTGATGAGATTGATAGTTGTGGATGGGTATAATTTAGCCATGAGAAGTGGAAGTTGTTGTGTGGTGATTGATAGAAGTTGGGTTGAATTTAGAAAGAGTTTGAGAAGAATTATGAAGTGTATTTTTCCTGGCCAGGTTTAGTATTAATTTAAGGGAGTTTTACTCCAAACATTGGTGGCTTGAGAAAGAAGTAGAAGTATAGCTAAATTAGAATCTATCCTAACTAAACCACTTCTATAGGTTGACACGATTGCATTAGCGAATGTAATAAGCCTTTAAACCCCTAAGTCCCCCTAGCGGACGAGTTCTAGTCTTGTGAGGGTTTTTAGCGATGCTACCCACAAACATCCTACCATTTCCTAACACACATATATACAAAACATGAATTTCCTGGATACATCAATAAATGTGTCTCATACATTGCATACATATATAGCAACAAGAATAAGCAATGATCACACACATCCAAGAACACCCAAAAAATCAATTTCACCTTTGTTCTCAACTCTCCATCACAGTCAATCCACAAACCGTTAATCCTATCCTTAGAGGTGGTTTCATAGCAATCTCCAAAAGAAAACAACATTTTGATCCCATATAATAGAAAACATTAAAAACACAACTCCATAGGCCCACTTTTCAGATCACTCTCCACTAATGTAAAGCAACACACAACTCAGATCGTTAGGACTTCATTAAGCTTGTAACATTAGGCTAAGGTGTCGGGTTATGAAAGAATGTAAGGGATTCAAGCAATTAAGAGGAAAAATCTTACAATTCAAAGAACACAATAGCTCAAAACAACTTACTCTCTCAAACCGAAACCCTTTTTTTATTTTTATTATTATTGTTATTTATTTTTCTTTAGTGCATCACTCTCCCCAACCATAATTAGATCTGTACATTTTTCATACTTCCTTATTGAATTGCTTTTTTTCTTTTTCTTTTTTTCTTTTTGGATCAATTAAACATAAACTTATAGAAATTTAGGAAGTATGAATATCACCCAACATCCTTCTTTTTCCCACACAACAACCCCCAACCTGGTCTTTCAAACATCCTCACAAAGTCTTATACAAATCTCAAAGCCACACACATTTCACTTTCAAAATTTTAGATTAATTCCTCATAAAAGAAAATCATGGGTAGGATATGTGTTTAAGGGTTAAATGGAACAGGTTAGTCCAGGTTGAAGGAAAGAAATTCAAGGTTGAATATATACAGTAAGGCTCAACGAGGTGACTAAGGATAATAGCATAAAAGGTTGGCTTGAAAGGCAAAAACAGTCCAAAGATTGCCTAAATCATTTCTTAAATCATGTGTTGTCTACGATTTCGCCTCAAGTGATCATCAAATAGGTTCTAGAGTTTAGGGATCTCATAAAAACATAGGAAATTAACCACAAAACACCTCCAAAAGCTAGAACCAACCAACCAAACAAACCACAAACCCAAGAGTTTTGAACTCAAGCAAAACTTAACATCCAACATAATTCTCAAATTAGTGTAAAAGTCACCTCTTCTAAAAACTACATGTCATTGCAATCAACAACATCACAGACATTTGACATCATCTAGGAAACACAAACTTCCATAAACCAAAAATTTACAGGCATGCAAAAATTTCATAATTTCCCACCCCCAACCAAAATCCTACATTGTCCCCAATGTAGCCAACAAAACAACGTAGAGGTAAAAAGGAAAGAAATGAGTTACCCCCCTTTTGCGTAACAAATCGTAAAGTTTGAAAGTAACGCCAATGAATGCATATCTTGTAATCAACATGAAATCCACAAACATAAAAGGAAAGGACACGTGGTGTCTTGGATGGAATCCATGTTGTCTGTTAATCCACATAATGTTTATGGAAATAAAAATAAAACAGAAAAGAAAAGAACATCGAAATCATAATAAAGTAATTAGAGTTTTACAACTGAAAAGTAAAATCACACACAAATAAACTAAAAACAAAAGTACAGAAAAGAAAATGAAAAACAGGAAATCTATCAATAAATCCACCTAGTCTCTCACTGCTGGTCACCATCATCATCATCATCGCCATCCATATCAACATCACCCTTATCACCTCGTACAACACCACCAATAGGTGCCCTCAACTGAAAACCCCATGGGTAGACAAGAAAGACAAACTATCTCGAATCCAATCCTAACTAAGATAACTGAAACTGTTGGATCCGCTCAAGCGTCTGTAAGCACTTAGCTTGATACATCATCTGACTTGTGACCCATGTCTGCCACTCTCTCATCTCTGCTCTCAAGTCGGCTATCGACCATGTACAAACTGGGTGGAAGATGTTGACGAGCGGAAGGCTCTCTCGCTCAGGCAGGCTATGCTGGTTCAGCAACTCTTTTACCCTTACTGGTAATCTTCTGGAGATACTTCAGTGTCAATGGTGGAAATGGTGGTCTCTTCACTTCATCATCCCCAATAACAACTCCTGCAAATACACATAAGGCAGTGAAAAGGTTGGGATACAGATAGGATTTAGAAGATTTGGATGCATTCAAAATCCGAAAATGGATAATCTCCCCTATGTTGATCCACATCTGCTGGGATATGGCATAAATCATAAGAACATTCTCAATGTCCACTGTGCTAAAGTGCCTTGAAGGATAGATCTTGGCACATACAAAATGCTCCCACACCTTAAGAGTGAGTGTGAGTGAAGTCGTATTAAAACCTTTTCTTTTGTTATTCCGTCCAAGAATCCACTCTTCCCGACCCTCTATAAAACTTTGTAGCACCTCATCATAATTTGGGCCCTTAAGGAATTTAGAAAAATCATCCTCTTCTTTAGCAATAGTCGATAACCCATGAATCTTGTTAATCCTCTCAACATCAGATCTCACCTCCTTTCCTTTAATCTTAATTCTTCCATTTCTATGCTCAAAGGTTGGTGTGCTGTCGTAGGCAACCAAGATTAAAAACCTTCCTAACCTAACTACTGAACTGTAAATAGGGTAAGCAAGGGTCGATCCCACGAAGAGTGTCTAGCCGAATTTTCGATGATGTGAACAAGGCTTGGGGGTTTTGAGTAAAACAGAAAACAATCTTAGCAAAAACCAAAGCAAAAACAATTCAAATCGAAATCAATTAATATAACAAAACTTGGTCTCAGTCAACATCCACCATTGGAATCTTAAAACTGATCATTGATGCAAAATTAAATCAATTCATACCTGAATATTCACCGTTGGAACTATTTTCCTATCTCTCCTTAATTGTAATTAATTAAGAAACAAGTGATCTTAATTAATCTTACCACTAAACAACCCTAGACAAGCGCTCAAGATTTAATCTAGTGGCAGCCTTAAGAATTAGAGAAATCGATGATGCTAGACAACACAAACTCAAGCGGTTGTATTTAATTTAGTTGAGTGTTCTTCTTAAGATTACTAAATCCTGACGCAGTAAATTATTAACCCTAATTGCTTCACAAGTTAGAGGGATCAAACAATTACGGATTTGATATCTAACTTAGCAGTAGATTGCAACAATTAATAAACTAGTAGGCCTCCTAGTAATTAAACGAAACAATCATAAAATTAGGCACAGAAAAACATCCAATACTCAAACACGAAAATTGAACACTAAGAAAAATAGATTAGATCTCACAGTTTATTGATTCCGAGACCTCCGTTTCCTTCGACCAAGTTATAAAAGTTTTAGCCACTCATGGCCATAAACAAAACTCAAAAGAAAGAAAAATTCTAGAGAAGAGAAGAGAGAGGCGTGGTGTGATATGTCTTGTAATCCCAAATCTGATCTCTCTTTTAAAAATATCTAAATTTGAATTCTAATTCTACTCAATCTCCTCAAAATATTCTAATATCCTAAAGTAATATTTATCCTAATCTGATTAATTGGAAATAAAATAATAAAGTCCTAAAATAAAATAGGAAAGTGGTGTTTTCCAGCTGTAATTTGCGTGCAATAGGTCTTCAAAACTTCTTGTAATAATCTGCCTATTTGAATTGCATGACAAGGCGGAATGTTCCAGAACGTCGGTAGTGCAGGTTTGTCAACTTCAAGCTCGATTAAAACCTTGATGCAGCAAGTATCTCTCCAAACTAAAAACATGAAATTTTTAGATCTCTTTCTTAGCGTTCCACATCATTTTGAATCATCTCAATCGGAGCTCGGACGAGAGAGTTATGCTCAAATTACAAAACAATGTCGAAACTGTCCGAATTCACTTAATTAGTTCCGTTTTGCAATTAACGCCTCCATTTGCATCCTAAATCAAAATAGAATAATAATGAGTACATTTAGGCAGTAAATAAGTATAAAAGACTAGACATTAAGGGGGGGTAAATATGACATTTTGCATTCTCATCAAAGGCATTGGCATAAAACTCCATAACAAGAGGCTCAACAGTTGCTCCTAGTTGGGCTGTAAAGTCCTCCCAAGTCAAATCACTAATAATGTCAGTAATCCTATCATAAGGACTCTTAAAATCAAACCCTCATTCATCCACGAATCCTCTACTATTAACAACATTATCCTTATACATATCCTTAACACATGAACTCACAAATCTAGGATCATAGGTGTCCCGTGAGGGACCTCCAAGACCTTTACTAGAACTGGCCACATCTCTATCCCTCTTGTGCAATGCCATAACAATAAATCTGAGTACCAACACTCTGAAAATCACACAATAACACAACTCCACTAACAATCTCGCCCAAGGCCAAATTACATGGTAGTCACATAACACCTAATACACCCAATCACAACACAATACACAATCCACTCAAAATCCAATCAAAATCTCGCTCAATCAACATCCAAAATCAATCAAACCCTCAACGCCACAATCTAGAACCAAATATGCAAATAAAATCACAAGAAAGTAATGCAGGATGCTTACCAGAGCAAGAATTGTAATTAACTACCTCAGATTAAAGAGTGATGCCTAAAATCCAATTTTCCCAATTGAACCCTAACTTCGCCTTGGCTAAATTTTTGCACAAAAATGGAGCAATCTTTGCAAAATCAAGTGTTTAGGATGTGTACGAAGTGATTTCTAGAAAAGAAAAATAGAATATTAATTGAAAACAAATTGAGAGAGTTGCGAAGAACTGCGCTGCAGCATAACTGAAACTGATCTGGTCTTTTTATATTTTGTAAATTGCGCCATGGCGCAAAGTTTTGCATTGCGGCATGATTTGGGTTTTCAATGCTTAAAAAGAAGAACAACGTAAACGCTTCGCGCCTGAAATTTTGCGCCGCCGCGTGTTTACATACTTGAATTTCAAAATCGTTGCATTTTCACAGTGGCATGAATTATTTGAGCTGCGGCCTAATTGCGCGTTTGTGTCATCGTCAGGTCTGATGCCACAATTGCGTCGCGGCTTGAATAATTTGCGCCATAGCGTGAAGTGGATTTCTTGGATAAATTAACCTAAGTGTTAGATTTCCTAAAAATTTAAACGCAGAAAATAAAATACAAAATAACACACTCCTAATGAAATTAAAACAATAAACTGAAATAAAAATAAATAAATAAACAAAAACAATAAAATAAAAAACAAACAAAGGAAAAGAAACATTTGGATTGCCTCCCGAAAAGCTCTTGTTTATCGTCTTAAGCTAGATGGGATGCTCAATCATCATTCAGGATCATTGAAGTACTCCACTTCCTTGTTTGGAGCATAATTTTCACAGTAAGCCTTTAGCCAGTATCCATTAATTTTGAATCGGTTTCCTGTCTTCAAGTTTTTAATCTCCATCGCTCCATGAGGGAACACTTCTCGAACTATGAATGGCCCAATCCATTTTGACTTCAATTTCCCTAGAAAAAGACACAACCGTGAGTCATAAAGTAACGCTTTCATACCTAATTGGAATTCTTTCCGTTGTATTGCTTTGTCATGGTACAACTTAGTTCTTTCCTTGTAGATCTTAGCGTTCTCATACGCTTCATTCCTAAGCTCATCCAACTCGTTTAGTTGCAATTTCCTTTCTTGTCCATCCTTGTCCATGTCAAAGTTCAATCTCTTGATCACCTAATACGCCTTATGCTCTAACTACATTGGTAGATGGCATGCTTTCCCAAAGACTAACCTATATGCAAACTATTCGATATGCCTATGGAGCATCATTCAGTTTCACCGCCCAATCTTTCCTTGATATGCAAACTGTTCTCTCCAAAATGGCCTTGATTTGCTTGTTACTTACTTCTACTTGCCCTAAAGTTTGAGGATGATACGGAGTTGCCACCTTATGTTTATTGTCGTACTTCTTCAATAATGCTACAAAAGACTTGTTACAATAGTGACTCCCCTATCACTAATAAAAGTTCTAGGGGTACCCTAATGGATAAAAATTAAGTCTTTAAGAAAATTGAGTACAACCTTACTGTCATTAGTCTTTGTGGCAATCGCCTCAATCCATTTAGAAACATAATCAACTACGACAAGTATATAAGTATAACAAAAAGAGTCAGGAAACAAACCCATAAAGTCAATGCCCCACACGTCAAACAACTCAACTAGCATAAATGTTGTGAGTGGCATCTCATCTCTCTTGTCAATATTCCCTTTCCATTAGCAATGATCACATCCTACACAAAAGGTAAAAACATCTTTAAATAGGGATGGCCAATAGAAACCAGATTGTAATACCTTAAGTGTCGTTTTCTTGCCACCAATGTGTCCTCCACAAGGTGATTCATGGCTATGTCTTAAAATGTCTTGTTGCTCTGAGTCAGGGACACATCTCCTTATTATTTGATCTGAACAAATTTTAAACAAATAAGGATCGTCCCAGAAGTAATGCTTAACAGTGGATAAGAATTTCGTCTTTTCTTGCAAGGTCAAATCAGGGTCAATTATACCACATGCAAGATAATTCACAATGTTAGCATACCAAAGTTCTTTTCCTAGGATGGAAAAAAGTTGTTCATCAGGGAAGGTCTTAATAAGGGGATACTCCCCATCTTGGTTATGTTTTTCATGGCTTGTTGTCTCCACAAGTCTAAACAAGTGGTCAGCCACTACATTCTCACTTCCCTTCTTATCATTGATAGTCAAATCAAACTCTTGCAATAATAAAATCCATCTGATTAACCTAGACTTAGCATTCTTTTACTCAACAGATATCTCAATGTAGCATGATCTGAAAACACAATCACTTTAGAACCAATCAAATAAGAGTAGAATTTTTCTAAAGCTAACACAATAACCAATAATTCTTTTTTAGCAGTCGAGTTGTTAATCTATGCATCATTCAAAGTACTACTCGCATAATGAATAACATGATGCAATTTTCCTACTCTTTGTCCTAAAGCTACTCCTAATGAGTAATCAAAAGCATCACACATCAACTCAAACGGAAGTGACCAATCAGGCGACATAAGAATATGTGCAGATGTGAGTTTATCTTTCAGATTATTAAAAACAGTCAAGCATTCATCATTGAAATCAAAAGGTGTTTCTTTAGCGAAGAGATTACACAAAGGCCTACTAATCTTAGAAAAATCCTTTATGAACTGCCTATAGAAACCTACATGACCAAGAAAACTTCGCACACCCTTCACAGATGTGGGTGGCGGCAATTTAACTGTCAAATCATCTTTAGCTTTGTCTACTTCAATACCCCTACTAGATACCACATGCCCTAAAATAGTTCCCTACTTTACCATGAATTGACTCTTTTCCCAACTCAATGTCAAATTCGTTTCAACACATCTTTTCAAAACCAAAGTTAATTATCAAGGCATTTATCAAATGACGACCCAAAAACAGAAAAATCATCCATAAACACCTTAATAAATTTTTCAATCATATCAGAAAAGATGGACATCATACACCTTTGAAACAGGGCTGGAGCATTGCACAATCCGAAGGGCATCCTCCTATATGCAAAAGTTCTGAATGGACATGTGAATGTCATGTTCTCTTGATCCTCTGGAGTGATAGGCATCTGATTATAACCTGAAAAACCATCAAGGAAACAATAATAAGAATAACCAGTCAATCTTTCTAACATTTGATCAATAAAAGGAAGAGGAAAATGATACTTTTTAGTTATAGCATTCAACTTCCTGTAATCAATGCAAACTCGCCATCCTATTGTCATCCTAGTTGGCACTAACTCATCATCAGAATTTCTTACCACAGTAATGCCCGACTTCTTTGGTACCACTGTTAAAGTAGGCGCCCTAGAGCCAATCAAATATTGTAGATTTGACTCTTTGTAATAATAATCATTAATCAATAAAAGGAATTTTATTCTATATCGTGTAAATCATATTGTTATGTTCATTAATCAATAAAAGGCATTTTATATAAGTCCTTAGGATGGTAGAACTGTGACGAGGGTATCAAGTATTTCAAGTCTTGATAGTGAGAACCCTATGATCACATATGGTGGCGATTCTAGAAATGTCCGTAGCCTCAGTATTATTTTGACCAAGGACAAAGATAATACGGTAAGGCTATCATAGCATTGAACAACCTTGTCGAAAGACAGTGACTGATCTCACTTGTCAAGGTTGTTTGGCGACAACTTAGTGCAGCGCATGGGTGCTTACTGTAGGCAAGTTCACTGGACTGACCCACCAGAGGATTCCATATAGATGGTAACCCTAGTGTCTATGGAACAATCCTCTAAAAAATGATGGTGCATGTGATCCTTAGACTTGAGATCACCGTGAGAGCCTTGTGCACCGATTGGTGTAGTTTGGCACCAGCCCAACGTAGTTCTATTCAAAGCTATCAATACAGTAGTGATTGGCTACATCGAGGAGTGTATCAAGACTATGGTGGATCGACAGAGGATTCATCACTTCTGGGTACGGGAGAAGTTATATCATTGCGTAACTCAGTAAATGGCAAAAACACTAAATCTGTGGCCACAGTGGGATTAAGTGGTTGCTCAATCTGATTTATTATTCCAGTCATTGGCCTAGTAACCAAATACAAACACATCAAGAGTAACCGAGGTTGACACTATTTGTGTACCTTAGTCTCGATGAGATAACAGATGATGAAAGGATTTAATTGCACAATAACAATATCGTTGATAGCTAGCTATTTCGCTGAATCCAAATCTATCGGGTGGCCATGATGCCTAGGTAGGGGTCAATCTTGGTCTGTGTGTAGTGAGATAATTAATTGGTGTTAATCGCTATACTACTCACTGCCGATATGATGAGGAGCCTACGAGTCACACACTTAGAAGATAATTTAAGAATTAGTTTGTACAAGGGGCATTTTTTTCTTTTAGGATAAAAGGGTATTTTAGTAATCTCACAGTGCAATTAAATTTGCTGAGGTTGTTGCCTGTATTTAATTTAATATTAAAATTAAATTAGTGAGATTATATTTAAATATATGTACGCATATATTTAAATGAATTATTATTGTCAATTAAATCTTAATATATATATATATATATATATATATATATATATATATATATATATATATATATATATATATATATATATATATATATATATATATTAATTGATTTTAATTATAATAATATCAATTAAAGGGTGTTTGGTTACAAGGGTGGATTAGGGTTAGAGCCTATATATTCTAATTGGATATTGGATTAGAGTAAATGCCCTAGAGCCAATCAATTATTGTAGAATTGACTCTTTGTAATAATGTTCATTGATCAATAAAAGGCATTTTATTCTATATCGCGTAAATTGTAACATCTACTGAAAACTAGTACAATGCATGCAATTAACAATGGAAAATTGGGCCCAAAATGTTTCTTTTCATTACAATTCACATGTCTTTTATACACAAAGGTTACTGTTTACAAAAGTGCATTTCAAAAGACAAAATAGGGGAGAACAGTAGCTATTGCTCCTAGCGCGCCGACGCCCCTCCAACCGCATCATCACCTAGAACCTGCATCCACAAAGGAAAAATAACGGGGTGAGCACAAATAATGCTTAGTAAGTAAAACTCTCTAACTGTCTGTCCCCGTGTGTGACTCTTAATTCTTTCCTTTTCTAATCTGTTTCTAATAACATCATGGCCTCATCTTACCGGAGGTACGGCCGGATGGCGTTCACACAGCACCATCTCACTCTCTATGGCTATTGGGTGGAATTCACACAGTACCAACCCGTTCTTAGTGACTACCGAGTGAGGATCACAAAGCACTAACTCGGTTCCTCCTAACTATCGGGTGGAGATCACCTAGCACCTACCCGTTCCTCATGAATCCTGGGTAACGATCACCAAGCATTTACCCGTCTCTAGTCACTATCGGGTGATGATCACAAAGCATCAACCCGCTTCTACTAGCCATTGGATGATGATCACAAAGCATCAACCTACATATCTCTTAATTAATCGGGTAGTGGTCACAAAGCATCTACCCATTTCTACTACTCATCGGGTGACGATCACAAAGCGTCGACCCATCTCTCTAAGGGCTATTCGGATGATGATCACAAAGCATCAATCCGATTCCCATAACGGTCGGGTGATGATCACAAAGCATCATCCCAACTATACTACTCTTCTAATTCACTCTATTGTAGCATTTTTCAATGCTCTCTACCCTTAGAGTAATTTTACCCACTAAGCTCTCTACTCATAGGGTATTTCTAAACACAAAGTTTCCTACTCTTTCTTAGGTCACTTGTCAATGCATATAACAATGCACATGGATGATTCATCTCTACTAATGCACTTGTGAAATGCCAACATGCAATGTTGCAAGAATTAAGGTTCATTACTCACACTCAAACCTCTATTAGGCATTTCATCAAACAACTCATGTGCACTATAAAACTCTATCATAGCCATGAATCTAAAACTTTTCCTAACCATCCAAAATGGGGAAAAACCCCTTCACAAAGCCATAATAACCTGTCAAACAAAACACTTCCAAAAAGGGTTCCATAACACCCCTTAAATTCCATCTCAAACTACCTTGCCAACCCAACATCTCATTTCTCAAATTTGCAAGGTATAACAATCACAAAGCATAGAAATCTCTATTTAATTCTTCATACATGCCATAATACATGTACATCACATACATACATCAAGTCTAACAAAACCCTAATCAAGAAATTTCATAAATCTCAACTTGGGTTGGGTTTTACTTACTTGTTATGGAGAGACTTCACCAAATCCTCTTTCCACTTGGTTTTCTTGGCTATTCTCTCTACTCATAACCAAAAGAATGAAAACCCTCAAAAAAACCAAAATGAACTAAAATCCACAAATCACACAACTTAAGGAGAAATCCTTACCTTAGGAAGCCTTAGGTTGTTTTCTATACCCCAAATCACTTCAAAAACCCTTGAAATTCCTTGAACAAAAGAAAAGAGAAGTTGAGAGGAGAAGAATGAAGGGTTGCGTTTTTGGAGAAGAAGAATGAGGGTTTGCTAACTCTTAATTCCTTTTAATGAAATATAAACACACTCATTCCCATTTTACCCTTACTCTTCTTTGGAAATTCCATCCATATCCTTTGATTCATTACAATCTCACCCCCATATCAACACATTCTCCATGGAAAATCCTTACAATTAACTCCCCACTTTTCCTGCTAGTTAGGGGTATAAAGGTCAAATAGCCCTTGGGGAAGAAAATATCTAAAACTCAATCAACATTTTATTCGGGCTGTCGCCGCGGCGAAGAAACTGCGCCGCGCAAACTCCCAACAGCCTTCCCCGTGGCTTCAACCTCTTCTTCGCGGCGAAGATTCTTCGCCCCTGCAGCACTAGAGATGAAATTCTTCGTTTTCAACCAATTTCAGGGCAACATTCAACATAACAATCAAACAAACAAATATAACAAAAACCAACTCGATTAAGGGCGAAAGAGGAAACAATAACAACGTACCTCAAGCGGGGCGTTACATAAATCATCATTGTATGAATTGATATATGTCCTTAGAGTGGTAGAACCGTGATGAGGGTATCAAGTGTTTCAAATCTTGATAGTGAGAACCCTATGCGCACATAAGGTGGTCATTTTGGAAGCGTCCGTAGCCCTAGTATTATTTTGAAGTAAGGGCACAAATAATACGGTAAGGCTATCATAGTGTTGAACGACCCTGTCGAAAGGCAGTGACTAATGTCACTTGTCAAGGTTGTTTGGTGACAACCTGGTGCAACACACGGGTGCTTCGTCCGTAGGCAAGTTCATTGGAGTGACCCACTAGAGGATTCCATATGGATGGTAACCCTAGTGTCTATGGAACAAATCCTCTAACGAATGGTGGTGCATGTGATCCTTAGACTTGAGATCACCGGAGCGCCTTGTGCACCAATTGGTGTACTTTGACACTAGCCCAATGCAGTTCTTTTCAGAGCTGTCAATACGGTAGTGATTGGCTGCATCAAGGAGTGTATCAAGATTATGGTGGATGGACAGAGGGTTCATCACTCCCGGGTACGGGAGGAGTTATCTCACGGTGTAATTCAGTAAATGGCAATGACACTAAAATTGTGGCCACAATGGGATTGAGTTGTTGCTCGACCCAGTTTATAATTCAGGTCATTGGTCCAGTAACTGAATACATAATATCGAGAGTAACTGAGGTTGACACTATTTCTATGCCTCGGTCTCGTCGAGATAACGAATGATGAAAGGATTACATTATACAGTAACCATATCGTTGACAGGTAACTACTTCGCTGAATCCGAATCTATCAGGTGGCCATGATGCCTTGCTAGGGGTCAATCTTGGTCTGTGTGTAGTGAGATGATTAATTGGTGTTAATCACGATACTACACACTACCGATATGATGAGGAGCATATGGGTCACACACATAGAAGATAATTTAAGAACCTGTTTATAAGAAGGGCGTTTTCGTCATTTTAGGCAAAAGGGTATTTTTGTAATTTCACAATGCAATTAAATTTGCTGAGGTCGTAGCCTTTATTAAATTTACTAATATACAATTAAATAAGTGAAATTATATTTAAATATGTGTTCGCATATATTTAAATGAATTATTGTTATTGTTAAATGTTAATTTATGAAATATATGTTAATTGAATTGAATTGAAATAATAATAATAATAATAATAATAATAATAAAAATATCTAAATGGGGCTGTTTGGACATAGGGGTTGTTTGGGTTGGTGCCCAAGCCTATTCTATGATGGAATAGGGCAAAGTGTTCACTATATAAGTGCAACACTTTGTGAAATTAATAGAGAATTTCATTTTCAATCATTTTTTAGAGAAACCCCAGCCCCTTTCCTCTCTTCCATGCCACTTTACAATTGTTTGAATCAAAGTTTCATCTTGATTTTTGTTCTTGGTTCTTAAGGCTAAAGAGGATCTAGAAATCCCTCTTTAGTTCGTTGGGATTATCTTCGTGTGGACTACTGCTGGTTCGATTCTACCTTTGGATCGGTATCGAAACCCATTCGGTGGTAAAGTTGGAGGAGCCTCCAAACGTGGGTATGGTTTCTTAACTTTAAACTGATTTTTATGCAGATTCTAATATATGTTTTATAAACTGTAAATTTGTGCCCTGATCTTGGTTCTAAGGAACGATCCATGATGTTTATGTTTTTGTTTCCGCTACCATAACTTGATCGTTTCCTAACAGTGGTATCAGAGCCTAGGGTACCAAATTTTATAGTTTGTTGTTTGATTTATAACATGTATTTGATTGATAACATGTTATTTTGTAAAGTCTACAAAATTTGCAAACTTTGCTTTTGAATGAGTGATTCAATTGATCAATTGGTTTAATAATGTGTTGATGGATGTTATATTTGTTGGTTGGTATCCTGGTCGAATGCTTGTGCGTTCGATTTGATTTGGATACGTGTTATTACATGTATAACTGCAAAAACGTGAACTGTAGTTTTTGGGATTTCCAAACTTATTGGAATTTTCAGGGTTGCCTGTTTCGCCGTGGCTACAAAGTTGCTGTCCTAATTCTATATTTTTTGTGAAGGGACCGAACTACAGTTTTTAATAACCTATAAAGCCAATAATCATTCTGCACATATAAGAAGGTAATTAATAATAAACCCACCCAATTAAAAAATTGATTGTTTTTGAAATGTATGCCATGTACTTGTTTGTATATTGTATGGTGCCCGGTACATGAGCCCTATTACCTATGGTGAATGTTTTAAATTATTTTTAGGTATGTATGGTTGTAAGTTTTAAAAATAGGGCCTGCATGTCCTGCCTTCCTTCCCCTTCTCGATGTACATTCTTTTCTTATCTCATTCCCCTCGAATGTAAATCGAGGTTTCTAAATTTATTGATGTAAAATTACTTTAAGATTAATTTTATTGTAAATTTAGTATGATGTTTTTGTAATGTACTTGAGGCGTAGCAAAGGAAGAGGCAATTATACTTGAAGACTCAAGATATTCATTATAGGACCCTTAGGTGACTTACCGATTCCTCTAGGCTCGAGGAAATCAGTTTTAGTTGAGCCATGTATCGGCACGTTTTAATATTTTGTTTAGAATGCATGCTAAGGTTGAATGTTCAATAACATGCCAAACAATGTCATTCTATAATGACTCTCTCTCTAGCTGGTATACTCGTAAAATAAACAGTAAAACTCACTAAATATATATATTACAAAAATATACATGTAGATGAGTATAAAATAATTGGCCCAATTTTTCTTTATATATACAAAACTATACATAGTGTAAATAAATTTCTCAAGAAGCTTGACAGTGTTGCCCGACCCTTCCGCATCTTGACATTCCAAGCGATCGCATCTTATATACTACCTGCAAAAACATTGAAAACAACGGGGTGAGCACTAATTGCTCAGTAAGTAAACTTGCTATGCTACCCTTCTATCTCCATTGCTCATATTCTAAATTCTTTCCTTACATAATACTTCTCTCTTATTCTCTGTTCTTTCTCTATTCTTTTTTTGTTCTATCTCTCGGTTCTTTCTCTATTCTTTTTCTGTTCTTTCTCTATTCTTGTTTCTCACTTACTAACATGTAAGCACAATTGGAGAAACTAATTCTGAATAATATGAATGCCATGATGCATGTGCATAAATGCATAAAGAATGCAATTTCTTTTCTCTTTTCTGTTTTTCTTCTTTCTTTCTATTCTGTTCTTTCTTTTTATGTTCTACTCTTTCTTTCGTTCGATTCTTTCTTTCTATTCTTTATTTCTATTCTTTCTTTCTATGCCGATCGAACTTGGTTGAGGCATGGATTCGGAACCCTGGCCATGTGAGTAGGTATAGTCCTCATCTACATGCACTTCTATCAGACTGTACAACTCTTCTTTCTAATTCTGAGGCCGCTCACTAAAGGCGGTGTGCATGTAGGTAAATTCTGTTGGTACAGTTCTCATCCACATACACTTCTAACGAACTGTAGACTTACTTTTTTCTGATTCTGAGGCCGCTCACTGAAGGCGGCGTGTATGTGGGACTATTCTTCTCTGTCACTCACGGGTTCCCCATCGCAACAACCTTCTCTTTTCTTATCTTTTTACAATTAATTCTTTTCTTGCTTTTTCTTTATTCTTTACTATTCTCATCCATGTGTATGTGCACGGAACTATGCTCATTCTTTGCTATTCTTTCTAAATGCAAATGTGAGAATGTGAGAATGCATTATGGCATATAAAAATATCATTAGAGAACTAGTATTTTCTACCAACAATATTCCTATACTTGAATTCAGTCATAGATTATTAGACTAAAAAATATTTTGAGGTAGTCATTCTACATAGGTCATATTCAAGAAGGCATATCTCGAGTTATACACATTGGATTGCTACGATCTTGATCTCATTTTAAAGCTTAGAGACAGGGCTACAACTTTTATGTTTAGGTGTTAACCCAATTCAATCGGTAAGATACCCAAAAATCACTCAGAAGGTCACGCCTATGACAGGGCAACCATGGTAACATGTTTTCTCTTAGGATTTTCATCAAACAAATTGCATGCGTACTCAAACTCTATTTGGCTACACTTTTACTTCTTTCTCAAGCCACCAATATTTGGAGTAAAACTCCATTAAATCAGCACTAAACCTGGCCAGGAAACTACACTCCATAAAGTGTACTCAAACTCTTTCTAAATTCAACCAAACTTCCACCAATCACCATATAGGCAAAATCTACATTCGCATGGCTAAATTTTAATTATCATCAAGTATCAATCTCATCAAAACTTCTCAAAAATATAAGCACATACATACATGTACAAATCTCTACAAACTTACTCAAATCAAACTTAGGGTTGGATTTACTTACCTTGATCTTGGGTAGTTCCACACTAGAAACTCTCTCTTTGGGTAGATCTCCTATTCTTCTTAAACCCTAAGCATATAACTATAAGAATTCAACACTTTAAAGATTAATCTCACATCATATTGCAAGAACGCTTACCTTTGGATGCTTAGGATTGAATATCTACCAAAATCCAACCAAAAATCCTTTAAATTGCCTTGGAAATTTGATTAAAAAAATGAGAGAATTTGGAGATGAAAGTGGCGTGTGAGGGAGTAGAAAATGATAGAGTTTTCAAGAATTAACTCAAAATATCTCATTTATTACTCATACTTTCCCATTTTGCCCTTGCACTTTCTATGAAATTCCATCTATGTCCCTTAGTCAATTACAATAATGCCGTCATTTTTATTAACTTCTCCATGAAATTCTATCTCTTTTCACTCCCCACTTTTTCAACTAATTATAAGTGAAAATACCATTTTACCCCTAATGAAATTTTAAGGCATTTTCTTCACACTTGTTCAAGATACCTTTAACAAAATTCAACTAAGGGTATTAGGGAATATGTAAAGCTACGTACCTCAATGTGGGCGTTACACATTCTAACAAAGATAATAATCTGGTGAGATATTAAATAATAAACCCTCAATTAAAGAATATTAAGTCACGTATGCCTTCCATCACCATGGTTTTAATCAAACCACTGTTCTTCGAAACCTTGTTCGCCAAAGCGAAGGGTACACTTCTACCAGTGGGAGGTTAAAATTCATTGGAGTTTTCCTTAATGGTGATGGGTTGACTTAAAATGACAATTTTGCTTGTTTGCCAAAGCGAATGTTGATAAACACGTCATAGGCAAAGTAGAGAAGTACACATATTGTGTGTACGCGGTGGCATGTAGTGTCTTGTAACGCCCATATGGAGGTACGTAATTTAATTTATGCTCTTATATCTTTAGTTGATTTTTTTGCTAAAGTTATTTTGAGAAAATGTGAAGAAAATGCCTTAAATTTGCATTAAGGGTAAAATGGTTTTTTCACTCAAAATTAGTTGAAAAAATGGGGAGTGAAAAGAGGTAGAATTTCATGGAGAATGTATTAAAAATGAGGGCATTATGGTAATTGACTAAAGGACATAGATGGAATTTTAAAGAAAGTACAACGGCAAAATGGGAAAGTATGCATATTAATATGAGATATTAAGAGTTCAAGCAAAAAGACCCTATCATTCTCTACTCCCTCTCACACCACTTCACTCTCAATTTCTCTCATCTCTTCATCAAATTTCCAAGGGATTTTCGAGGGCTTTTGGTTGGATTTTGGTAGAGATTTTATCCTAAGCACTCAAAGGTAAGAATTCTTGCAATAGAAGTGAGATTAATTTTTAAAGTGTTGAATTCTTATAGTGTTTATGCTTAGGGTTTTAGAGAAAGAACAAGTCTACCAAAGAATGAGAGATTCTAGTGGAATTACTCAAGCACAAGGTAAGTAAATCCTACCCTAAGTATGATTTAAGTTATGTTGTGTAGAGAACTTTCTTTATGCATATATATATGTGTTATATGTAGAATTGTTGATGGATTTGGTGTTGAATAATGATTAGAACCTATCCATGAGAAGTTGTGTTGGAGTAGTTGTTATTTGATGAATGTTTGGATGCGATTTGGAAGAATTGAAGTGAAAATTTTGAAGTACGTATTTTGGGCAGATTTGGTGTTAATTATGGAGTTTATTCCAAATTTTTGGTGGCCTAAAATAGAGATAGAAGTGTAGCCAAATTAGTGTTGATTTGTGCACATGAATTATTTGATGAAATGTCAAAGAGAAGTGCATGTGTGAGAATGATTATGTGTTACTTTGGGATGAGTTTATAGATGGTAGAGAATGACATGTTTGCATTCCATAATGCATAATTGCATTTAAATATGTGAATTTAGAAAGAATTATAAGCATGAAACCATCTCCATGCATACATATTCATAAAAGCATGAAAAAGCCCTAAAATATGTTAGGCTCGATATTATTTATTCAGTTTCTGGACCAATGACCCGTATTATAAACTGGATAAAGCAACAACTCAATCCCACTATGGCCACAGTTTTAGTGTCATTGCCATATACTGAATTGCGCCATGAGATAACTTTCTCCCCTACCCGGGAGTGATAAATCCTCTGTCAATCCACCATAGTCTTGATACACTCCTTGATGCAGCCAATCACCACCGTATTGACAGCTCTAAAAAGAACTACGTTAGGCTAGTGTCAAACTATACCAATCGGTGCACAAGGTGCTCCGGTGATCTCAAGTCTAAGGATCACATGCACCACCATTCGTTAGAGGATTTGTTCCATAGACACTGGGGTTACCATCCATATGGAATCCTCGGTGGGTCGTCAGGTGAACTTGCCCGTGGTGTAATCGCATACAACAAACACCCATGTGTTGCACCAGGTTGTCACCAAACAACCTTGACAAGTGAGATCAGTCATTGCCTTTCGATAGGGTCATTCAACACTATGATAGCCTTACCGTATTATCTGTGCCCTTAGTTCAGAATAATACTGGGGCTACGGACGTTTCTAGAATGGCCACCATATGTGCTCATAGGGTTCTCACTATCAAGATTTGAAACACTTGTTACCCTCGTCACGGCTCTACCATTCTAAGGACATATATCAATACATATTGCAATAATAATGCTTTACGCGATATAGAATAAAATGCTTTTTATTGATTAATGAACATTATTACAAAGAGTCAATTCTACAATAATTGATTGGCTCTAGGGCATCTATTCTAACATTAATTTCAATTGTTTATTTTTAATTTAGATTTTTCTTGATGAAATTTGGATTAATCAAATAGTAATAGGATAGTTTATTCTAATAATTGGTAGTAGTAATTCCCTTGGGTTTGATATCCGTATTCTTGCACTTTATTACTTGCACGATTTCGCACACTTGTGAAAATCAACAACAATGCAGCTTTGATAGAGCCTATAGAACCTAGAGGAACGGTCATTCCATAATCGTGAATAGTCGTTCCTGACACAACAGTCATATTTTTCAGATATAGGTCAACTAGAATGGTCATTCCACCACATCGTATGATGGTGCAAGACCACTGCACGATCATTCTACCACGCAGAACCATCACACCTAGATGTCCTTCCAAATCTTCCTAAAATTCTAAAGGAGTGAACGACCTCTTCGAATGATGTTGTGCAAAACTTCTTCAGATATGAATGGTCATTCCACCATAAGGAACAGCCATTCCAATGTTGAACTTTCAGTTTTGACTTTGACCTTTGAGATGTAGTCAAGAGCATGAAGTATTCTAGATTTGGATTTCTTGACTTTTGTTCTTAAGTGCACGGTCATGTAGGATTGTTGTGCGAGTGTAGTCTGGTCATGTGAGTGCCACTTCAAATTGGTAGCGTGACTAACGACCAAGAGGAACGTTGTCGTGTGATATTGCACATAAACTTTCTCTTAAGGAATGGTTGTGCCTTGATCACGTACGGTCATACCTAAGTAGAAATTTGCTTATGCACTATTGAACCACCTGTTAGATCTATTTTGGTTTGGTTATGACTTGAGTCATACCTTAGCTGTTATGGTTAGTGATCAATCAACTTTTTGGTTAGTTTTGGCACATCAAAACATATGAGAGGTCAACAAGATTCTTTAGGTCAAGATTGGAAATGTGCACACATGCATACACTAAATAAAATGTTTGGCCTAGATGCAGTTAAATATAATAAAGTGCTTATCATGCTTTTATAAAGCTTAGAATCAACACTTTTACCTCCCTCATCGGTTTCCAATTGGAGTGATGTGCTCATGGGAGTTGGTTGATCTTTTGCTTCATTCATCTTGAAACGCATGAGGAGATCATGAATGTACTTGGATTGATTCAACAAGATCCCTTCCTTTTGTTGCTTGATTTGTAATCCGAGAAAGAAATTTAGTTCTCCCATCATGCTCATCTCGAATTCACCCTGCATCATCTTGGAAAATTCCTTGCAAAGGATTTCATTAGCAGCACCAAAGATGATATCATCAACATAGATTTGAACTATCAAAATGTCTTGTTTATGCTTTTTGATAAACAATCCTTTTGAAATACCATTTTGAACAAAAAGCTACTCAATCTATCATACCAAGCTTTAGGAGCTTGCTTTAGACCATAAAGTTCTTTTGAGAGTTTAAAAACATGTTCAAGAAAATCGGGGTTTTCAAATCCAAGTGGTTGTTTCACATAAGCCTCTTCTTGAATGAAATCATTTGAAAATGCACTTTTAACATCCATTTGAAAAATTTTGAAATTTAAATGGCATGCATAAGCAAGTAGCATTCTAGTGGCTTCTAATCTAGCAACAAGGGCATAGGTTTCATCGAAATCAATACCTTCCTCTTGAGAGTAGCCTTGGGCAACTAACCTTGCTTTGTTTCTCACCATAATACCTTGTTCATCCATCTTGTTCTAGAATACCTATTTGATGCCAATGATTGGATGGTCTTTTGGTCTAGGAACTAGTTCCCATAGTTTGCTTCTCTCAAATTGATTTAACTCCTCTTGCATTGCTTAAACCTAACTTTAATTGCTAAGTGCTTCATCCACTTTTTTAGGTTCAACTTGAGACAAGAAAGCTATGTATTGGCATGTATTCATCAATAAAGGCATAACTTCTATATCATAGCATTCATTTATATATTCTTGTATTTATTGATATATGTCCTTAGAAGGGTTGAACTGTGACAAGAGAATTAAGTGTTCTAAATCTTAATTGTGAGAACCTTATGATCACATATGGTGGCCATTCTAGAACTGTTAGTAGCCCTAGTATTAATCTGACCAAGGACACAGATTATACGGTAAGACTATCATAGCGTTGAACGACCCAACCGAAAGGTAGTGACAATTCTTACATGTGAAGGATGTTAGGTGACAACCTAATGTGACGCATGGGTGCTTGTTAATGACAAGTTCACTTGACCAACCCACCGAAGGATTCCATACAAGATGGTAACGCCAATGTTTGTGGAATATATCCTCCAAAGGATGGTGGTGCATGTGATCCTTGGACTTGAGATCACTAGAGTGCCATGTCTAATTATTGATGTAATTTGACACTAGCCTAACATAATCTTATTTAGGGTTATCATTACGGTAGTCGGTTGTTACATCGAGAAGTACACTATGGCTATGGTGGATCAATAAAGGATTCATCAATCTTGGTTAGGGGAGAAATTTTCTCGCTAAGATATACAACTAGGAACTACAACTGTAAAATCTGTGGCCACAGTGGAATCGAGTCGGTGCTCGAATCCAATTTACATGGTCATTGATTTGACAATCGAATATAAACATATCAAGGTGCATTTATTGAAGTTGACACTACTTATGTACTTCAAACCTTGATGAGTTAAATGATGATGAAAGGATTGGAATTGCACGGTAACCATACTGTTGAAAAGTAGCTACTTCACTGAATCTTTATTTGTTGGGTAATCATGATGCCGTGTTGGAGGCCAATCTTGATTGGTGTACGAAACACTAATTAGTTGATACTTAATTATAAACTCGATCATTGCCAACATAATAAAGAACCTATGGGTCACATACCTTAAAGGCAGTTTTATTGAGAATGAAAATAAAGGGAAATTTCGTCTTTTGGACAAAATGTGTATTTTGGTAATTTTTTTGTAGGATTAAATTCATTGAAGGTCATTGCCAACATTCAATACTTATACTGAAGTTAATTTAGCAAAGTTGTAATTATATTAATATTAATATGAATTAAATATATGGAATAAATATATCTAATATAATTGAATATATTAAAATATCCCATTAATTAAATATATGGATAAATAAATATTAATATTTATTTATTAGGAATAAATTTAATTGGGAAATATCCTATTGCAAAATAGGAAGGTATATTTAATTGGGAAACATCCTATTGCAAAATAGGAATGTATATTTAATTGGGAAATATCCCATTCCAAAATAAGGAATAGAAATATTCCTATTCTTAATGGGGAATATTTTATCCCACATTATATAAGAAAAGGAATGGGAGAATTAAATATAATAAGTTCATTATTTTCTCCCAAGCAGAAAACCCTAGCTGTCTATTAGCTTTTGATAGAGAATTTCTTTCTCTCAATTGCGTGCTCTCGCTTCTTGCACCCAAGGATTCTAGCAAACTCCCTTGCATGTGGATTAGCCTGTCTACCTTTGTGTGGATATCTCAAGAGCAATTCCATCTTGAATCGACTAGCGAAAAGTAAATCAAATAAACCTAAAGGAGCCTCCAAACACAAGTTATAACAACAAACCATGTATGGGTTGTTTTGTTTTACAAATGGATTGTATATATCAATCTTGATCGTGGCATTAATGGGTTAAATTGAATAAAATTTGTGTATTATATTCCACGTATTATTCAACCATAACCCTATAGTCGTATCAGAGCTTGGATTGATATATGTTTTTAGTTATTAACATGTTAATTGATTTGATAGAAAATTGCATGTTAGGGTTTTTGTTTCAATTGATATTAATTAAATATGTTTTTAATCCTATTGATGAACAATGACTTTGGTTTGATTAAGGTTATGAAAACCCTAAAAACATGGTTGCTATAGGGTTGTGCATTTCGTCGTATAGCTATTGTCCCACGGCTGCACGTAATACGAACAGCCCCCTGTGGTGGCTTTGCACAGCCTACTATCTAGGTTAAGTGCTGCGCACACGCAACCTGCCTGCCCTTGGCCGCACACTTGCAACGCGTGGCCTATCCTGTGTTGGTCGTTGGTCATGTGTTTAAATGCATGGTTGGCTAGGGCCCTTGGCCGTGCGTTTAAATGCATGGCTAGCCATTGTGGGCTTCACACGGCTACTTCAGGTGCCTGTTGTTGCCCTAGGCGCTTGTCTTGATGTCGTGTATGTTTGCATGAGGCGTTGTCCCATGCCGCGTGCAATTGCATGCGACCTGCCATTGGTCATGTACACCCGTGTGTGACCCTTACCATGGCCTGTCACAAGCCATGTGTCCTGTGCACGGCTTGCCCATGACAAGCCAAGGTCACACATTAACGTGCGTAGCTACCTGGGTGTTTTGGTTGTGCGATTACACGCGTAGCCTAGTAGGAGAAGCCCGTTTGGGCTTATAGGGATGTTGCTGATTGTTGTTGGCAGCACCTCGATTAATGAGTTGTTTCTCATGAGCTTTCGTGTGGAAATTAAAGGGTAAAGGGTCCCTCTCGATATTGTAGGAGAAAGACATTTTAGGAATTACAAGTCGCATTTTGAACTTTTCGTCAAGCCATAAAATAGTGCAGTTGCTGCTAATTTGAACTATTCAGTTTGTTTTCAAATTGGATAGGGACTAACCTAATTTAGGGACCAAACTAAAATTCTACAGAATTAAAAGGGGTAAACGTAATTTACCTAGAAAATTTAAATTTGGGTTTTTAAATGATATGCCATAATTGATTGATGCCTAAATATGCATGGTGTTCGATACTTGGCCATCGGCCTTAGGTTTATTATTTATTATTGGATGAATCGTTGTAATTTTTATTATTATAAAATAGGGCCTATGTGTCCTGCCTATCTCTTTACTCTCAATGTATTCTCTTCTCATCTGAATCCCCTTGAATGTAACTCAAGGTTTCCTTTTATTCAATGTAATTTAGAATAGGGTTAAATCATTGTCGTAAAGAAGATGGAAGCAAGGCTTGAAGCGAGTCTCAAGACTTCAATGAAGTTTTGTAATAAATTGCATGAAGCTAGGTTGACCTACCAATTCCTCAAAGCTCGAGAAATTTGGTTTTAGATTGGCCATGTACCAACATATTTATTTTTGCCTTAGAAAGCATGCTAAGGTTGAATGTTTTACCGCGCCAGACTATAATATGCTAAAAAGATAATAAAATTGGTGAGACAATAAAATCAAGAACCCTCGATTAAGATATTAAGTCACAAATAACCATACGCCTTCCATCACCATGGGATTAATCAAACCACTGTTCGTTGTGGCCTTGTTCGCCCCCACGAGGGGTACACTTCTACTAGTGGAAGGTTAATTATTCATTGAAGTTTTTCCTTAATAGTGATGGGTTCGACTTAAATAGGTGTATTTTGCTTGTTCACCTCTGCGAAGGTTGATAAATACACTACATGCATATTAGAGTAGTGCATTTAAAGATGCAGAAGAGGACATGTAGTGTCCAACTCACTCATCTGAAAGTTACACTTGAGGATGATGGTTGATGCCATTGGATTGTGTAATCGATTTGTTGGCTTGATTTACATTTGAGTTTAATAGTTGGTGCTATTAGATGGTATAGATTAAAGTTTGTTGGCCTACCTAATCATTCTATTTTAATTTGTTCGTCCCTGTGAAGGTTGAAATAGAAATGATGGGATTTTGGCCCACTAGGAAGACCAACGAGCCTTCTCGAGTTTAATAGTGAGGGCTATTAAGCTTGAGTAAAATAGTGGGAGCAATTGATTAATAAAAGGCTTTATTAATTAACATAGTATTAACTTTGTTTAAAGTTTGCATTTGTAGATTCACTTTCATTATGACTTCATCTACCTTACACTACGATCAATCATTGATAAAAAAAGTTGGTTCGATGGTACAAACATCATGACTAGTGTCAAAAGCTAAGGATTGTAATAAAGTAAGAAAAGAAGTTGTACATCATCAATGAACCTATTATGGAAGCGCCTGAACCTAAGGCCACTTAGAAAGCAAGAGATGCTTATCAAAAGTATTTGGATGATGCTGACATTGTTCAATGTACCATAAATTATGATACATTGACACCTGATCTGCAAGAGCAACATGAAAATTTGGATGCTAGTTCTATCATCACAAATCTCAAGGAACTCTTCCAGAAGCGTGCAAGACACGAGCAATACCAGGTGTCAAAGGCACTGTATAGATGTCGTATGGCTAAGGGAGCCCTAGTTGGCCCACATGTAGTCAACGTGATTGTGTTAGGATTTAATCAAAGATAAATGCAACGGAAAACAAAAAAATTACCGATTAAAACCTTATAAGCCTCGAAATCCATATATGAGTATAACGATGTTCATAGGCTATAAATCAATCAAGACCCATGAAATATTCAAAATCTTACCAACGTTTATAGGCTCCACCTCTTTTTCAGATTTGGATAAAAATGCTTACAATCCAAGTGTACGATTGAACCAACGATATTCACACAAAGGCAAGATTCAACACAAAAGATTTACTAGATAATTTGTGTTGTCTAAAGAAGATGAGCGAGATAAAGGGTTGAGATAAAAATCTCTCAATGAACCTTTGGTATTCACGGCCAAGAGAAGAGAGAAAGAGAGTTCTATGATTTTTAGGGAAAATAGCCATTTCATAGGGTTGCCCTAAAAATCCCTTGAAGGGTTATTTACATAATGCCCTTCGACTAATTAAATAATTAGTGTCCATAATTCAGAAACAAAATCATATATCGGGTATTGTGCCATTATTATTTTTATCCTTTAATAACGTCTTTTCAATATTTAAAACATATATACAATGATATATACATTTAAATATTGTGGTTTATTTATTTACAATGTATACACGACAATATACAAATTTATCATGTCGGTAATGTGTAATATCACAATCGACACCCAATCAATCGTCTCATTACACACAAACCAAGATTTAGCATATTCACTACCTGTCAACAATATGGTTACCGTGCAATCAAATCCTTTCCTCATCTATTATCTCATCAAGGTTTGCAACATAAAATTAATGTCAGCTTCAAGTATAAACCACCTTGATGTGTTCAGATTCGGTTATTAGACCAATTGACCAATCGACTTCAACTTGATTCCACTAGGGCCATAGATTCCAAGGTCGTTGTCTTTCACCGGAATCTCACCAAGATAATATCTCTTGTGCATAGGAGTGATGAATCTTTTATCGATCCACCATAGTTGTGATGTACTTCTCGATGTAGCCAATCACTCCCACACTAATAACCCTCTTAGAATTACATTTGGTTAGTGTCAAACTACACCAATAGGTACACACGGTGTTCCGGTGATCTCAAGTCTAAGGACCATATGTATCACCGTCTGCTAAATGATGTATTCCATGGACATTGGTGTTACCATCTATATGGAACCATCTGATGCGTCAATTCGGTGAACTCGTGAATAATAATGTAATAACTACTTCTTACTAAGATACTCGTAAAGTACATATAATAGAAATACATGTATAGTAACAAAAGTAGTTAGGCCCAAATTTTTCTTTTATTAAAAATATATATACATTCTTTACATAGTACAAAATCTCATGTACCAAAACCATCAAAAAATAGTAGACTGTGTAACTATTGCTCTTCGCTTGCCGACGTCCATCCGACAGCATCCTCACCTATTTCCTGCAAAAACATAGAAAACAATGGGGTGAGCACAAACAATGCTCAGTAAGTAAATCCTCTACTCCTCTATCCCCATAACTTTTTTCTTAATTCTTTCCTTACGTTACTCTCTTCTAATTCTTTTTATTCTCTATCTCGGTTTCTCTGTTTCTCACAAGTCTTTTCTACTAATTCTCTTTCTCTCTCTCTGTTCTTTCTCATGCTCTCTTACTCTTTGCCGATCGGACTCAGTTATGCATAGATTCGAAACCCTTGGCCATGTGAGTGTATTCTCTCCCTCGGGTACTCTCGGGTATAGCCCTCATCCGCATGTACTCTCATGGGCTATACCAATTCTTTCTCTTATGCTCAGGCCGCTCTCTCAATGCAGCGTACATGCGGGAATACTCTACCCATCACTCACGGGTTCCCCATCGCACAACCTATTCTATTCTCTTCTCTAGCACTTCTCTTTCTTTTATTCTTTCTTTCTCTTTACTTTTAAAGTGCTTTATTCTTAGAATTCTATACTCTTTCTCAAGCTATTACACAAATGCAAAATATATGCATGTGGATGGCTCATGCTCATTAAATGCACTCATGAAATGCAAATATGCAATGTTGCAAGAATTTAAGGTTCCTTACTCATACTCATGCTTCTCTTAGGCATTTCATCAAACAATAAGTGTGCATACAAAAACTCTACTTTAATTATAACTCTACTTCTCTCTTTAACCATCCAAAATGGGAGGAAACTCCCTTGTATAATCATAATTCCTGTCAAGGAAAAACACTCCTAAAAAGTTTACTCAAAACTCCTCCAACTTCAACCCAACTTCAATCTCTCATCACACATCCAAAACACTTCTCATAAGTTAAACATACCGAACAACCATAAATAAGTACACATCTCATCTCAATCTCTCAACAAGCATAACATATACATACATCAAGAAATCTCTACTCAAGTGATTTCTTAAACCTTAACTTGGATTGGATTTACTTACCTTGTGATTGAGTGACTCCATTAGAATCTCTTTTCCTTTGCTAGATAGTCCTTTCTCTAACACCTTAAACAATAATACTATAAGACTTCAACACTTCTATAAATAAATCTCACATATAAAGCAAGAAATCCTACCTTAGGATGCTTTGGCTTAATCTTTACCAAAAACCACTCAAAAGCCCTCTAAAATTCCTTAGATATTTGAGTGGGAAGTTGAGAGAAAATGAAGAATGGGAATGGTCGTGGAAGTAGAGAAATGAGGGGTTTACTAAGACTAAACCCTTAATATCTCATTTTTACAAACATTCTTTCCCATTTTGCCCTTACACTTTCTTAGAAATTCCATCTTTGTCCTTTAATTCATTGCAATCACACCCCCAACTCTAATACATTCTCCATGAAATTTTCTTACATTTCACTCTCCACTTTAGCTCCTAATTAGGGATAGAATTGTCACTTTGCCCCTAAGGAAAATTCTTTAGAAACTTTACCAAACATTTCAGCCGGCTCTTCGCCCTAGCGAAAAATTATAGAATGTACGTAATTACAAAACCTACGTCGCCGCGGGGAAGATTATTCTTCGCCTCGGCGAAGTCTGGAACACCAAAATTTCGCCAAGTCTTTACAATTTTCAAGGCAACCACTCAACCAAACCAAAACACTCATTCAAACTTACTTAAGGGCAAATCAATAAACATTTCGGCAATACTACATATATTAGTTACGTACCTCAAGTGGGCGTTACAATTCTCCGCCCCCCCTAAAAGAATTTCGTCCCCGAAATTCAAACAAACAACTCCGGGTAACGATTCTGCATGTCTTGCTCTACCTCCCATGTGGCTTCCTCTACCTTGTGGTTTCTTTTAAGGACTTTCACTAACGGAATACTCTTATTCCGGAGCTCTTTAATCTTCCAATCTAAGATCTGAACTGGACGCTCCTCATACACAAGATTCTCTTCCAAGTCAACGTCCTCTATGCTCAGTATATGGGAGGGGTCACTTACATACTTCTGAAGCATCGAGACATGGAAAACATCATGCACCTTGTCCATGCTAGGTGGTAGTGCCAATCTATAAGCCACTTTTCCCACTCGCTGTAACACTTCAAATGGACCAATGTATCTCAGTGCTAACTTCCCTTTGTTACTGTAAACCCCACGTTATTATTTCGATGCCCTAAGGTATGAAATTTACCTTTTCAAATAATTTTCTTTTTTGAATGGAAGGGTAAAATGGTCAATTTACATGTATTTCGAGATGTGGCCATTATAAAGTGTAAAGGATGATGTCATTGAAGAGAAATGAGGGTAGAATGGTTATAAAGTTGATTGATAAGGTTAAATGGCATAAACGGTAACCAAGGGTATAATGGTCTTTTCATACAAAACCATATGATTTAAGTGTCCATAAAAGTGCACCAAGGGTAAATTAGTCATTTACCTAGTAGAATTACTTAATGGTTAAGTGTTTTAAAGAAGTCAAATGGCATTAAATGAGTACTTATCTTTATGTTGTGGTAGAAATGACCAAAACGCCCTTATATGAAAAATTTATGCCAAATGACCTTTATATCTAACTTTTATTGACCAATCACATTAGAGTATCAATGGAATGAATATTTACAAGGTTTAAAGAGAGAGTAGTCGGCCTTGGAGACCCCAAATATATCATCTTCTTCTTCATCTCTCAAATCCACCATAAAAGCCACTAATCCAAGCTTTTATTCTCAAATTTTCTTAGGATTTCAAGTTGATTTTTAAAGGAGATCACCATCCACCCTTAAAGAACTTCAATTTCAGGGTTAAAGGTGAGTTTCAAAACCCTAGTTTTTCTGAATTTTTTAGTTAAAAGAGAAATTCATAAGTGGTTATGTGTGTAAGGTAGAAAGGTGAAACTTTGGAGCCAAGGAGGAGTACCTTTGTGCTTTGAATACTAAGGTAAGGAAAAAAATCTCCCTTATGACTACAATTGATAACACCTAGGGTTTATGAAACTTACATTTATTTATGTTAATATGAGTGTGATGCTATGTTTTGGTTATGAGTGTTTAAATGGGTGTGTTGATTGGTGTATGTGTGCATATGGAGGATGATTATGCCAATTAAGAGATTTGTAGTTGGACAATGTTTTGGCACTTTTTGGTTCTGTAAAAAGGGAGGTTTTTATGGCCTTTTATACTTAGAATGATATGGCAAATAATATGAATGTGCAAATGAAGGTGACATGGTTAAAATGAATAGAATTCGGATTTGGCTGTTTTAAGACTTATACTGTACATGCTTCACTGAATCAGTCATAACTGAAGTTATAGAAGTCTGATTGAGTTGATTCTTGAAGTGTTAAAAAGTTGAGAAACAGACCTAAAACTTTTTTGTTTTAGGCAAGAACCAGTTCGAATTGGAAGATAAGGTAAAAATTGCTTGAAAAGTGATGAACTATATGGCATCCAACTTCTTAATGGAAATTCCCATTTGTTTCTAATTCTAATAAACCCCTGAATAAACTTGATCCAAAATTCCTTGAATTGTATGAGAAATTAAATGAATTAAGTTAAGAAGTTTAGTAGGAGAATATAGTATGATTGAGCATGGGAGATGTTAGTCCATATGTTTGCATTCATAATGGTAACGCATATAGCTTATTTAGTTGTCTTATGAAAAAAATTATGAAATGTTAATGAATGAATTCCATGAGTCTCTTGAGGTATAAACCAAGATCAGAGGAATCAAATTCTTATGGAAACCATGAGTCCTTTGAGGTGACGACCAAGAACAAGGTAATGGTTCAAATGAATCCGATCGGATAACAAAGACTAATGAAATCGTCAAGTATATAGACAAAACAAATAAGCATGCCATGTACATGAATATTTCATAAGTCATTTATGTTCTATGTTATATTATGTATGGTTATGTTATGACTTATGTTTATGAGAAAAGTCCAAAATGTATGATATGCTTTATGAACTTGTTATGTCAAAGAATGAAGGTCATGTTTTGTAGGTAGGTAAAGTCCTAAGTAATTTACTTGTATAATGAACCTTAATAGTTTATAAATGGCCATATTCCTTACTGAGCGATTAGCGCTCACCCCACGAAATGTTTTAAAATGTTTTGCAGGTACGGATTAAGGCATGAAGCTGGGAGAGGATTCCAAGGGACACTATGAGCATGAGGGGATGCTTTAATGATGACTATTGAATGGTTTTGCTAATATTTAGTGTAGTAATTATGTTCATATCTCATAATGTAGTAATTATGTCCATGTTCTATAATGGAGTAAATATGTTATATTAATAAAGGAAATCAAATTGCTAGTAAATTTTATAAAAGTGTGTATGTTCTAGTAAGTATTACTATGGATTTCATAATTTACTCCAAGAAAGGAAATTATATTTTTTGATTATACAATGAACTTATTATAGTTAAGAAAAAAATTAAACACATATATCTATATATATGTTTTAAACTACAAGTTTATTCTTTAAATAGGATTTTAAAATAAACTTCTTTCCTAGGCGTGCATTTTCTAGGTTCTCAATGGCCAAGGGATACTTAGGAAATACCCGGCTAGGGAGGGGTTTTACAGTTACCGAAACGCATCACTCGTTTGTAGGGGGAAACTCTTAGGAACACTTTATCACCCACTTTGAACTCAACATCTCTTCTCTTCAAGTCAGCATAATTTTTCTATCTGTCTTGGGCTTGTTTCATTCTGTTTCTGATTAACTTTACATCCTCTATCATTTTCTGAGTTACTTCTGGCCCAAGAGCTGTTCCCAACTCATCTTTCTCACCTATCTCATCCCAATGTAGTGGAGATCTACACTGTCTACCATACAGAGTCTCGTAAAGAGCCATCTTAATTGTAGACTGGTAACTATTATTATAGGCAAACTCCACCAAGGGTAACATTTCATGCCATGATTAATCCATATAGCAGACTCTCAACATATCCTCAAGCACTTGATTGGTTCTCTCTGTCTGGCCATTTGTCTAAGGATGATAGGCAATGTTGAATGCCAAACGGGTGCCCAAATTTCTCTGTAAACTAGTCCAAAAAGCGGAGACAAATCTGGAATCTCTATCTGATATTATTGTCTTGGGCACTGTAACATCTACTGAAAACTAGTACAATGCATGCAATTAACAATGGAAAATTGGGCCCAAAATGTTTCTTTTCATTACAATTCACATGTCTTTTATACACAAAGGTTACTGTTTACAAAAGTGCATTTCAAAAGACAAAATAGGGGAACAGTGTAGCTATTGCTCCGCGCGCCGACGCCCCTCCAACCGCATCATCACCTAGAACCTGCATCCACAAAGGAAAAATAACGGGGTGAGCACAAATAATGCTCAGTAAGTAAAACTCTCTAACTATCTGTCCCCGTGTGTGACTCTTAATTCTTTCCTTTTCTAACTGTTTCTATTTCTGTTTCTAATAACATCATGGCCTCATCTTACCGGAGGTACGGCCGGATGGCGTTCACACAGCACCATCTCACTCTCTATGGCTATTGGGTGGAATTCACACAGTACCAACCCGTTCTTAGTGACTACCGAGTAAGGATCACAAAGTACTAACTCGGTTCCTCCTAACTATCGGGTGGAGATCACCTAGCACCTACCCGTTCCTCATGAATCCTGGGTAACGATCACCAAGCATTTACCCGTCTCTAGTCACTATCGGGTGATGATCACAAAGCATCAACCCGCTTCTACTAGCCATTGGATGATGATCACAAAGCATCAACCTACATATCTCTTAATTAATCGGGTAGTGGTCACAAAGCATCTACCCATTTCTACTACTCATCGGGTGCGATCACAAAGCGCGACCCATCTCTCTAAGGGCTATTCGGATGATGATCACAAAGCATCAATCCGATTCCCATAACGGTCGGGTGATGATCACAAAGCATCATCCCAACTATACTACTCTTCTAATTCATTCTATTGTAGCATTTTTCAATGCTCTCTACCCTTAGAGTAATTTTACCCACTAAGCTCTCTACTCATAGGGTATTTCTAAACACAAAGTTTCCTACTCTTTCTTAGGTCACTTGTCAATGCATATAACAATGCACATGGATGATTCATCTCTACTAATGCACTTGTGAAATGCCAACATGCAATGTTGCAAGAATTAAGGTTCATTACTCACACTCAAACCTCTATTAGGCATTTCATCAAACAACTCATGTGCACTATAAAACTCTATCATAGCCATGAATCTAAAACTGTTCCTAACCATCCAAAATGGGGAAAAACCCCTTCACAAAGCCATAATAACCTATCAAACAAAAACACTTCCAAAAAAGGGTTCCATAATACCCCTTAAATTCCATCTCAACTACCTTGCCAAACCAACAACCCATTTCTCAAATTTGCAAGGTATAAACAATCACAAAGCATAGAAATCTCTATTTAATCCTTCATACATGCTATATTACATGTATATCACATACATGCATCAAGTCTATCAAAACCCTAATCAAGAAATTTCATAAATCTCAACTTGGGTTGGGTTTTACTTACTTGTTATGGAGAGACTTCACCAAATCCTCTTTCCACTTGGTTTTCTTGGCTATTCTCTCTACTCATAACCAAAAGAATGAAAACCCTCAAAAAACCAAAATGAACTAAAATCCACAAATCACACAACTTAAGGAGAAATCCTTACCTTAGGAAGCCTTAGGTTGTTTTCTATACCCCAAATCACTTCAAAAACCCTTGAAATTCCTTGAACAAAAGAAAAGAGAAGTTGAGAGGAGAAGAATGAAGGGTTGCGTTTTTGGAGAAGAAGGATGAGGGTTTGCTAACTCTTAATTCCTTTTAATGAAATATAAACACACTCATTCCCATTTTGCCCTTACTCTTCTTTGGAAATTCCATCCATATCCTTTGATTCATTACAATCTCACCCCCATATCAACACATTCTCCATGGAAAATCCTTACAATTAACTCCCCACTTTTCCTGCTAGTTAGGGGTATAAAGGTCAAATAGCCCTTGGGGAAGAAAATATCTAAAACTCAATCAACATTTTATTCGGGTTGCCGCCGCGCGAAGAAACTTGTCTGCCGCTTGGCGAAATCGGCCCGCAGCCTTCCCCCGTGGCTTCAACCTCTCTTCGCCGCGGCGAAGATTCTTCGCCCTGGCGAGCACGCAGACGAAATTCTTCTCGTTTTCAACCAATTTCAGGGCAACATTCAACATAACACTCAAACAAACAAATATAACAAAAACCAACTCGATTAAGGGCGAAAGAGGAAACAATAACAACGTACCTCAAGCGGGGCGTTACAATTCTTCCCCCCTTAAAAGAATTTCGTCCCCGAAATTCAAACAAATAACTCTAGGAAACGATTCTGCATGTCCCGTTCTACTTCCCAAGTGGCCTCTTCCACTTTGTGATTCCTCCAAAGGACCTTCACTAGCGGAACACTCTTGTTCCGAAGTTCTTTAACCCTTCGATCTAAAATCAATCGGACGTTCTTCATATACTAGATTCTCTCGTTACTTCAACGCCTTCTACGCCTCGGGACATGGAGGGGATCACTTACATACTTTCGTAGCATCGAGACATGGAAGACATCGCACCCCCGTCCAAGCTAGGTGGTAATGCCAATCAGAGGCCACCTTTCCTACTCGTTGCAAGATCTCAAAAGGACCTACATACCTCGGTGCTAACTTCCCTTTGGTTCCAAAGCGCATGACTCGCTTGTAAGGGGAAACTTTCAGAAACACTTTGTCACCCACTTGGAATTCCACCTCTTTCCTCTTCAAGTCGGCATAACTCTTCTGTCGATCTTGGGCTTGTTTCATTCTACTTCGGATCACCTTCACATCTTCTACTAGTTTCTGAGTCATCTCGCCCAAGAGCGGTACTCAACTCATCTCTCTCTCCTACTTCATCCCAATGAAGCGGAGACCTACATCGTCTACCATACAAAGCCTCGTAAGGCGCCATTCTAATTGTAGACTGATAACTGTTATTGTAGGCAAATTCCACTAAGGGTAACATCTCATGCCAAGATACTCTATAATCCATGCAACAAAGGCTCTCAACATATCCTCGAGCACCTGATTCGTCCTCTCGGTTTGGCCATCTGTCTGAGGATGATAGGCAGTACTGAATGCTAAACGGGTACCCAAACTCCTCTGTAAACTTGTCCGTAAGGCTGAAACAAACGAATCTCTATCTCGATACTATAGCCTTGGGCACACCATGCAATCTGACTATCTCCTTAAGGTAAATCTGGGCCAACTGATCTGAGTGGTACTATCCTTTACGGGAGGAAATGGGCTGATTTGGTTAAGCCTGTCCCACAATCACCCATATAGCATTATACCCTCTCGTACTGGGAGACCCGTGATAAAATCCATCGAAATGCTCTCCCATTTCCACTGGGATACTCAATGGGTGAAGCAACCCCGACGGCCGCCTTGGTGTTCTCGCTTTCACCCGGCCGACAGTTAGGCATTTAGCTACAAACTCGCAATGTACTTCTTCATACCCGACCACCAATAGCCTTTCTTGATATCCTGATACATCTTGGTTGCCCCGGATGAGCGGTGTACGGTGTGTCATGAGCCTCCATAAGAATTTTCTGCTTTCAACTCCTCATATGGAGGAATGCACAACCGATTTCAAATAGAGGGCACCATCTCTCACAAAGAACTCGATGTCTTGCCCTCATGCACTTGCTTGAACTATTTTCGACACCACTCATCGCCATTTGCTTTTCTCTAATTTCCTCTAGTAAAGAGGATGTACCACTAGGTTGGGCAATTCTTCCCGGAACCACCTCAATCTGCTCCTTAGACAATTCTTCTATTAACTCTTTCGCGTAAGCCGGAAAACATGAGTTTTTTCTACTCAAGGCATCTGCTACTACATTGGCTTTCCCTGGTTGGTACTTGATCTCACAATCATAATCCTTGACCAGCTCTAACCACCTTCTCTGCCTCATATTCAACTCCTTTTGAGTGAAGAAGTACTTCAAACTCTTATGATCGGTGTAGATATTACTCTTCACACCATAAAGGTAATGCCTCCATATCTTTAAAGCAAATACCACAATGCTAACTCTAGGGTCATGCGTAGGGTATCTGGTCTCGTACTATTTCAATTGACGAAGCATAAGCTATAACCCTACCTAAGCGCATCAACACACCGAGTCCCTGCAAAGAGGCGTCTATATAAATGTCATAATCTACACCCTCATGTGGTAACACTAGTACAGGAGCTGATGTTAACCTTTTCTTCAACTCTTGGAAGCTTTCTTCACAAGTCGCCGACCTGCACAAAAGGAGTTTTCGCTTGGTAAGAGTCACAACGGTTTAGCCAAGCGGGCGAATCCCGCTACAAATCGCCGGTAGTAGCTAAGCCTAAGAAACTCCCGATTTCTTTCAACTGCTCGGCTTCGCCATTCCAGGATTGCCCGCACTTTACTCGGATCTACCAAATCCCCTCCTTCGACACGGTATGACCCAGAATATCACTTGGTTCACCAAAACTCACACTTGGAAAATTTAGCACACAACTTCTTTCTCTCAGTTGCAATACTAATCCCAAGTGTTTCTCATGTTCTTCTCTTGACTTTGAGTAAATCAGAATGTCGCGATGAAGACAACAATAAACCGATCCAAGTACTCGTGAAATACCCCTGTTCATCAAGTCCATAAAAATCTTGGGGCATTGGTCAAACCAAACGGCATTACTACAAATTCATAATGCCCATACCTTGTACGAAAGGCAGTCTTAGCCACATCTTGTTCAACCACTCTCACCTGATGATACCCGGACCTCAAATCAATTTTGGAGAACACTGCCGCTCCTTTCAACTGATCAAAAAGATCATCTATCCGGGGTAGTGGGTACTTATTCTTCACTGTAACTTTATTCAACTCCCCTATAATCAATACACATCCTTAGTGATCCATCCTTCTTTTTCACAAACAAGATTGGAGCTCCCCAGGGGAATGACTTGGTCGGATAAAGCCTTTATCTAACAGCTCTTGGAGTTGCTTCTTTAATTCTTGGAGCTCAGCTGGGGCCATTCGATAAGGGGCTTTAGATATTGGTGCTGTCCCTGGTGCTAGTTCGATACTAAATTCTACCTCTCTCTCTGGAGGCAAACCCGGTAACTCTTCCGGAAACACATCTAGAAAGTCTTGAACTACGGCACCCTCTGGATCTCTAACGTGGAACATCACCACTGCACTACATGGGCAATATACCCCGAACACCCCTTTCTCAACATCTTCCCGGCCTTTACATTACTAATCAAAGATGCTCAACTGATGGCCTTCTCCAAAACTAAACTTATCTCCACAATCGAGGTTAAACCTCGCCTTCTTTTTCCGATACCAATCTCTACTCCATACCTCCCTAGGAAATCCATGCCCGTAATCACATCAAAGTCGGGCATATCAAAAACTATTAAGTCAACTGTTAACTCTACCCCGGATCACTAAGGACTCTCTTAACAAAATCTCTTGAGTCACAACACTAACCCCATCGGGTAGTTCTATCTTAATGGGCCTGAGTCGCTAGTAGGTTTCAAACCTAATCTCTCAAGCATCCCATAAGATATAAATGAATGGGTAGCACCGAATCAATTAAAGCATATAAAGGACCTGCATGAAATAACAATCGACCAAGAACGGCCGATGGACTGCCTCTGCTTCCCCTCCCCGTGCCACGAAAGACTCGGGCACGCAGCACTCCCGAACCCCTGAGCGCTTGGTGGAAGAGGAGCTTTACAATCCCTCATCATGTGCCCTCCGTGTCGGCACCTATAGCACACTCTCGATCCTTCGACACTCTCCCGGTGGTTCTTCCCACACTTAGGGCAAGGAGGAAACCCTTCCGTTCGAGGTCGCTTATTCCTCCACCTTTCCTTTCTATTCTCTATCTTGAAACTTCTTCTTCTGATTCTTCATGTCTCTACCTTTTTCACCCTCATGTTTCTCTCTCTGAGGAGCGGAGGGTAGCTCCTTCGGTCCTCCTGTCGAGGATCCTACGGGGAAGATTTTATTCTCAAAAATCTCCGCCTTCATTGCCCGCCTCAAGGCCTCACCGTAATTCCGAGGAGGGTTGGAGCTTGTCATAATATCCCGGGCTATCTCCGGCTTCAATCCATGCACAAACTTATCCCTTCTCAAGGCCGGAGTGCTAACTATTCCCGGTGCAAACCTTGCAAGGGCGTTGAATTTCACTGAGTACTCTTTCACAGCGCTAGTCCCTTGTCAGATCGATAAATTCTTGGACCTTCTCATGAACTTGGTCCTCGATCTATACTCGCCTCAAACTCTTGCCTAAACTCTTCCCACGTCATTATTGCGTCGTGAGTTTCTTCCATTAATTCCCACCAAATTCGGGCATCACCCCGAAACAAGAAACTCGCATATCGGATCTTCTCCCGGTCTGACATGGGAAATAAACCCGTGGCTCGTTCTACTGACCCAAGCCACTCTTCTGCTACTACTGGATCCGTAGTACCCTTAAACTCGAGGGCGATGATCGATTGGAAAGACCGTGAAATCGGTTCCACTGCTCGCAGATCGGGGGAGGTACCTTGCCCTGCCCTCTCTACTGAGCGTGGATCGACATATCTTGTACCGGGGTACTACTCCCTCCCCCGAGTTTCAGCCATAACTTGTGTACAATTCCCGGATTCTAGCTTCATCCAAGGGAGGGGCGTAGACTCTGGTGGGTTAGAAGGTTCTCCTTCATTCACCACACATTTACCGCGATTTCGATAACTATGCCTCATCTACAAAATGATCACACTAATAAACTCAAGGAACAATTACGTAAGGAAAGAATTACTCACACAAATGGTTAGAGGACGTCGTGGCGATGAGAATAGTACTTTCTTCAATCCCAAAATCTTTGCTCGATACCAAAAATGTAACATCTACTGAAAACTAGTACAATGCATGCAATTAACAATGGAAAATTGGGCCCAAAATGTTTCTTTTCATTACAATCACATGTCTTTTATACACAAAGGTTACGTTTACAAAAAGTGCATTTCAAAAGACAAAATAGGGGAACAAGTAGCTATTGCTCCGCGCGCCGACGCCCTCCAACCGCATCATCACCTAGAACCCGCATCCACAAAGGAAAATAACGGGGTGAGCACAAATAATGCTCGTAAGTAAAACTCTCTAACTGCTGTCCCCTCGTGTGTGACTCTTAATTCTTTCCTTTTCTAATCTGTTTCTATTTCTGTTTCTAATAACATCATGGCCTCATCTTACCGGAGGTACGGCCGGATGGCGTTCACACAGCACCATCTCACTCTCTATGGCTATTGGGTGGAATTCACACGTACCAACCCGTTCTTAGTGACTACCGAGTGAGGATCACAAAGCACTAACTCGGTTCCTCCTAACTATCGGGTGGAGATCACCTAGCACCTACCCGTTCCTCATGAATCCTGGGTAACGATCACCAAGCATTTACCCGTCTCTAGTCACTATCGGGTGATGATCACAAAGCATCAACCCGCTTCTACTAGCCATTGGATGATGATCACAAAGCATCAACCTACATATCTCTTAATTAATCGGGTAGTGGTCACAAAGCATCTACCCATTTCTACTACTCATCGGGTGACGATCACAAAGCGTCCGACCCATCTCTCTAAGGGCTATTCGGATGATGATCACAAAGCATCAATCCGATTCCCATGGATCGGAGGGTGATGATCACAAAGCATCATCCCAACTATACTACTCTTCTAATTCATTCTATTGTAGCATTTTTTCAATGCTCTCTACCCTTAGAGTAATTTTACCCACTAAGCTCTCTACTCATAGGGTATTTCTAAACACAAAGTTTCCTACTCTTTCTTAGGTCACTTGTCAATGCATATAACAATGCACATGGATGATTCATCTCTACTAATGCACTTGTGAAATGCCAACATGCAATGTTGCAAGAATTAAGGTTCATTACTCACACTCAAACCTCTATTAGGCATTTCATCAAACAACTCATGTGCACTATAAAACTCTATCATAGCCATGAATCTAAAACTGTTCCTAACCATCCAAAATGGGGAAAAACCCCTTCACAAAGCCATAATAACCTGTCAAACAAAACACTTCCAAAAAAGGGTTCCATAATACCCCTTAAATTCCATCTCAACTACCTTGCCAAACCAACAACCCATTTCTCAAATTTGCAAGGTATAAACAATCACAAAGCATAGAAATCTCTATTTAATCCTTCATACATGCTATATTACATGTATATCACATACATGCATCAAGTCTATCAAAACCCTAATCAAGAAAATTTCATAAATCTCAACTTGGGTTGGGTTTTACTTACTTGTTATGGAGAGACTTCACCAAATCCTCTTTCCACTTGGTTTTCTTGGCTATTCTCTCTACTCATAACCAAAAGAATGAAAACCCTCAAAAAAACCAAAATGAACTAAAATCCACAAATCACACAACTTAAGGAGAAATCCTTACCTTAGGAAGCCTTAGGTTGTTTTCTATACCCCAAATCACTTCAAAAACCCTTGAAATTCCTTGAACAAAAGAAAAGAGAAGTTGAGAGGAGAAGAATGAAGGGTTGCGTTTTTTGGAGAAGAAGAATGAGGGTTTGCTAATTCTTAATTCCTTTTAATGAAATATAAACACACTCATTCCCATTTTGCCCTTACTCTTCTTTGGAAATTCCATCCATATCCTTTGATTCATTACAATCTCACCCCCATATCAACACATTCTCCATGGAAAATCCTTACAATTAACTCCCCACTTTTCCTGCTAGTTAGGGGTATAAAGGTCAAATAGCCCTTGGGGAAGAAAATATCTAAAACTCAATCAACATTTTATTCGGGCCGTCGCGCAAGAAACTGTCTTGCCGCGGCGAAGAAACTGTCGCCGCGGCGCTGTCCCAAGCAGCCTTCCCCGTGGCTTCAACCTCTTCGCCGCGGCGAATTCTTCTTCGCCCGTGGCACTGGCAGATTGAAATTCTTCTTTTTCAACCAATTTCAGGGCAACATTCAACATAACACTCAAACAAACAAATATAACAAAAACCAACTCGATTAAGGGCGAAAGAGGAAACAATAACAACATACCTCAAGCGGGGCGTTACAGGCACTCCATGCAACCTAACTATCTCTTTAATATAAATCTGAGCCAACTGATCCGTAGTAGTGCTCTCCTTTACTGGAAGAAAATGGGCTGACTTATTTAATCGGTCTACAATCACCCATATAGCATTATATCCTTTCGATACTCTAGAGAAAGCTATAATAAATCCATCAAGACACTTTCCCATTTCCACTACGAAATACTAAGCGGCTGAAGCAACCCTGACGGCATTTGGTGTTCTGTTTTCACCTGCTAACAAACCAGGCATCTAGCTACAAATTCTACAATGTCTCTCTTCATACCTGGCCACCAATAGCCTTTCTTTAAATCTTGATACATCTTGGTTGCTTCAGGATGAGCAGTGTAGGGTGTATCATGAGCCTCCGTAAGTATTCTCTTCCTCAACTCATCACCCTGAGGAATACACAACCGATTCTTGAAATGGAGGACCTTATCTACTAGGTGAAATTTTGATGTCTTACCCTCTCAGATTTGCTGAACTATCTTCTGACACCACTTATCGGCCACTTGCTTTTCTTTGACTTCTTCCAATAAGGTAGACTGAACCTCTAACTGGGCAAGCCGTCTTGGTATGATCTCAATTTGTTCTTTACACAACTCTTCTATTAATTCTTTCTGCTTAGTAAGTCGAGACAAATAAGCCTTTCTACTTAAAGCATCGGCTACTACATTGGCTTTCCCTGGTTGGTACTTAATCTCACATTCATAGTCCTTAACCAGCTCTAGCCATCTTCTCTGTCTCATATTCAGCTCCTTCTGAGTGAAGAAGTACTTTAAACTCTTATGATCAGTGTAGATATTACTCTTGGCACCATAAAGATAATGCCTCCAAATCTTTAATGCAAAGACCACGACTGCCAACTCTAAATCATGCGTGGGGTATCTTGTCTCATACTCTTTCAATTATCGAGAAGCATAAGCTATCACCCTACCTAACTGCATCAATACAGCACCCAGTCCTTGCAGTGAGGCATCTGTATAAATGTCATAATCTACACCCTCTTGTGGTAACACTAACACGAGAGCTGTTGTTAATCTTTTCTTCAACTCTTGAAAACTCTCTTCACATGCTTCTGACCATACAAACAGAGTTCTCTGTTTAATAAGAGTTGTCAATTGTTTAGCCATCTGGGCGAACCCTGCTACAAATCGCCGGTAGTAGCCTGCTAGGCCTAAGAAACTTCTGACTTCTTTTAATGTCTTCGGCCTCTGCCATTCAAGGATTGCCTTCACTTTACTAGGATCCACTGAAATCCCTTCCTTAGACACAGTATGGCCCAGAAATATCACTTGATCAAGTCAAAATTCACACTTGGAAAACTTAGCATACAATTTCCTTTCCCTCAATCATTGCAGCACTATTCTTAAGTGTTCCTCATGCTCTTCTCTTGACTTAGAGTAAACCAGGATATCATCTATAAAAACCACTATAAACTAATCTAAACAATCATGAAATACCCAGTTTATCAAGTCCATAAAAACTGCTGGGGCATTAGTCAAGCCAAACGGCATCACTACAAATTCATAATGCCTATATCTTGTACGGAAAGCAGTCTTAGTTATGTCTTGTTCAACCACTCTTACTTGATGGTACCCTGACCTCAAATCAATTTTGGAGAACACTGCGGCTCCTTTCAGCTGATCAAACAAATCATCTATCCGAGGTAGCAGGTACTTATTCTTCACTGTCACTTTATTCGACTCTCTATAGTCTATACACATTCGTAGTGATCCATCTTTATTCTTCACAAACAAGATTGGAGCTCCCTAGGGAGAATGACTCGGTCGGATAAAACCTTTACCTAAGAGCTCTTGGAGTTACTTCTTCAATTCCTAAAGCTCGGCTGGGGCCATTCGATACGGGGCTTTAGATATCGGTGCTGTTCCTGGTGCTAGTTCAATACTAAACTCACCTTCTCTTTTCGGAGGTAAACCCAGTAAGTCTTCTGGAAACATATCCAGGAATTCTTGAACTACTAGCACCTTCTGAATTTCTGACTGTGGAACATCATTACTCTGTACCACGTGAGCAATATACCCAGAATACCCTTTTCTTAACATCTTTCTAGCCTTCACACTACTGATCAACATACTCAACTGATGGCCCTCCCTAAAACTAAACTTATCTCTATTATCGAGATTAAATCTCGCTTTCTTCTTCCGATAATCAATTTCTACTCCATATCTCCCTAGGAAGTCCATGCCCAAAATCACATCAAAGTCGAGCATATCAAATACTATTAAATCAACTACTAACTCTCTGCCAAGAATTTCTATGGACTCTCCTGGAAGCATCTCATGAGTCAAAACACTAACCCTATTGGGTAACTCTATCTTAATAGGTTGGCTCACTCTAGTAGGTTTCAAACCTAATCTTTCTATCATCCCATAAGATATAAATGAATGGGTGGCTCCAGAATCAATCAAAACATATAAAGGAACTGCATGAAATAATAACTAACTAGTTACAACTGATGGACTAGCCTCTGCTTCACCCTATGCCATGGTAAAAACTCTGGCATTTGTACCTCTAGAAGTCTGGGCTGTAGGTGGAAGAGGAGCTTTACAATCCTTCATCAAGTGTCCTGGCTGTCAGCACCTATAGCACACATTTCGGTCCTTTAAACAATCTCCTGAGTGGTTCCTCCCACACTTAGGACAAGGGGGAAACCCATCTATCTTGGGCCGTTTATTCTGCCAATCTTTCCTACTCTTCTTGGGTTGGAACTTTTTCTTGGTCCTCAATTCCCTATTCCTTGTAACATCTACTCTCTCTCTCTGTGAAGTAGAGGATGGTTCATTGGGTATCGTTGAAGATAATCCCTCTGCAACAAATTTGTTTACATATATTTCTGCCCTTAAAGCCGCGCTAAAGCTTCATTGTAAGTATGAGGGGGCTTGGCTGCTGTCATCACATCATGGGCTATACCGACCTCAAGCCATGAACAAATTTGTCTTTCCTCAACCACGGAGTATACACTATCCCAGGTGCAAAGCAAGCAAGGGAATTAAATCTTACCGAAAATTCTTTCACCGTACTAGTCCCTTGCTTCAAATTGATAAACTCCTGAATCTTCTCATGTACCCGATCCTCTGTTCAGTACTCAGCCTCAAACAATCTCCTGAATTCTTCCCAAGTCATCGAGGCCATGTCATGAGTCTCTTCCATTAATTCCCACCAAATCCGGGCATCACCTCAAAATAGGAAACTTGCATACCTGATCATTTCTCTATCGGTCATAGGAAACAATGCCGCCATTCGCTCCACGGACCTAAACCACTCATCTGCCTCTAACGGGTCTGTAGTACCCCTGAACCCTGGTGGCTGATGTTGGCTTGGAAGCCCATAAATCGGCTCAATCCGATTTTGTACTGTCTAAGGTACCAGCCCTTCTCTTTCTTACCTTGCGGTCGTTATTCGAATAGGGGTTTCCGTTATTTCCGGTACAACTCTCCCCTAACTTTCTACTAACACTTGCTATACAATATTACAGATTCTTGTCTTATCAAGAGCAGGAGGAGTAGGTTCGTGGGTGGGTTGAAGGGCTCCTCACTCCTCACATTCTTGCCACTCGCTCGAGTTCTACGTCTCATTTACAAAACAACTACATGCAATCAATTCAAACAACACTTAGAGTAAGGAAAGAATTAACTTACAACGGTCGACTACCGGACGTCGCGGCGGCGAGCATAACACACTGTCCAATCCCAAAATCTTGCTCTGATACGAAAAATGTAATAACTGCTTCCTACTAAGATACTCGTAAAGTACATATAATAGAAATACATGTATAGTAACAAAAGTAGTTGGGCCCAAAATTTTCTTTTATTAAAATATATACATTCTTTACATAGTACAAAATCTCATGTACCAAAACCATCAAAAATAGTAGATTGTGTAACTATTGCTCTTCGCTTGCCGACGTCCATCCGACAACATCCTCACCTATTTCCTGCAAAAACATAGAAAACAATGGGGTGAACACAAACAATGCTCAGTAAGTAAATCCTCTACTCCTCTATCCCCGCAACTCTTTTCTTAATTCTTTCCTTACGTTACTCTTTTCTAATTCTTTCTATTCTCTATCTTGGTTTCTTTGTTTCTCACAAGTCTTTTCTACTAATTCTCTTTCTCTCTCTCTGTTCTTTCTCATGCTCTCTTACTCTTTGCCCATCGGACTCGGTTATGCATAGATTCGAAACCCTTGGCCATGTGAGTGTATTCTCTCCCTCGGGTACTCTCGGGTATAGCCCTCATCTGCATGTACTCTCACGGGCCATACCAATTCTTTCTCTCATGCTCAAGCCGCTCTCTCAATGCGGCGTACATGCGAGAATACTTAACCCATCACTCACGGGTTCTGTAACGCCCCACTTGAGGTACCTAGTAAATTATGTTGTATGTTTGAATGTTTATTGCTTTGTTCTCATTTGAGCTTGTACATCATTATTTTTAGTTGGTTGGCCCTTAGTTGGTTTGGTTGAGTGTTTGCCCTGATTTTGGTTGAGTTTTGGTGAAGTTTGGAATTTCGGTCTTCGCCGAGGCGAAGAATAGTCTTCACCGCGGTGACGTTGACTTTGTAATTGCATTGTCGGCTATGTAATTTTTCATCGGGGCGACGGAACTTTCTTCGCTGTGGCGACGGGACAACAGAAAAGTTTATTGAGGTGTCTAGAGAATTCTCCATCGGGGTAAAATGACCTTTCTACCCTTAATTAGCAGGAAGAGTGGGGAGTGAATTTTAAGGAAATTTTATGGAGAATCTGTTAGAGTGGGGGTGTGATTGTAATGATTTAAAGGACAAGGATGGAATTTTCAAGAAAGAGCAAGGGCAATATGGGAATGAATGAAGATATTTTGAGCTAAAAAGGGGTTAAGCTTAGTGAACCCTTCATTCTTCATCTTCCACTGCCTCTTCCATTCTCCATTTCCTCTCAATTTTCCCTTCAACCTTTCAAGACTTTTAGAGGGCTTTTTGAGTAGTTTGGGGTAGAAAATTAATCTAAGGCATCCTATGGTAAGGATTCTTGCTTTAGATGTGAAGTTTTGCATATATTTGTACATTAAAATCTTATGGTGTTATTGTTTAAAGGGTAGAGAAGAGACAAGCATTGTAAAGGAAAGGAAAGTGCTAGTGAGATCTCTCTATTACAAGGTAAGCAAATCCCAATCCAAGTTAATATTTGAGAACTCTTTTGAGTAGAGATTTAGTAGAAATTGTGTATGCATGTTAGATGATATGTTATGGAGAACTAAGATGGAGATGAATAATTGCTTTGTGGGTGTTAAATACACTTCAATCATGAGAAGTGTGATGTGTGATGAGAATGTAGTTTGAGATGAAATTAGAGGAGATTGAGAAATCTCTTTGGAAGTGTTATGTTGTGACAGGAATTATAGCTTGGTGAGGGAGTTTTCTCCCATTTTGGATGGTTCAAAAGAGGGATAGAACCATAGATAAAGTAGAGTTTATGTATGCACACTAGTTGTTTGATGAAATGCCTAAGAGAATCATGAGTAGTAAACCTTAATTCTTGCAACATTGCATGTTGGCATTTCATGAGTGCATTAGTGGAGAAGATTAATTGTGCATTAAGAAGTGGCTTGAGAAAGAGTAGAGAACTTTGTGTATGAACTACTCTAAGAGTAGAGAGAATGAGAAAAATACTAAAAACGGGTTGGTGCTTTGTGATCTTCACCTGAAAGTTACGAAAAGCGGGTTGGTGCTTTGTGATCTCCACCCGAAAGTCATGAAGAGTGGATTGGTGCTGTGTGAACTCCACCCGGTCATGCCTCCCAATAAGATGAGGTCATGACATATAGCAGAAGTTAAGTAACGAGAGCTGTGTGAAAGAGAAAATAATAAATGAGATAAGAAGAGTGTAAGGAAAGAATTAAGAGAAAGAGTTACGGGGACAGTCGAGTAGAGGATTTACTTACTGAGCATTAGTTTGTGCTCACCCCGTTGTTTTCTTTGTGGTTGCAGGATCTAGGTGAGAACGCGATCGGATGGGCATCGGCAAGCGAGGAGCAATAGCTACACTATCCGCTGTTTTAATGGCATTTTGTAAATGATATTCTATTTTGTATAAAGAATGTTTATATGTAATAAAAGAAAATTGTGGGCCCATTTACTTTTACTAATATAAATGTATTTTCCTTAATATATTTCTATGAGTATCCTAGTATAAAGCAGTTATTACATTTTTGGTATTAGAGCAAAGATTTTGGGATTTGACAATGTACTATTCTCATCACTACGACGTCCGATAACCGACTGTGTAAGTTAATTCTTTCCTTACTATACGTGTTTCTTGAATTGATTAAATGTGATTGTTTTGTAGATGAGGCGTAGTAACCGAAAACGTGGTAAGGGTGTGATGCATGAGGAAAAATCTTCTAACCCACCAGAAGCTACGCCCCCTCCCTTGGATGAAGCTAGAGTTCGGGGGATTATACAGCAAGTTATGGCAGAAACCCAAGGGAGAGTTATAACCCCCATACAGGTACCACCAACTACTAATGTCGAAAGAGGACAACCGGTACCTCTCCTAGTACAGAACAAAGTTGAACCGATTTATGGTCTTCCCAGTCAACATCAACCGTCAGAGTTTAAGGGTACTACAGACCCAGGAATAGCAGAAGAATGGTTTAGGTCCGTAGAGCATACAACAGGTTTATTCTCCATGACAGACCGGGTAAAGATCTAGTATGCGAGTTTCTTGTTTCGGGGTGATGCCCGAATTTGGTGGGAATTAATGGAAGAAACCCATGATGTGGCAACGATGACTTGGGAAGAGTTCAGGCAAGAGTTTGAGGCCGAGTATAGAACAGAGGACCAAGTTCATGAGATGGTCCAAGAATTTATTAGCTTGCAGCAGGGGTCTAGTACCGTGAAGGAGTACTCAGTGAGATTCAACTCCCTTCCAACATTTGCACCCGGAATAGTTAGTACTCCAGCATTGAGAAGAGATAAGTTTGTACATGGGTTGAACCCGGAGATAGCGCAGGATATAATGACGAGTTCTGATCCCCCTCAGACGTATAGTGAGGCCTTGAGGTGAGCAATAAGGGCGAAAATATTTGAGAATAAAATTCCCCTAGTAGGTTCCTCGATAGGAGGACCAAGTGAGCCACCCTCTGCCCCGCAGAGAGAGAAATTTGAGGGTGTGAAAGGCAAAGAAATGCAGAATCAGAAGAAAAAGTTTCAGCTTAGACAAAACAGAAGAGAGTGGAAGAATAAGCGGCCCCGGACGGAAGGGTTTCCTCTTTGCCCTAAATGTGGGAGGAACCACCCAGGAGAGTGTCTGAGAGACCAGAGGGTGTGTTTTAGGTGTCGACAGCTAGGGCACTTGATGAGAGATTGTAAAGCTCCTCTTCCATCATCCGCACAGAGTTCTAAAGGTATTACGAATGCTAGAGTGTTTACAGTGGTACAAGGTGAAGCAGAAGCTAGTCCATCAGCTGTTACTGGTCAGTTATTATTCCATTTTGTTCCTTTATATGCCTTAACTGATTCAGGGGCCACTCATTCTTTTATATCTTATGGGATGATAGAGAGGTTAGGTTTGAAAACTACTAGAGTGACTCAACCCATTAAGATAGAGTTACCCGATGGGGTTAGTGTTCTGACGCAAGAGATATTGTCAGGAGAGTCTGTAGTGATCCAAGGTAGAGAATTATCAGTTGATTTAATAGTTTTTGATATGCCCGACTTTGATGTGATATTGGGCATGGATTTCCTAGGGAGATATGGGGTAGAGATTGATTGTCGGAAGAAGAAAGCGAGATTTAATCTCGATAATGGAGATAAATTTAGTTTTGGAGAGGGCCATCAGTTGAGCATGTTGATTAGTAGTGTGAAGGCTAGAAAGATGTTGAGAAAGGGGTGTTCGGGATATATTGTCCATGTAGTGCAGAGTGGTGATGTTCCATAGCCAGAGATTCAGAGGGTGCCAATAGTACGAGATTTTCTAGATGTGTTTCCGGAGGAGTTACCGAGTTTGCCTCCAGAAAGGGAGGTTGAGTTTAGTATCGAATTAGCACCAAGGACAGCACCAATATCTAAAGCCCCTTATCGAATGACCCCAGCAGAGCTTCAAGAATTAAAAAAGCAACTTCAAGAGCTTTTGGACAAAGGCTTTATCCGACTGAGTCATTCTCCCTAGGGAGCTCCAATTTTGTTTATGAAGAAGAAAGACGGGTCACTACGGATGTGTATCGATTATAGAGAGTTGAATAAAGTGACAGTGAAGAATAAGTACCCACTACCTTGCATTGATGATTTGTTCGATCAGTTGAAAGGAGCCACAGTGTTCTCTAAAATTGATTTGAGATCAGGGTACCATCAAGTAAGAGTGGCTAAGCAAGATGTGGCTAAGACCGCATTCCATACAAGGTATGGGCATTATGAATTTGTAGTGATGTCGTTTGGTTTGACTAATGCCCCAGCATTTTTTATGGACTTGATGAACCGGGTATTCCATGATTATTTGGATCAGTTTATAGTGGTTTTCATTGACGATATCCTGGTTTATTCTAAGCATGAGGAACATTTGAGAATAGTGTTGCAACGATTGAGAGAAAGGAAGTTGTACGCTAAATTTTCTAAGTGTGAGTTTTGGCTTGATCAGGTGATATTTTTGGGCCATACTATGTCTAAAGAAGGGATTCCAGTGGATCCAAGTAAAGTGCAGGCCATCCTTGAATGGCAGAGGCCGAAAACAGTGAAAGAAGTCAGGAGTTTCTTAGGCTTAGCAGGTTACTACTAGCGATTTGTAGTAGGGTTCGCCTAGTTGGCTAAACCGTTGACAGCTCTTACCAAATAGAAAACTCCTTTTGTATGGTCAGAAGCATGTGTAGAGAGCTTTTAGGAGTTGAAGAAGAGATTAACGCAAGCTCCCGTGTTAGAGTTACCACGGGAGGGTGTAGATTATGACATTTATACAGATGCCTCACTGTAAGGACTTGGTGCTGTGTTAATGCAGTTAGGTAGGGTGATAGCATATGCCTCTCGGCAATTGAAAGAGTATGAGACTAGATACCCTACGCATGATTTAGAGTTAGCAGCCGTGGTCTTCGCACTAAAGATTTGGAGGCATTACCTTTATGGTACAAAAAGTAGTATCTACACCGATCATAAGAGTTTAAAGTATTTCTTCACTCAGAAGGAGTTGAATATGAGAAGATGGTTAGAGTTGGTTAAGGATTATGAGTGTGAGATCAAGTACCAACAGGGGAAGGCCAATGTAATAGTCGATGCCTTGAGTAGAAAAGCTTATTTGTCTCGGCTCACTAAGCAGAAAGAGTTGATAGAAGAATTATGTAGAGAACAGATTGAAGTACTTCTAGGAAGGATTGCCAGGTTAAAGGTTCAGTCTACTTTACTGGAGGAAGTCAAAGATAAGCAAGTGGCCGATGAGTGGTGTTAGAGAATAGTTCAGCAAGTGCATAAGGGCAAGACAACAGAGTTTCAAGTAATAGATGGTGTCCTCTATTTCAGGAATCGGTTGTGTATCCCTTAGAATGATGAGTTAAGGAAGTGACTACTTACAGAGGCTCATGACACACCATACACTGCTCATCCTGGAGCAACCAAAATGTATCAAGATGTAAAGAGAGGCTATTGGTGGCCAAGTATGAAGAGAGATATTGTAGAGTTTGTAGCTAAATATCTGGTTTGTCAGCAGGTGAAAGCAGAACACCAATGGCCGTCAGGGTTGCTGCAGCCACTGAGTATTCTCGAATGGAAATGGGAGAGCATTTCAATGGATTTTATCACAGGTCTCCCTAGAGTACAGAGAGGGTATAATGCTATATGGGTGATTATGGACAGGTTAACCAAGTCAGCTCAGTTCCTTCCGGTAAAGGAGAGCACCACTACAGATCAGTTGGCTTAGATTTATATTAAGGAGATAGTCAAGTTGCATGGTGTACCTAAGACAATAGTGTTAGATGGAGATTCCGGGTTTGTCTTAGCTTTCTGGATGAGTTTACAAAGGAATTTGGGTACCCGTTTAGCATTCAGTACTGCCTATCATCCTCAAACGGATGGCCAAACAGAGAGAACGAACCAGGTGCTTGAGGATACGCTTAGAGCTTGCTGTATGGATTATAAAGCCTCCTAGCATGAAATGTTACCCTTAGTGGAGTTTGCCTACAACAACAGTTATCAGTCTACAATTAAAATAGGCGCCTTACAAGGCCTTGTATGGTAGACGATGTAGGTCTCCACTACATTGGGATGAGATCGGCAAAAGGGATGATTTGAGTACCGCTCTTGGGCCAGAGGTGACTCAAAAAATGATAGAGGACGTAAGGTTAATTAGAAACAAAATGAAGCAAGCCCAAGATCGACAGAAGAGTTATGCCGACTTGAAGAGGAAAGAGGTTGAATTCCAAGTAGGCGATAAAGTGTTTTTGAAAGTTTCCCCCTACAAGCGAGTAATGCACTTCGGAAGCAAAGGGAAGTTAGCACCGAGATATATAGGTCCATTTAAAGTATTGCAACGAGTGGGAAAGGTGGCCTACAGACTGGCACTACCACCTAGCATGGACAAGGTGCATGATATGTTCCATGTCTCGATGCTTCGGAAGTACGTAAGTGACCCCTCCCATATCTTGAAAGTAGATGATGTTGACTTAGAAGAGAACCTTGTGTATGAGGAGCGTCTAGTACAGATTTTGGACCGAAAGATTAAAGAACTCCGGAATAAGAGTATTCCATTAGTAAAGGTTCTTTGGCGAAATCACAAGGTCGAAGAGGCCACATGGGAGGTAGAGCAAGACATGGAGAATCGTTACCCGGAGTTGTTTGTGTGAATTTCGGGGACGAAATTCTTTTAAGGGGGGGTGAATTGTAGCGCCCCACTTGAGGTACATAGTAAATTATGTTGTATGTTTGAATGTTTATCGCTTTGTTCTCATTTGAGCTTGTACATCGTTATTTTAGTTGGTTGGCCCTTTGTTGGTTTGGTCAAGTGTTTGCCCTGATTTTGGTTGTGTTTTGGCGAAGTTTGGAATTTCGGTCTTCGCCGCGGCGACGTTGACTTTGTAATTGCGATGTCGGCTCTGTAATTTTTGCCAGGGCGACAGAACTTTCTTCGCCGCAGTGACGGGACGGCAGAAAAGTTTATTGAGGTTTCTAGAGAATTCTCCATAGGGTAAAATGACATTTCTACCCTTAATTAGCAGGAAGAGTGGGGAGTGAATTGTAAGGAAATTTTATGGAGAATATGTTAGAGTAGGGGTGTGACTGTAATGATTTAAAGGACAAGGATGGAATTTTCAAGAAAGAGCAAGGGCAATATGGGAATGAATGAAGATATTTTGAGCTAAAAAGGAGTTAAGCTTAGTGAACCCTTCATTCTTCATCTTCCACCGCCTCTTCCAGTCTCCATTTCCTCTCAACTTTCCCTTTAACCTTTCACAACTTTCCCTTCAACCTTTCAAGACTTTTAGAGGGCTTTTTGAGTAGTTTGGGGTAGAAAATTAATCTAAGGCATCCTAAGGTAAGGATTCTTGCTTTAGATGTGAAGTTTTGCATATATTAATCTTATCGTGTTATTGTTTAAAGAGTAGAGAAGAGACAAGCACTGTAAAGGAAAGGAAAGTGCTAGTGAGATCTCTCCATTACAAGGTAAGTAAATCCCAATCCAAGTTAATATTTGAGAACTCTTTTGAGTAGAGATTTAGTAGAAATTTTGTATACATGTTAGATGATATGTTATGGAGAACTGAGATGGAGATGAATAATTGCTTTGTGGGTGTTAAATACACTTCAATCATGAGAAGTGTGATGAGAATGTAGTTTGAGATGAAATTAGAGGAGATTGAGAAATCTCTTTGGAAGTGTTATGTTGTGACAGGAATTATAGCTTGGTGAGGGAGTTTTCTCCCCATTTGGATGATTCAAGAGAGGGATAGAACCATAGATAAAGTAGAGTTTATGTATGCACACTAGTTGTTTGATGAAATGCCTAAGAGAATCATGAGTAGTAAACCTTAATTATTGCAACATTGCATGTTGGCATTTCATGAGTGCATTAGTGCAGAAGATTAATTGTGCATTGAGAAGTGGCTTGAAAAAGAGTAGAGAAATTTGTGTATGAACTACTCTAAGAGTAGAGAGAATGAGAAAAATACTAAAAACGGGTTGGTGCTTTGTGACCTCCACCCAAAAGTTACGAAAAGCGGGTTGGTGCTTTGTGATCTCCACCCGAAAGTCACGAAGAGTGGGTTGGTGCTGTGTGAACTCCATCCGACTGTGCCTCCGGTAAGATGAGGCCGTGACATATAGCAGAAGTTAAGTAACGAGAGCTGTGTGGATGAGAAAATAATAAATGAGATAAGAAGAGTGTAAGGAAAGAATTAAGAGAAAGAGTTACGGGGACAGTCGAGTAGAGGATTTACTTATTGAGCATTAGTTTGTGCTCACCCCGTTGTTTTCTTTGTGGTTGCAGGATCAAGGTGAGAACGTGGTCGGATGGGCGTCGGCAAGCGAGGAGCAGTAGTTACACTGTCCGCTGTTTTAATGGCATTTTGTAAATGATATTCTATTTTGTATAAAGAATGTTTATATGTAATAAAAGAAAATTGTGGGCCCATTTACTTTTACAAATATAAATGTAGTTTCCTTAATATATTTCTATGAGTATCCTAGTATAAATCAGTTATTACAGGTTTCCCATCGCACAACCTATTCTATTCTCTTCTTTAGCACTTCTCTTTCTTTTATTCTTTCTTTCTCTTTACTTTTAAAGTGCTTTATTCTTAGAATTCTATACTCTTTCTCAAGCTATTACACAAATGCAAAATATATGCATGTGGATGGCTCATGCTCATTAAATGCACTCATGAAATGCAAATATGCAATGTTGCAAGAATTTAAGGTTCCCTACTCATACTCATGGTTCTCTTAGGCATTTCATCAAACAATAAGTGTGCATACAAAAACTCTACTTTAATTATAACTCTACTTCTCTCTTTAACCATACAAAATGGGAGGAAACTCCCTTGTATAATCATAATTCCTGTCAAGGAAAAACACTCCCAAAAAGTTTACTCAAAACTCCTCCAACTTCAACCCAACTTCAATCTCTCATCACACATCCAAAACACTTCTCATAAGTTAAACATACCGAACAACCATAAATAAGTACACATCTCATCTCAATCTCTCAACAAGCATAACATATACATACATCAAGAAATCTCTACTCAAGTGATTTCTTAAACCTTAACTTGGATTGGATTTACTTACCTTGTGATTGAGTGACTCCACTAGAATCTCTTTTCCTTTGGTAGATAGTCCTTTCTCTAACACCTTAAACAATAATACTATAAGCCTTTAACACTTCTATAAATAAATCTCACATATAAAGCAAGAAATCTTACCTTAGGATGCTTTGGCTTAACTCTTTACCAAAAACCACTCAAAAGCCCTCTAAAATTCCTTAGATAATTGAGTGGGAAGTTGAGAGAAAATGAAGAATGGGAATGGCGGTGGAAGTAGAGAAACGAGGGGTTTACTAAGACTAAACCCTTAATATCTCATTTTACAAACATTCTTTCCCATTTTGCCCTTACACTTTCTTAGAAATTCCATCCTTGTCCTTTAATTCATTGCAATCACACCCCCAACTGTAATACATTCTCCATGAAATTTTCTTACATTTCACTCCCCACTTTAGCTACTAATTAGGGGTAGAATGGTCACTTTGCCCCTAAGGTAAATTCTCTAGAAACTTCACCAAACTTTCAGCCGGCTCTTCGCCGCGGTGAAGACTCTTTCTTCGCCCCGGTGAAAAATTACAGAATGTACGTAATTACAAAACCTACGTTGCCGCGGCGAAGTCTGGAACACCAAAATTTCACCAAGTCTTTACAATTTTCAAGGCAACTACTCAACCAAACCAAAACACTCATTCAAACTTACTTAAAGGCAAATCAATAAACATTTAGGCAATACTACATATATTAGTTACGTACCTCAAGTGGGCGTTACAAACAAGCACCCATGTGCTGCACCAAGTTGTCACCAAACAATCTTGACATGTGAGATAAGCCACTACCTTCCGATAGGGTCGTTCAACGCTATGATAGTCTTACCATATTATCTATGCCCTTGATCAGGATACTTCTCTAACTATGGACATTTCTAGAATGGCCACCATAAGTGACCATAGGGAGCTTGTAATACCCAAAATGTCAAAGGTATGTTCCCAACTCAAAATAGTCCTTTACATGTTAATTTTATGTTAAAAAGCATAAAATCTAACTAAGGGCAAAATAGTCAATTCATTTGGGACGGTATGAATCAATTATCCATAAAAGAGTATTAGGGGCATGCCTATGGATAAGCATTGCAAAAGTGAAGGATGAGTAGGCTTAATTGCATTTAATGGCATTAATTAAGTAATAATTATGTTTAGTGCCGAAAGACCAAAATGCCCTTATATGAAGAATTAAGGACTTATGAGTTATACAGTTAAAATAATTGGGCCAATAGCATAGTTTTGGAAAATTAATGAAATATTTTCCTATAAATGAGAGGAAAAATTGTTCAAGCCAAGAGGAGACATCATTTCTTCAACCTTTCTTCCATTTTCTCTCAAATCCTCCATGAAACAAGCTTTCTCTCTCTAAGTTTCAAAGGCTTTTTGCATAATTTTTCAAGGAGAACAAGATAGGAGCCTTGAATCTTCAAATTGAAGGGTTTAAGGTAAGGATTAAAAACCCTAGTTTTGATGTGATTTGAAGATTTGGGGTAGATGTTAAGGTATAATGTTATATATGTAGGATTAAGGTGTAAAAGAAGATAAAGGCAACGGATTTGGTGGGGGAATTCTTTCAAAAGGTAAGGAAGAACCTCCCATGACTTTAGGGATTATGCTAGGGTTTGTAGATTTTAATGAAACCTTAAATTAAGGCTTTAAGACATAGAATTAGTTGATGGCAAGTGTAGTTGAATTCATTAATTTTATTTATTGCCTTGAATTCATTATACATGAAGTTATTGCCATTTATGTTTTATGAGTTGTTATGTTTAATTGAAGAAAATGAAGTATTGATGTTGATTGTAGCAAAACTTGTAGTAGTGGAGGCCACATGGTGTTGAATGTTTGCTATTAAAAGTGTTGATGTGTTGTTTGCATTAACTTACAATGTTATAGCAATGATGGATGATTATGGGAATGAGGTTTTACACTTCCTTTAAGATGTTAAAGACTAGTAAGGGAGGTTTATTTGATCCATAAGTTGACCTATTTGTTAATTGTTGTGGCATGGTTCAATATGAAAAAAATTGGATTTGGTAAGTTTAGTGGTTATGTTAAACATGCTTCAGTATTTCGACCATATCTTGAGTTATAAAAATCGAAATGAGATGATTCTTGAAGAAGTAGAATGTTAAGACATAGCCCTATAACTTTCATGTTTAGGCCAAGAGACAATTCGTTTAGGAAATGGATGGAAAATGGCCTGAAGAATAAGGTTCTAGTTATTAAAGTTTAAGATTTAAAAATTAATTCTTATGATTATGAATTGATTATATATTGATGTAATTAAGCCATGTACTAATGTTTACCCATTAGTTAGATGTTCTTTGAAAGATACATGGTCATAATGTGAATGCATGATTAATGTTATGAAATGGCATGAAGATGCAATGTAATACATGTTTTAAGATGATGAATGTGAGTAAGAGGTAATGTAAATGGATTGATAATCCATAGATGAATCAAAAGTATTAAGCTCGCTAAAATATGTATTTACATGCCATAAGATGTTAGAGATTCATATAGACATGATGAAAAACACGTAAGCATATCCTCGTATACCAGTTGAGGAAAGATGAATATATGTTTTAGATGCTAAATAACATGTAAGCACGCCTTCCGATGATATGAACTCTAGATGAATTTGAGGCTAGATGATATGAAGTGCTTAAGACTCTAAGAAAAGTCCAATCAGCTAGACGTTAGATGATTCATATGCATTTAGTTGCATTACATAAGTTATGATGTTATTTACATCATGAGATGATTTATACTCATGTTAGATGATATTTAGATGTTATATCATGACATGTGATGTGTGTGTACTATGTTTACATACTTATTTGTATGTGTACACATTGATGTTTATATAGCCATGGGATAAAATGATGAAAAGCATATGAATTAGTAAGAAAAGGGAAGCATACCTAGATGTAAAAGGTAAGTGGTGTGTTAATAAATATGTTTAAATGAAGGTCAAATAGCACATTTAGAATGAAATGGATCATTCCTTGCGAGCGATTAGCGCTCACCCTTTCATTTTTGATTACTTTGCAAGTAGACCAGAAGCGAAGGATGCTAGAGATAGTGGGGCTACACATGAGGGGAGATGATTTATTGTCATCTTGTTGTTTTTGTCTTGATGTAAATAATGTAAATGATAAATGTCTGTGAAACACCTTTGGAAGCTTCCATTCTATATATATGTTTTGATTGTGTAATTTCTAGATAAAATTCTTAAAGTTTTTGAAATTATAAGTTTGGATCTTGCGTGACATCTTATATGAATGTTTTGGATATTATTATTATTATCCTTACACAGGTTTTTCTAAATACAACTCATTCTCTAGACATGTATCCCCTAGATTCTCATTGAGGGATATTCAAAGGATATCTGACTAGAGAGGGGTTTACAGATCTCACAATCAAGAATTATCTCTGTTTGATTCCCTCATAATGGTTCAACCACTCTAAGGGCATATATTAATACATACATATGAAATATGCTTTACATAATATAATCAATGCCTTTCATATATAAATATATAAATATATATATATATATATATTCATGATCCACAGAGTCAACATACAACAATATGATTGGCTAAAGGGCACCTACACCAACAATCTCCCACTTGCATCTATAGCCAATCATTTATGTATTTAATACCAAATGATGCCAAGTGCCTATCATGCTTTTGCTACAACAGAGCTTTAGTAAATGGATCTAACATGTTATCATTGGTAGGTACTCTGCTTATTTGCACATCTCCCCTGCAAACAATTTCCCTGATAAGGTGAAAATGTTTAAGAATGTGTTTGGATCTTTGATGACACCGTGGTTCCTTGGCCTGAGCAATGGCCCCATTGTTATCTGATAATCCGAGAATTATACTGTTTTTACTAGGATTTTAGATACTTCTTAATTCATTTATGTCTAAATTGTTACTTAATTCTTTACATTTTGTGTTTCAGGCCAAAATGGACATTTTGAGCAAATAATGAGCTAATTGGAGTTTCTGGACTCAGAAGTAAGCGGATCTCAGAAGTTGGGAGAGTTCTTAAGCAGAGTAAAGTACTATGAAGCTTGTTTCCATGGGAGAGCATCGAAGATTGAAGATTCAAGCAAAGAAGCAAGCGGAGGGCAATTATGTAATTTCAAAATTAGTCATGAAGATTCGCCGCAGCGAAGTTTGTTCCTCGCCGTGGCCAAATGAGTCACGCTTGAGAGTTACATTTACTTCGTCACCGCGGCGAGATTTCTTCTTCGCCGCGGCGAAGTCTGCAATTTTCAGTTTCGTTAAAACGCACAGTTTCATTTTTAGGCAAAGTTTTAGCTTTTTAGGCGAGGTATAAAAGTGAAACTTTACCATTTTGAGAAGGAGGTCGTGTTTTTCTTAGTTTAGAGCAGCTTTTTCATCTTTTTAGTTTAGATTTGACGAATTTGTGTTGAAAAGTGAGAAGATTTGGGATTGAATCTAGTGGATTCTTCAATTAGGGGAGATCTCTTGTCTTTTCTCTCATTTTATCATGTTGAACTTTGTGTTTATTGTTTTTCTTGCTTATTGTATTGATTTAGCTATGAACTAACCCATTTTGGGTTAGGGTTTTGATGTAGTTCGGATTCTCATGGATTGAGCAATTGATTTTTATTATTTTCATATGCTAGTGCAAGAATTGTGTGGTTACTCTGGATTTATTGGTTTTAATTGATGAACATGATGAGATTGAGAAATGAGTCATGTTAAGCTTCTTGGGTAATCACCATTGTAATATTAAATGCTAGAGATAGATTTAAGAATCAATGAAATCAATCTAGGATTCTAGGTGCTTAATGAGCTTAGAACTATTAATCTTCAAATTGTTGGGTGCAGAAGTTTAATAGGGAAAAGTAGGAAAACATATCCTGAGAAGGTATGTTTACAATTTAGAGAATTCGATTTACAATCAGTGCATGTGAATATGGAAATAGCATAATCTATAGGTTTAATCCATACAGTCTGAATGAAGTCAAAACCCTACCCGTTTGTTTAAATTGATATTACCTTGTTTCTAATCTTGCTTTCATAATTTAGAAATTTCTGTTGTAGTTTTAAGTTTAATTTCTCCCATTAATCCAAACAAAATCGATTGCTCCAACTTGAAAACAGTAGAAAACTTAGTGCTTAGCAACCAATCCTTGTGGGAACGATACTCACTCATCACTTTATTACTTTGTGCAACTAGTGCACTTGCTAATTTTTGCATGTTGTAGTAAACACGCATCAAGTTTTTGGCGCCGTTGTCGGGGATTGAGTTTGTATTAACATTAAATTTTTCTTGTGTTAGCTAGATTGGAGTTTATTTTTGCTTCATTGTTGTTTGTTTAATTTTAGTTAGTCTTTTAGGTTGGCGTGATCTCACTCTTTCTATGTTTCTGTGTAGTTTATGCGAAGAGCAAGACGTCAGCCAGTGGTTCCTGCTGATCCTGAGATTGAAAGAACCACTCGAAGACTGAACATAGAAAGAAGAGAAAGAGAAGCTACAGTTGAACTAGAAGTAATAGTTGTAGAGATGGCAGATAATAGAACACTGAGGGAATTCTCAGTCCCCACAGTTGAAGGTAGTGGGTCGAGTATTACTAGACCAGCTGTACAAGCCAACAACTTCTAGATAAAGTCGGCAATCATCCAGATGATCCATTAGTCAGTACAGTTCAGGGGGGATTTGAAGGAAGATCCAAATCTACACATTGCCAATTTTTTGGAGATTTGTGATACTTTCAAGTCAAACGGAGTGTCAGATGATGCAATCAGATTGAGACTATTCCCATTTTCATTGAAGGATAAAGCTAAGGGATGGTTAATGGCATTACCAACAAGAACGATCACAACATGGAATGATTTAGCACAGAAGTTCCTGACCAAATTCTTTCCTCCAGCAAAATCGGCAAAACTGAGAAATGATATCACATCATTTCTACAAGAAGAATCAGAATCATTGTATGAGGCTTAGGAGAGATACACAGAATTACTGAGAAGGTGTCCACATCATAGGTTGCTAGTTTGGATGCAAGTCCAAACATTTTATAACGGATTGATGGTGAATGTGCAAACTACGGTGGATGTAGCCTCAGGAGGAGCACTGTAGAATAAGACTCCGGAAGAAGCTCACGAGTTGCTTAAGGTTCTAACAAGCAACAATTATCAAAGACCTAATGAGAGGGTGCAACAAAAGAAATATATAGGTCTTCATGAAGTTGAAGCATATACAGCCATTTCAGCTCAACTGACAACACTTCAGAAATAGTTGGGAAGTATGTAGGTAAATTCCATTCAAGCTCCTTAACTAACTTGTGATTTTTGTGCAGGTAATCACGTGAGCAGTGACTGTCAAGTGGGGAACACAATTGCTTCATCATCGTCATCATCAGAGCAGGTTAACTACTTGGCAGGAAATCAGAGGCAACCAAACAATCCATATTCCAACACATATAATCCTGGTTGGAGGAATCATCCAAATCTGTCTTGGGGAAATCAGAACCAGCAAAATAATCAATGGAACCAAAGAGCATTGCCAACTAACCAAGCATGGGTGAACAATCAACCAGGAGACCCAAGAGTGACAAAATTGGAGGGCATGTTTGGGAAGTTTATGCAAGAGACCATAGGTTTTATGAATGAGACGAGAACGAATTTCAGAAATCAAGGGACGTCCATTCGGAACTTGGAGGTACAGATAGGGCAGTTAGTTGAAAAGCTAAATGAGAGACCACAGGGGTCTTTACCAAGCAACACAATGACTAACCCACGTGAGCAAGCAAATTCAATAATTTTGAGGAGTGGGACAGTTTTGGAAGAGGTGAAAAAATCAAGAGAAGAAGAAAAGCCACCAAAGGAAAAGGAAGAATCTGATGAGGAAGTAGATGAAGAGATAGTTGCTGAAGAGAAACCATCTAGTTCTAGGGAAGAAGAATAGAAACGGGAAGTGAGGCAAAGGCTGAAGAAAGAGAAATTGCCATTCCCCGAGATACCACCAGAATTGGCACATCACACTTCTCCTGTGCCATTTCCTCAAAGATTGAAGAAAAAGAATCAGGATAAGCAGTTTTCCAAATTCATTGAAATATTTAGAAAATTTTATATTAACATTCCTTTTGCAGATGCATTGCAATAGATGCCGAGCTACGCAAAATTTCTTAAGGCAATTTTATCAAACAAAAGGAAGTTAGAGGATGAGGAAACAGAGATGCTAACGGAGGAGTGCAGCGCCATTCTCCAAGAGAAGCTACCCCCGAAACTCAAAGATCCAGGAAGTTTTACTATTCCTTGCATTATAGGAGATATTACTTTTGATCGAGTTTTATGTGATTTAGGTGCTAGCATCAATTTAATGCCTTTTTTTGTTTTCAGGAGATTGGGAATTGGTGAAGTGAAACCAACGACCATGTCGCTGCAACTTGCAGATAGGTCCATAAAATATCCAAGGGGTATAGTTGAAGATGTGTTGGTGAAGGTGGACAAGATTATCTTTTTGAGAGATTTTGTTGTATTGGACATGGAGGAGGATAAGGAAATGCCTCTTATTTTGGGCCAACCATTTTTGGCCACAGGAAGAGCACTCATTGATGTGCAAGAAGGAAAGTTACTATTGAGGGTTCAAGATGAAACAATAACATTCAATATGTTTGAAGCTATGAAGTTTCCATCCGAGTCGGATTCGTGCTTTAGTGTTAATGTGGTGGATAAACTAGTAGCGGAGGTCATTGAAGAGAACAGTCCACACCTACCTTTAGAAACGTGTATTGCCCAATCAAGAACAATAGAGGTAGATAAGTCGGCAAAGAATGAATGTGCTAGATTGTTGGAAGCACTTCAGCCGATTGATGAGAACCAAGATCTTGAATTTGAGGAATTTGATTTTGAGAAAGAGAAGGCAAAGGAAAGAAATGAGGAACCTCCAAAGCTTGAATTGAAACCCTTACCTTCCCACCTCAAATACGTGTATCTTGGGGAATCGAAAACATTCCCAGTAATCATTAGTTCAAAGTTGAGCAATTTGGAAGAAGAGCGATTGATTAAGGTTTTGAGAGAACATCGATCAGCAATTGGATGGACTATTTTAGACATTAGAGGCATCTCTCTATCTTTTTGCATGCATAAGATACTCATGGAGGATGATATCAAGCCTAGAGTTCAACCACAACGAAGATTGAACCCTTCGATGAAGGAAGTGGTGAGAAAGGAGGTGGTAAAACCTCTAGATGCGGGAATAATTTATCCCATTTCTGATAGTCCATGGGTGAGTCCGGTGCAAGTGGTTCCGAAAAAGGAAGGTATCACAGTGGTAAAGAATGAGAGCAATGAATTGATACGAACTAGGACGGTCACAAGTTGGAAAGTGTGCATTGACTACCGGAAATTAAATGAAGTGACAAGGAAGGATCATTTTCCACTTCCTTTCATTGATCAAATGTTGGAGAGATTGGCAGGGCATGTTGATTACTATTTCTTGGATGGTTATTCGGGATACAATCAGATTGCCATCGCTCCTGAGGATCAAGAGAAGACAACCTTCACTTGTCCATATGGCACCTTTGCTTATCGAAGGATGCCCTTTGGGTTGTGTAATGCACTAGCCATATTTCAGAGATGCATGATGTCGATCTTTGGAGATATGGTGGAGCAGTTTATAGAAGTCTTCATGGATGACTTCTCTGTTTTTGGTTTGTCCTATGATAATTGCTTATCTAACCTCTCTTTTGTTTTGTAGCGATGTCAAGAGATGAACTTGGTGCTCAATTGGGAGAAGTGCCACTTCATGGTCTAGGAGGGAATAGTGCTTGGTCATAAAATCTCAAAGGACGGAATAGAAATGGATCAAGCAAAGACGAACGTGATTGAGAAGTTGTCACCACCCTCCAATGTTAAAGCAGTTCGAAGTTTCTTGGGGCATGCGGGGTTTTATAGACGGTTCATCAAGGATTTTTCTAAGATTTCTAAACCCCTTTGCAATTTATTGATTAAAGATGTTACTTTTGATTTTAATGATGAATGCATGCATGCCTATCAAACTATAAAAAAGTTATTAGTAACTGCACCTTATTGCAGTCCCCGATTGGGGACTACCATTTGAATTGATGTGTGATGCTAGTGATTTTGCTTTAGGAGTAGTGTTAGGACAAAGGAAAAACAAAGTATTGCACGTAATTCAATATGCTAGCAAAACACTCACTAATGCACAATTGAATTACACCACCACTGAAAAAGAATTGTTGGCTGTGGTTTTTGCTTTTGATAAATTTCGTTCATATTTGCTAGATGCCAAGGTGATAGTCTACATGGACCATTCAGCACTCAAGCACCTATTGGAAAAGCAAAAAGTGAAACCTCGGTTGATAAGATGGATCATATTGCTACAAGAGTTTGAGTTGGAGATACGAGATAAGAAAGGGTCAAAAAATGTGGTAACAGACCATTTGTCAAGGATTGAACGACCAATTCAGGGAAATGTAGAAGAAACCCAAATCAGAGAAACTTTCCCGGATGAGAAATTGATGAGAGTAGAGGAAGCACCATGGTATGTAGATTTTGCAAACTACTTGTCAGTGAGAGTGCTCCCCATTGGCATGACCTTCCAACAAAAGAGGAAGTTTTTCTCAAATTCTAAATACTATTTTTGGAAAGAGCCATTCCTTTATAGACACTATGCTGATCATATGATATGTAAGTGTGTTCCGGAAGAGGAAATGGAAAGTATTCTAAGGCATTGTCATGAGAGGGAAGTAGGTGGCCATTTTGGAGGAGCTAGGACAGCAACCATGTCACGCCCGTGGCCCCACACAGGAGTTCCTCGCGGTGCCCACAGTGCGTGACTCACAAATCTGTCCCCCCCTTAAGGGATTTCTTTCGCCTCCCCCACCACTCGAACCCAAGACCAAGGGGCTATAGTCATTTGGGAAGCATGGTGAGTACCATCAGGCCAACTTGGTCTTGGGTTCGAGTGGTGGGGCAGGCGAAAGAAATCCCTCAAGGGGGGGGACAGTACTTTGTGAGTCACATACCTGTGTGGGCACCACGAGGAACTCTTGTGTGGGGCCGCGGGCGTGACAAACCAAGGTTCTTTAATCTGAGTTTTACTGGCCAACCCTTTTTAAGGATTCTTTCTGGATGGTTCAGGAATGTAACCAATGTCAACGGAGTGGGAATATCTCAAAGAGGGGTGAGATGTCGTTGAACAACATCCTTGTAGTTGAGCTATTTGGTATGTGGCGAGTAAACTTCATGGGTCCTTTCCCAAATTCTTTTGGGAACACATACATTTTGGTAGCAGTGGATTATGTATCAAAGTGGGTAGAAGCAGTTGCATTGCCGTCTAACGATGCCAGGGTAGTGATTAATTTTGTGAGAAAGAATATTTTCTCAAGATTTGGAGTACCACGGGCAATCATTAGTGATAGAGGATCACACTTTTCCAATAGGCAATTTGATGCCCTGTTGGGAAAGTATGGGGTAAAACATAGAGTTGCAACACCTTACCACCCACAGACCAGTTGGCAAGTGGAACTGACAAACAAAGAACTGAAGGGAATTTTAGAAAAGACAGTTAATGCATCTAGGAAAGATTGGTCATAGAAATTGGATGATGCATTATGGGCCTACCGAACTGCATTTAAGACTCCAATTGGTATGTCTCCATTTAGGATGGTTTATGGGAAGGCATGTCACTTGCCGGTAGAACTCGAGGATAAGGCCTATTAGGCAATAAAGCAGCTTAACATGGATTTACAAGCTGCTGGGGAAGAAATGATGCTGACTTTGAATGAACTTGATGAGTTCCGTCAAGAAGCTTATGAGAACGCTAGAATGTAAAAGGAAAAGACCAAGCAGTGGCATGACAAGCATATCCAGAAGAAGAACTTTGAAGTGGGTTAGAAAGTGTTGTTGTTTAACTCTAGACTTAGGCTTTTCCCAGGAAAACTTAAGGTCAAGATGGTCCGAACCCTTCATAGTTACAAGAGTCTACCCATTCGGAGCGGTGGAGGTGTTACATGAAGAAAGAGGCACATTTAAGGTCAATGTCCAGAGGTTGAAGCCATACATCGACGGAGTAATAAGTTGCAAGTCAATTCCTTTCTAGCTCGACATTCCAACATGAGAACTTAAAAAAGTCAAGCTTTTCGACTATAAACAAGTGCTTCTTGGGAGGCAACCCAAGTGTTTTCATTTGTTGTTGTTTATTTTTAATTGTTTAGTTTTCTTATAATTGTAGATGAAGTCTAATTTGCGTGTTTTTTGGTGTTTCAGGTGAGTTATCGAATCAAGGCGAAAAACAGAATTGTCCAGTTTTCGCCACGGCGAAGCACATTTGTGAAAATTTGGAATTAGAAAAGTCCCAGACTTGGCTGCGGTGAAGTATCTTTTTCGCTGAGGCGATTCGTCTGTGTAAGTTTTCGCTGTGGCGAAGAATTTTGTTTTGCCGCGGCGAAGCAAGTTGGGCAAAAATCATAAAGGGCAATTTCGCCATGGCGAAGAAAGTTCTTCGCCGGGGCGATTTGCTACTGTAATTTTTCTCCACGGCGAAGAATTTGTCTTCGCCGCGACATCGACTGGGTTGTTTTTAGGGTTTGAAAATGAAGAACTTAGCCACGACGAAACCTGGTTTTTATAAAAGCGTGCGTGACCTCTCATTTTTTCACAAAACTTTTCAAAGCCATTTGAGAGAAAAATTTTCCAACTTCAATCCAGAGACTTCCCAGTGATTGTCCAACCAAGTTTCTCACTCCTTAACCTTTCTAAACACCAAAACAACTCGATCTAACCAAGATCTATGCAAAAAATTGAAGAAATTTGTGGGTTCAAGAAATTGGGGATTTTACAATCTAGGTGATTTTTGGCTAAATTGGTGGTGAATACTCCATTGTTTTGGTAAGATTTCAAGTTCCCTAAGCTTTTAATCGCAATTTTTTGAGTTTAGATTTATGGATTTGAGAATTTTGATTGTGGTTGAATTTGTGAATTTTGGTGATATTGTGCGTGGATTTGAGTTGGAGGAAGTGTTGATTTTGAATATTGTGATATTGAGGAGTGTGGATTTTAAATTTTGGAGCGTTTGGTTGAGTTTGGAAAAATTGTAGTTTGGGGGTTTAAGTGCAAATTTTTGGAAGTGTTGTTTTACTGTAGGGTTGATTGTGTTTGTCATAGGACGAGTTGAGTTGAGTTTTTAAGTTGAATTTGTGAGTCGATTGAGAGTTTAGAAAAATGCCGCTCAAAGTATTGTCCAAGGGAAAAGGAAAAGGAAAGAAAGTGGACAACCGATTTGTGAGTGATTAGGCCTGGACACGCTATGAAGGGGCAGCCCAAAGGAAAGATAAAGGATTTATCCCTAAGCGTGGATTAACCGCGAGCCAGGCTATAGATTGGAGTCAAGGGAGACGTTGGGGACTGTTTATTAGTGCACCTTCACAAGCGGCAGTAGAGCCGCTAGTGAGAGAATTTTATGCCAACCTCCCGGATTGTGAATCTGATACTATGTTTGTGAGGGGTAAGGATGTGGCATTTACTGTGAAGGTCATCAATGAATTTTATAAATTGCCTAACATTTACCGTGATGAGTATGAGGAATTCAGGAAGACACAGAAAAGGGATGAGGTAATCCTTCAGGCTATAGCAAAATCGAACACCACTTGGGAGGTTTCAAAAAAAGGTAAAAAAAAGCATCAAGGGAACTAACTTGACATCGGTGGCTTGGTTGTGGTAGTAATTTATTTGTGCGAGGATGATGCCGGAGACGCACTATAGCACGGTGACGTATGAAAAGGCATTACTGCTCTATTCTATTGCCACGAGAAAGAATATGGATGTGGGACAAATTATCCTAACCAACATTCGGCATGCAGCCAAACCAGGGCGAGGAAGTTACCCGTTCCCACATCTCATTACAGCTTTGTGCACTAAAGCAGGAATTGAGGTACATGATGATGAGCCACTTATCCATGCTGCCCCAATCCTCGACTCAGACTATTATCATAAGCACCTTGAACGTCCAGATGATGAGCAACCTAGCGTCAGGACAAAACGACAAAGAACCACATAAGGAGCTGCCGCATCATCCAGTTCCACAGCCAATATGAAGGAAATGATGCAGTAGATGATGGGTCAGATGAGACGTATGTCAAAACGTCAGGAATGGCTGGCAGAGCAGACCCAGATCATGTTTGACATGCAGAAGAGTAGCTTCAACAAGCTCAACGTTGATACTGCGACATTCCAATGGGTGGCCGATTCGGGATTCGGATGAGTGGATGGGCTCGAGTCGAGAGGGCGATGAGGGAGACGAGGAGGTCGACGAATCAACCGGAGCACCTGTTTTGTATTTTGTTTTTGTTTATTTTTATTTTGGTTTATTGTTGGGTATTGTGGAACTTTGAACTGATTTTTGATTTGTTTGTTGTTTGTTTTTGGATTGTTTTTCATTTAGTTTAAATTTTTGTTGACCTTTTTAGTTGAAAAGACGAGATTTGGGTTGTAATATTTCCATATTAGTTCGTGAATTTTTCTAACATAGTAGACACCACAGTTTTCAATTGTTTTTAAAGATTTTGGTGATGAAAAGTCAAGGGCCAAGTGTGCACACTGTTGAGCGAAACTTCAACTTCACGGATTAATCAGGGAACTATCTCGTACTTTTACAGATTTTGTTTTTCTATTCCTAATTTGTGCATAATGTGACATTGGGGACAATGTCATCTTTAGTTTGGGGGTAGGAAAAATTTGAGAATTTTTAGACTTTTATTTTATTTATTTCTATGTTGTGTTGTGTATGCCAGTGATGAATTGTATAAATCAATGATGAGATTAGGGTTGTTGGGATTTTATTGTTGAAAAATGTTAAGCATTGCTTCAACTTTATGTTTATTGACTAAATTTTGATTGAGGTTTTTTGAGTGGTTCAACCACCATTTTCATTTATTTCGGCATGCTTAGATTCATTTTATGTGGTTAGGTAAAGTTTGATAATGTTGGTGGATACTAGAACCTAGTAGAGAAATGCTTGAGGCGAAATTCTAGGAATAGACATTGTTGAGGAAATGATTTAGGCATTTTTCGGAACGTTTGAGCCTTTCCAGCCAACCCACGAATGAAATATTTTTCCTAGTCACCAATTTGAACCTTATGAGATTATCATTGTTTTTTTATTTTCTTGCTGATGCGTGTTTACTATAACATGCAAAACTAGCAAGTGCACTAGTCGCTCAAGTAATAGAGTGATGGGTAGGATATCGTTCCCACGAGGACTGGTAGCAAAGCACTAAGTTTCCTATGGTGTTAACAAGTTGAAGTAATCGAAAATCTTGGATTTGTGGGAGCAATTTGTAATTGAAAGAAAAACAAAATAAAATCTAATTCTTAAAAAGAAAAGGAAATGGAACTCAGAGATTCAATGTAATTAAAACGGGTAGGGTTTTGACTTCGTTTGGATTATTTATGGGTTATACCTAAAGGTTACACTATTTTCACATTTCCATGCAATGGTTGTAAATCGGATTCACTACTATGATAACATACCCTCTCGGGCTATGTTTTCCTATTTATCCTTATTAACATTCCGCACCCAACAATTTGAAGGTTAATAACTCTAAATCATGAAGCACAAGAATCCTAAATTGATTTCATTAGTTCTTGAATCTATCTCTAGCATCCAATACTATAATGGTTATTACCCAAGAAGCTTAACATGAATTATTTCTCAATCTCATCATGTTCATCACATACAACACTTAATTTCAGAGTAACACACAACCACAACTTATTCACATGAAAATAGCACAAACATAAACTCAACCCATTTCAAATCCAAACTACAATCAAAACCCTAACCCATAGAAGATTAGTTCATAGCTAATTTAACTGAATAAAAACGGAAATTACAAGTAAACAGAATAAACATAATGAAACTAAGATGAAAGAATAGAAAACTCCCCAAAAGATAATTATTCCAGTCAAAATCTGAACTTCTTCTCTAACAATCCGAAAAATCCAGCTTTTTCTCTCTAGGAAATGCAAAGACGGCTAACCTAACAGCTCGGGACCCCCTTCTAAAAAGTTAAAGTTTTTCTTTTATACCTAGTCCTAAAAACCCAGTCAAAAACACGCACACACGAAACTGTACGTTTACAAAACTGAAAATTTTAACTGTCGCCGCGGCGAAGAATGAAAAATTCACATTCGACTCTAACTTCGCCGCGGCGAAGACAATTTCTTCGCCGGGGCGAAGCTTCTTCAAAAGTTCTGAAATTTACAGAACTGCCACTCTGCTTGCCTCTTCGTCCGATTCTTCGATTTTCGACTCTCCACCTTGGAAACAAGCTTCATCGTGCATTGTCCTACTCCGGAACTCTCCTAACTTCTGAAATCCTTCAATTCTGAGTCAAAACTGTCAAATTTTGTCTTTATTCACTAAAAGAGTCCATTTTAAACCTGAAACACGAAAAGTAGAGAATTACGCACCAATTCAGGTAAAAATGCACTAGAAAGTACCTGAAATCCGACAGAAAGATTAAATAAAAACTGTATAATTTACGGATTATCACTTGCAAACCAAAAATTGTCCAATCCAATTACATAAACACATAATCACACCCTTTAGGAGAATTTTGGACCTAATGCAAACACAAGGAACTTGAAGAGTTGTGTGAATGAACTAAAAGAATAGTTTGGGGGTTGTGAGATGGGCAAGAAGAATAAGAGAGGTAATTAACCTCAATTTTATTATTTAAAAAAAAAAAAATTGTTTGAGAATTACATTACAATAGCAACAATAAGAATTGTTCATGGTTGAAGGTTGTTAAATGGTTGACATTTTGAGTGATGGTTGAGAAAAGAAGTGGGAGTTGGATTAAGTCCTAGTGTTAGCTTTAAGGAAACCAAGTTCTCTTATTTGTTTACCCTTTCCTTTCCTTTGGAGCCCATTACCTAAGCCTAACATTATAAGCTTACAAAGACCTTTTGATTCTTAGCGATGTCTAATCCTTATTAGTGGAGAGTAGTTCGATATTTAGGCTTATGGAGTCTGCCGCCATTTGGTAAACTTTACATTTCTGCATAAAATAATCCGGGAAGTCGGAAGGTGGATTGAAGTAGGGATCACCTACTCGGGGGACCAATAGAGAAAGATAGTCGATGCAACTTATAACTTCTTGGAATGTTGAACATTTTTCCAGTAATAATTTTTCAACAATCTTTGAGACTTGTATAAATTCTAGGCAATTCGTATGTTGAGTTGAGTCTAATTCTTGTTGTTCATTTCCAGTTTTATTGTGTTGTGTTTAGTTTTTATTGTCTTCTTTCTTTGAGTTTTGTACCCAATGCTCGAGGAAGAGCATGTCTTTAGTTTGGGGGTATTTGATAATTCGAGAATTATACTGTTTTTATTAGGCTTTTAGGCTGGATTTTAGATACTTCTTAGTTCATTTATGCCTAAATTGCTACTTAATTCTTTACATTTTGTGTTTCAGGCCAAAATGGACATTTTGAATAAATAATGAGCGAAATGGAGTTTTTGGACTCAGAAGTAAGCAGATCTCAGAAGTTGGGAGAGTTCTAAAGCAGAGTAAAGCACTATGAAGCTTGTTTCCATGGGAGAGCATTGAAGATTGAAGATTCAAGCAAAGAAGCAAGCAGAAGGCAATTATGTAATTTTAGAATTAGTCAAGAAGATTCGCCGCGGCAAAGTTTGTTCTTCACTACGGCGAAATGAGTCACGCTCGAGAGTTACATTTACTTCATCACCGCGGCGAGATTTCTTCTTCGCTGTGGCGAAGTCTATAATTTTTAGTTTCGTTAAAACGCACAGTTTCATTTTTAGGCAAAGTTTTAGGTTTTTGGGCGAGGTATAAAAGTGAAACTTTACCATTTTGAGAAGGAGGTCGTGTTTTTCTTAGTTTAGAACAACTTTTTCATCTTCTTAGTTTAGATTTGACGAATTTGTGTTGAAAAGTGAGAAGATTTGGGATTGAATCTGATGGATTCTTCAACTAGGGGAGATCTCTTGTCTTTTCTCTCATTTTATCATGTTGAACTTTGTGTTTATTGTTTTTCTTGCTTATTGTATTGATTTAGCTATGAACTAACCCATTTTGGGTTAGGGTTTTGATGTAGTTCGGATTCTCATGGATTGAGCAATTGATTTTTATTATTTTCATATGCTAGTGCAAGAATTGTATGGTTACTCTGGATTTATTGGTTTTAATTGATGAACATGATGAGATTGAGAAATGAGTCATGTTAAGCTTCTTGGGTAATCACCATTGTAATATTAAATGCTAGAGATAGATTTAAGAATCAATAAAATCAATTTAGGATTCTAGGTGCTTAATGAGCTTAGAACTATTAATTTTCAAATTGTTGGGTACGGAAGTTTAATAGGGAAAAGTAGGAAAACTTAGCCTGAGAAGGTATGTTTACAATTTAGAGAATTCGATTTACAATCAATGCATGTGAATATGGAAATAGTATAATCTGTAGGCTTAATCCATAGAGTCCAAATGAAGTCAAAACCCTACCCATTTGTTTAAATTGATATTACCTTGTTTCTAATCTTGCTTTCATAATTTAGTTTTGAATATTTAGAAATTTCTGTTTTAGTTTTAAGTTTAATTTTCTCTCATTAATCCAAACAAATTCGATTGCTCCAACTTGAAAACAGTAGAAAACTTAGTGTTTAGCAACCAATCCTTGTGGGAACAATACTCACTCATCACTTTATTACTTTGTGCGACTAGTGCACTTGCTAATTTTTGCATGTTGTAGTAAACACGCATCATTATCGCAGAATATCTGTATAGGATCAACATGCTTGGAACCATTCCAAGTTCAATAATGAACTTCTTGATCCAAACTACCTCTTTGGCAGCTTTTGACAGGGTAATTTTGATTTCATAGTAGAGTCAACAACAGTACTTTGCTTTGAGTTGAAAACTACAGCTCCATTGAGACAAAAGACAAAACCTAATTGCAATAAAAAATCATCCCTATTAGTTTGAAAACTAGCATCACTGTATCCTCTTACAGTGAGTTTATCCTCTCCTCCATAAACCAAGAACATGATAGGAAACGATCTAGTTACGCAGTAGAAAACAAAAATATTGAACAACATGGATCATTCCATAGAACCAAGATCAGGCACAAATTTACAGTTTGTATCAAGATAAGAATCTGCAGAAAATTAGTTTAGAGTTTAAGAAATCATACGCACGTTTGGAGGCTCCTCCAACTTTGTCTCTGAACGTATTTTGCTACTGACCCAAGTGTAGGATCGAACCGATGTAGTCCACACGAGGATAATCGTAAGGAACTAAAGAGGGATTTGCTCGATCCTCTTTAGCCTTAAGAAACAAGAAAGAAAAATCAAAGAATACTTTGATTCTAAGCAAAAAGCAATCTGGCGTGGGAGAGTGTTTTGGGGCTGAAAAGTTTTCTTTCAATGAGTGAAATGAAACACCCCTTTCTAATACCCTTCTCATTCACTCTATTCTAGCACTTCTCATTCACTCTATTCTAGCACTTCTCATTCTCTCTACCCTTAGAGTAGTTGCATCCACAAAGTTCTCTACACATAGGGCAAGTGCATACACAAAGCTTCCTACTCTTTCTTAGGTCACTACTCAATGCACAAATAATGCATATGGATGGTTCATCTCCACTAATGCACTTATGAGATGCCAACATGCAATGTTGCAAGAATTAAGGTTCATTTCTCATACTCAAACCTCTATTAGGCATTTCATCAAACAACTCAAGTGCATAATAAAACTCTACTATAACAATGATTCTATGTCTTTCTCTAACCATCCAAAATGGGGAGAAACCCCCTCACATAGCCACATAACCTGCCAAAGAAAGACACTTCCAAAAAGGATTTCTCAATATCCTTTAATTCAATCTCAAACTACCTTTCCAACCCACATGTCATTTCTTATAATTGCAATGTATAAACAACCACAAAGCACTAGAAATCTCTATTTAAGCCTCAATAGCATGGCATATAACATGTATATCATATACATACATCATTGCTATCAAAACCCTAATCAAGAAAATTCTCAAATCTTAACTTGGGTTGGGGTTTACTTATCTTGTTATGGAGAGATTTCACTAACTCTTCCTTTCACTTGGTTTGCTTGACTTTTTTCTCTACTCTTAACAAATGAACAAAAACCCTCAATAATCAAATATATTGAAAACTCACAAAGCTTCAAAACCAAAGCAAGAATCCTTACCTTAGGATGCCTTAGGTTGATTTTCTACCCCAAATCACTCCAAAAGCCCTTTAAAACTCCTTGATCAAATGAAAGAGAAATTGAGAGGAAGCAAGAGAGGAAAGTGGCGTTGGAGAAGAAGAATGAGGGGTTTGCAATGTCTTAATTCCTTTTAATGAAATTTATACACAAGCATTCCCATTTTGCCCTTACTCTTCTTTGGGAATTCTATCTATATCCTTTGATTCATTACAAACACACCCCCATATCAACATATTCTCTATGAAAAATCCTTACATTTTACTCCCCACTTTTCCTGCTAATTAGGGGTAGAATGGTCAAATTGCCCTTAGGGAGGAAAATATCTAAAACTTAACAAACATTTTGATTGGCACGTCGCCGCGGTGAAACCGTCCAGCAGCTTCCCCCGTGGCTACAACACCTCTTCGCCGCGGCGAAGATTCTTCTTCGCCCCACCGAAGCTTGGCACACTGAACTTCTTCTATTTTCAACCAATTTTCAGGGCAAGTATTCAACACAACACTCAAACAAAGGTCAACCAAACAATATTACCAAGAAACCAACTCAAATAAGAGCAAAAGAGGAAACAATAACTACATACCTCAAGTGGGGCGTTACAATATATCACCTTGATTTCATTCTAAAAATGTAGGTGATTCAATACCAATTTTAGCTGGTGATGGTCTAATAATTAATTTACCTTGAGAACAAGCAGCACAAGAGAATTCATTAGATTGAAAAATCTTCTGGTTTTTCAATGGATGCCTATGTGAATTCTCAATGATTCTTCGCATCATTATTGAACCGGGATGGCCTAACCGATCATGCCAATTAATAAAAGTATTAGGATTAGTAAACTTTTTGTTTACTATAACATGTGTTTCAAATACACTGATATTTGTGTAGTACAATTCAGAAGAAAAAGCGGGTAATTTTTCCAACACACATTTCTTGCCTGCAATTATTCTTGTAATATAAAGATATTCAATATTTCCTTCATTGGTTGTCTCAATATGATATCTATTATAGCAAATATCTTTAAAAGTTAATAAGTTTCTTTTAGACTTGAAAGAAAATAATGCATCTTTTATAATAAATTGTGTTCCTCCAGGAAATAATATATTAGCTCTTCCAGAGCCTTTAATTAATCTTGTACTACTAGATATTTTATTTATGTTAGCTTCACACATTATCAAAGAAGAAAAATATTTTCTTTCTTTAAGTATAGTGTCCATTATGACATTGTCTGCATGTAATACCGACATTCAGAAATATGGTAGGGATTATTTTATAGTCATAGTGAATATATTTAACTAGTTTTATAGAGGAATTCCTTAGAAGTTTCAATAGGGGCAAAATGGCCATTTCACATAGAATCACGTGTTCAAGTGAAAAGCGAGTATGATAAATATAATGTATTAAGTGTGCTAGCCATAAGAATAGAGTGGTAGAAGGATTATGGAAAATACACGTGGTGTGATACCAAGATAAATACGTGTTTGTAAAGTAATAGAAAGAAATTAAAGAATAAGGGTAAAATGGTCTTTTCACTCACAACTAGATGAAAAAGTGGAGAGTGAAAATGACTAAGAACATATGTTAAATCCACTGAAAGTGAGGGTATATCGGTAAATGCACGTATGGCATAATTGGAATTATCATAAAAGTGCAAGGGCAAAATGGGAATGTATATATATTTGATTAGTTATAAGGCTTCAATTGACAAAACACTAGCCATTCTCACCCTTGAGCATGCCACCTCTCATCCATTTTCTCTCAAGCTTCTTCATCAAATTTTAAAGAGAAATCATAGGGTTTAGCTTAATTTTTTGTAGATTTTCAATCCTAAAGCATCCAAAGGTAAGATTCTAGCACAAAAGTGTGTATTTAAGCTTTAAAGTTTTGAATTCTTATGTTTTTACATGATTTAGGTCCAAGAGGAAAAGAATTTTAGCAAAGGAAGGTTGAATCATTAGTGTTGTACAAATTCAAGGTAAGTAAACGCAATCTAAGCTTTAATTTGAGTAGTATATGTGTAAGTTGATTCTTGAGTGTTTGTGTATGGTGTATGATAAGAATTATTGGCTGTTTAGATGCTTGTTTGATGGGGAATAATGTGTAGAAGTTCAACCAAGATGAGTAGTTATGTAGATGTGATGTTTTGGTTGAACTTTGGATGAAATTTTGAAGTGTTGATGTTGGAATTTGGAAGTGTTGAATCCAACCAGAAGTGAAGTTAAGTTTGGAGAGTTTTTGCTCCAATTTTGGTCGATTTGGAGAGATGTGGAAGTGTGGCCAACCAAGTATTTGCATGTGCATGTGAATTGTTTGATGAAAATTCAAAGAGAAATGCATGCATGAGTTTGTTAAGTCTTGTTGAAGAAATTGTTAGATAAAGGAAAGAATTGGAGTTGAAAGGTTATGTTAGGCTTAACCAAGTGTAAGTTTTAGTATTCAAGAGTGCAATTTTGTTATGCCAAAATTTAGAATATCACTTGGTCATGTTAGTTCAATGAAATGAAAGACCTTTAGTGCATGGTTTAAGTTGCTTGAACTTTTAGCATTAGTTTGAATGTCATATTGTATTTAGTCATTGAATTATGAGTTTTGAAACTTATGACTTTAGAAAAGTGATGGCAAGAATTGCATATTAAATTGTTACAATAGTGTAGTATTGATGATAGTAAAAGATGGGTGATTATATTATAATATTACAATATGCCACAATAAATTGTCAAGCTTGTATGCTTGAAATTAGAAAGATCATTCAAAGATGGCTTGGCCAAATGAGTATATTGTTGTCTCTTGTTTTGAGATTAGTTATAAACAATATGTAATAAGTGATTTTATTGTATAAAGAATAGAAAAGCTTTCCCAAGTATAAATATCAAAGAAACATCAAAGAAATAGAAGTTTAGTTTATGTATTAAATACATGACCATTTTAGAAATTGATTGGTATGAGTATAGTTTTCATGCCTTATTATATATTACAAGCTATAGAATTGTGCTAGAAGATCTTGAGAATATGTTGTATTGGCCAAAAGTTTAGTTAAGAATGTTAGAAAGAAATTAGAATTTAGCCAAAATATATATGTTGTGCCATATGTTAGATTGAATTTACAATGATTAATATGACAATATAGATTAATGTATAGAAAGTAGCCAAAAGAAAAGAAGAAAGAAGGGCATGTAGAACAATGTTAATGGTCATGTTAAGAGAATGAAAATTTATGGCGTTAAGATTTGTATTTAGAAAGTTGTACAAGGCATGTTTGTTGCATTAGAAAATATTAGAGAGTAGAATTTGTAAGGGATAATGTAATTGTGTACGTGTACATTTTACATAGCATGATAGAATTGAAGAATTACAGAATTATGTAGAAATTATAGAATCGTGTACGTGCACACGATGAATAGAATTCAGAAATAAACAATAAAATAGAAAATGTTTAATTTAAGCGTGTTACTAGAATAGAACTTTGGACTTTCTAGAAAAGTATAGAAATAAAAGCCTTAGAATTAATAGAATACATGCCAGAGTCAGACACGTATTTTGGGATCATGCATAGACAGCATATAAATGCATGACATAGCATAGCACATATTTTAGAAATTTTAAAATTATTAGAAAATGTCTAGCTAGTTATTCTGCAAATTTACAGAGCATGTTTTTAGAGGGTTGTTGCAATGGGGAACCTGTGAGCATTCACTGCATTAGCTAGTGGCGATAGAGATGCAGAAGTTTCCCACATGCACGCTACCATCAATGAGCGGCCTCAGAATAGAAAACAGAATTGTACAATCTGCTAGAAGTGCATGTGGATGAGGATTGTACTCAGAAAGAATTTTAGAATACGCTCACACGGCCAGGGTTCCAAATCCATGCCTCAGCCTAGTCCAATCGGCAAACCAGAATAGAAAACGAAGAGTTTCAGAAAGAAAGAAAAATAGAATAAGAAACAGAAAACAGAAAGAGTTTCAGAAAGAAAGAAAAATAGAATAAGAAATAAAAAAGGAAAAGAATTTAAGAAAGAATTAGAAAAGAATTTTAAAAAAGAATACAAACATGGTCATTCGCATATGCATTAGACATTTTATGTGCATTGCATCTTATGCATTTATGCATAGATTAAAGAATTTATTTTATTGTTGCATGCCTGATTAGCCAAGAAAAGAAAATAGAAGCCCTTGAGAATAGCCAAGAAAAGAAAATAGAAGCCCATGAGAATAGAGAAGAAAAGAAAATAGAAACCCATGAGAATAGAGAAGAAAAGAAAATAGAAGCCCATGAGAATAGCCAAGAAAAAAAAGTAGAAGCTCGTGAGAATAGAGAAGAAAAGAAAATAGAAACCCATGAGAATAGAGAGGAAAAGAAAATAGAAACCCATGAGAATAGAAAATAGAAACCCATGAGAATAGAGAGGAAAAGAAAATAGAAACCCATGAAAATAGAGAAGAAAATAAAATAGAAGCCTACAAGAATAAAAAAAAAAAAAAAAAAATAGAGATATACAAGAAAAGAACAAAAATTAGATACATGCTAGAAAAGAACAGAAATTAGAAACATGACAAATAGCAAGGAAACTTAGCGATTTGTTGAGTAGAGAAAGAAACAGAAAGTTATAATCTAGTAGATAAGAGAAATAAAATGATAAAGAATAGCACAACCCTAGAAGGATTTAGAAAGATTTGAGAAGAATAGAAGACTACTAAGTAGTACGCCTGAGAATAAAGGGAGAAAACAAGTAGAAATTTAGAAGCAGTACGGCAAAAACGAGGACAGCAGAGTAAGAGCATAGTTAGATTTGGTTTACTTACTGAGCATTTATAGCTCACCCCGTTGCTTTCCTTATTTTTGTAGGTATTAGATTGTAGTGGTCAGGAGACGTTAAGATGGCGAGAGGCTTGCACACACTGTCTCAATGAAGAAATTTAATATGGATTTATATATGTGAGAAATAGTCATTGTGTAATAGTATGTTATAACTGGATTAAGGATAAAAAATTTAGACGAACACCCTTTTTAAGCTAGCAATTCTCTGGATTCTCTCTATAGGATACTCAGTGAATACTTGCGATGTGAGACATTACACTGCAAGACAAAGATCTTAATCATCAATCTTGGATCCAATCATAGACTTGGGAATGTCCATTTTTCTTTATACAAAAACAAAATACATAGTAAGGCATATTACAAAGCCAACAAAACAAAGTAATTTATCTAAAATTGAAAATCACACTTAAATATATTAAAATTAAAACACTCATTAAAAGTAAAACACTCAACTTAAATATATTAAAAGTAAAACACTCCATGTAAATATATTAAAATTGGATCACTCACAAAAACATAACTTTAATAATTTTGGACATTTCCATCCCCAATTAAATGATCAATTCTCCCTTTAGGATTTTCGAAATATCAGATGTGTTATATCAACAGGTCCATGATCAACATTATCATCTTGATAAGTAAAATTTGCTTCTCTATTTTCATTTTGGTAGGCAAAATTTGCTGTCATATTTGTCTCTTTTTCTTCCAACAATGCTTGATAAAGTTCAACAAGATGTTTAGGCGTACGACAGGTACGTGACCAATATCCTTTCATGCCACATTGATAGCATAGATTTTCTATATTCTTCAAATTTTTAGGTTGTCCACTTTTGCCCTTTTCCTTTTCCTCTTCATCATTATTCCACTTCTAGTGGCTTTTATAATTAAATGAGCTATAACCACCACAATTGTGATTATTACAACTTTGACCATGTCCACAACCACGGCCATGACCTCACCCACGCCCATGGTCATGACCTCGCCCACGCCCATGATTATTAGATATTGTCACATTCACTTCAGAGAATGGAGTAGAACCTGTTGGGCAAGCTTCATGATTTTTCATTAATAGCTTGTTATTTTGTTCAGCCACAAGAAGCCATGAAATTAGTTCAGAATATTTTTTAAAACCTTTTTCTCTATATTGTTGTTGCAGGAGCACATTTGATGCATGAAAAGTAGAGAATGTTTTCTCTAACATATCTTCATGAGTAATATTTTCTCCGCACAAGTTCAATTGAGAACTAATTCTGAATACTGCAAAGTTATATTATATTACTGATTTGAAATCTTGTAAACGTAAATGCATCCAATCATAACGAGCTCTAGGAAGAATCACAGTTTTCTAGTAGTCATACCTTTCCTTTAAATTTTCCCAAAGACTAAGTGGGTCTTTTACTGTAAGGTATTCAGTTTTCAATCCTTCGTGGAGATGATGTCGAACGAAAATCATGGCTTTAGCCTTATCTTGATTGGATGATTCATTTCCTTCTTTGATGGTATCACCAAGACCCATAGCATCTAAGTGAATTTCAGCATCAAGAATCCATGACAAATAATTCTTGCCCGTAATATCAAGAGCCACAAATTCAAGGTTCGTAAGATTTGTCATGACGAAAACTATAAAAGAAATATTTAATCAATTAGACAATCTCTAATATAATGAAAATACTATCACAAATAAGAATTTTAAATAAAAATAATGAACATACAATTTATTACAATAATAAAATTTAATAATTTAAAAACATAAATCATAAAAGCAAATATTTACAAATATATGTGTCTTTCTTTATTAATCAAATTATAAATCCATCACTATGTAATGTTTTGTTTATAATGAAACCAAAACGTTCTAAATTAAAACACTTTCATATATTTTATACTATAAAAATGATTAATTAACATTCCAACATATTTATAAAACATATTGAGATACAAGCAAAATTGAATTTACTTACTTGGTAAATGGAAAACTCCAACTCCAAATTTGATTAGGGACGAAAGCTTAAAACTTGATGAGAATCTTTTTCCGTTGACAAGTTGATATGGTTAGAGACTGGTGCTGATAACTTGTTATAAAATAAACTAAAAGAAGAGAGAAGATAATTGAGGGGAAATAGAACCAATGCTTTTCTATTCCAAGGTTGAGTGTACATCATCTTTCACAATACGCTTATTTATAGTCTCAAGATTATGAAATGTTATAAATGAAATTAAAAGCTAATAAAATGCTTTGAAGTTGTAGAACTTGAAAGGTTTAAGAGTTAGAAAAGATGAAAGATTGGGAAGTTATAGAATTGCAAGGGACATCCAGATTTATTCATAACACAAGTTGATAATTAGGAAACGTTAAATCATAAGCGTATGATGTTCAAAAATGTAGATGTCATTGTAACAACCTAGATGTACTAAAGAATACCCAGTGACATGTATTTGTATATGTATATCAGTATAACCTAACCACTTAAATTTTTATTTTATGGGATCTACATGTTTAAATTTATTTTATTTTAGGGAGATGTAATTGTAACAACCTAGATGTACTGAAGAATACCCAGATGTACTGCCGCATTTTGGGCAGTCGTTTCCAAAAAAAATTGAGCTGGAAAACCTTTTGCTGCAAATGCAATTTGGTGTGAGGCAAAGTTTGAAAGACCAGAGTTCAATTTGGTGCTGCAAATGCAATTGTGTGTGTATTATAAGTAATCCAGTTGCAAGTGATGGAAAAACCAGTCAGCGTGTCACGCTCTTAACACATGATGTCAGCATCAACTGTTTCTAATTGTAGTAAACACAAAAGTACACCTTGGCACCAAGAATATAACAACCACAGATTTTGTACAAAGCGCGCAAAAACTTTAAATACATTTTTGAGTGTTTCTTGTAACATGAAATTTCACAGCAGTAATATATATATATATATATATGTGACTGCATTTAATTGGTAATGATGTGGGATATGTACATTTGACTGCATGTAATTGGTGATGATTTAAGATATGTGGATATGTAAGATTTTTGGTTACATGTGGCTTAATGTAATTGATGTTTGATATTTTTTAGTATTAATGACACATATTAATAATAATATAGATTGATGAACACTTCACATTCACATAAATATCTCTAACCCTTCACATAAAAAGCACTACATAACGCATACAACGTATCAATCCCTTTACATTCACATAAATATCTTTCTCTATATATATAAATATTTAATGTGGTCACTTCACATTCACATAAATATCTCTAACCATTCACATTAGTTTCATATAAACAGTGCTACATAACAGGTATAATGTATCAATCCTTTACATTCACATAAATATCTCTCTCTCTATAAATATATAAATATTCAATATGAATGCGAAGTCTTTGTATTTATGTGAATGTGAAGGGACTGATACATTGAATGTGGACAGATGGATACCTTGTATTATTGAAATTAATGGGATTCTTATATCTATGTAGATATATTTATTTTTTGGTACATTATTAACAGGAAGAAAGAGAGGTACTCAATATTAAATTGTTAGATAATTGTTATGTATCTTTTGCTCTTGTTCATTTACTGTCAATATTTTTTACTGTAATTTTATGTAGGTGTACATGATTGGAAAAAAGAAATTGCTCTTGATAGTTGCAATATAGTTCCTACTAAAGGTAATGTAATGTCTTGAACTCTTTTGAGAAGAAAGATAGGCACTCTATATTAAATTGTTAGATAATTGTTATGTATCTTTTGCTCCTGTCCATTTATTGTCAATATTTTTTACTGTAATTTGATGTAGGTGACTATGATTGGAAAAAAGAAATTGCTCTTGATAGTTGCAATATAGTTCCTCGTAAAGGTAATGTAATGCCCTGAACTTTTTTGACTATTGAATTGTAATAGGCCAGATGCTGAAACATAAATTCGGCTAGAGAATTGTGAGAAGCCAGTTGTCGAACAAGAAATTTGGCTATTGAATTGTAAGAAGCCATATGTCGAACCATTCTGAGCCATTAATTTGTCTATAATTGTACTATAGAATTGTAATAAGCCAACCACCAAACCATAATGTAGCCACAATTGTAATTGACCAAAGGTCTCCTGGAGTTGAAAATCTCACCACCGAACCATGCATTCCGTACTATTGAATTGTAATAAGAAAGATGCAAAACCATAAATTCAACAATAGAATTGTAAGAAACTAGTTGCCGAACCATAATTTATCCATAATTGTAATAGATCAAGATTTTCTTTAGTTCAAAATCTCACCACCGAACAATAATTGTTTCTGTTGAATTGTAATAAGCCAGATGCCAAACCATAAATTTGGCTATAGAATTGTGATGAACTTTAGAATAGCAAGTCTATTTTTCAAGTTAATTTCATGTTGTTAATTATATTTTTTGTAGGCAAATTATCACAATGTCCAATAACTCGTTTAAAGCTCTTGACCAATCCCGAGATGATTGGATAATCACTGTCCGAGTAGCTAAATTGTGGGAATGTTAGAATTTCATAATGAATAAGGAGCTGATTAGCCTTGACATGATTTCGATTGGCGAACAAGTACAAAATATATTCCTAAAATAATCAAAAGTTTTCTTATTTCTAAATTACACAAATTTGCTTAAAGTCTCTAATTTCCATTGATTTTCCAGAACCATGTGATTCATGGAATGCTACCTAAGAACAAGGTTCCGAATTTTAGGAACCAAATTCATGAAAGCTCGATATATTTGAACAGAAATATAAAAATCATACCATGTGCTACTATTTACAAACCTATTGATGACACATACCATATACAATTTCTCATGATAACGTTTATGGAAGAGATCAAAGAACCAGAGTTTTCATTCCAAAGTATCAATTTCAATTTGCTGGTCTTCATGATCTTCAAAATAGATCAAATGACACAACTTTATTGTCATGTATAGTTAGTTTGATTTATGCATGTTCTAAATGGATGAAAAATAGTTTGATATACTAAATACGATCAATGATATGCAGATAACATGGGAATTTTGCACGCAATAGGAGAAATTGAAGAAATGAAATCAACAAAGAGTAAAAAAAGAGACATCGGATTGCGGATTGAACAGTAAGTTCTTCTACCAATATCATTACCTCCTGCTACCACCTCAAATATCTCACGCCAAAATTAATTGCGGAGAAACAATTAGTATTGCTTTATGGGGAAAAACTTCTGAAGAAATCAATCAAGAAAGTCAATTGTAATCATTGTTACATCAACAAATGTGAAAGAGTTCCAAGGTAATATTGGCACATTATATGAAATTAATATATTTTGGATAACTAACTTCTGTTTTTTTACATACAAGAAATTTGTTTCTGAATACAACTTTAGCATCAAGAATTTATCTAGATTTAGATATTGAGGAGGTGCATTCTCTACATAAAATGTATGTCAACTTTAAGAAATCGTACTTTATGATATGTTCACTAATAATTATATTCTATATCTTATGCACTGCTCATAATTGCAGTAATGAAACTATGCCATAGTTCAATTGGAGAAGAAAATTCTAAATGAAGTACCAATTGAGAAGGAAATGTTTCAGAATAGAGCATCGTTAAAGCACGTTACTAATCTCATATGGTATAACAATGATCTGGTACAAGATTTAGTAGATAATTAAACTGATTATTATAATATACCTTTTAAATAAGGATTACATTTGAATAGGTAAAGGAATACATAGTGAAGGCAAAATAAATGAAGTTGATGATACGTATGGTTGGTGCTACCTATTGTGCAATTCTTGGAAGAGGAAAATTCCTGTTAGTAATAGCAATTTCTATTGTGATAAATTCAAAAAGGAATCAAAATTCCCTCAAATGAGGTATATTAGTACTTATTTTTAAATCAATTACAGTGCATAATTTGAATCATTGGTTTATAATAATGTATCATTAATGGAATAATAGGTACAAACAATTTCAACCATTGATTTATAATAATGTTCAGTTAATGATATAACAAGCACACGGTAGATATAAGTGACAGACAAAACTGCATAAGTAATTTTTATATTGCTCAATAGAGTAGCCCAAAAATTGTTATCATGTTCTCGGCTACTGACCAATTAGAGACAAAAATCAGCTGAGATCAGCTAAAGCAGCTGGTAAAATACAGAGGAGCAAACGGTTAACTGATAAAGTGCAGAGAAGAAAAAAGGGAAAGTTTGAGAGAGAGTAATCTGTTTCTTGTTTTTTTTTTTTTTTTTATTAGCTTTAAATGATAGCCACAGTGTTGTATTTATACAAGCTGTATTAACAAACTAATAACAAATTGTTAACAAACTTAAACCATATTAACAAACTTAAACATGTGATTAATAGAGTAACAAAATCAGTTATCAGTTTAACAAACTTTTCAACATCCTAACATCCATCTGTAAGTTGAACCTCTAAGCTTTAGCATTTTCTCATCCTAACATCCATCTGTAAGGTGGACTTCTTTAACATTTTCGCATCCTAACATCAACCAGCAAAAATCAACCAAAATCACTTCAGCAAAAATCAACCAGCATCACTCCAGCAAAAAAAAATAAAATCAACCAGCATCAATCCAACAAAAATCAACCAACATCAACCAGCAAAAATCAACCAACAACAGAAGAGGTTGCTCAGTAGTGAATGGAACATATCAAGATACTTCTTAGTAGGTAAACTTAACAGAAAAATGGAACACAATGAATTCATCAAGAATTTTAGTAGCGGGAAGGAGCTTGAACTGTGAGTTTGTTCCTTAAAAATTCAAATCTGGAAGTTGGAAGAGCTTTAGTAAAAATATCAGCTTTTTGAAATTCAGTGGGAACATATTGAACTTTGAGCTTGTGGGCTGTGACTTGCTCTCTCACATAATGAGCATCAAGCTCAATGTGCTTAGTCTTGCCATGGAAGACAGGATTAGATGCTAATGAACCAGCACTCTGGTTGTCACACCAAATGACTGGAAGTTCTGACAGAGGAAGGCCAATCTTAGAGAAAAGACCGCAAAACCAAGTCAATTGTGTAGCACCTTGAGCTAGAGCTCTGTATTCTGCTTTAGTGGATGATAGGGCTACTACCTTTTGTTTTCTAGAGGTCCATTGAAGTAGATTTGAGCCAAGGAAGACACAACAGCGATTGGTGGACTTGCGGTCTTCAAGGCTGCTTGCCCAGTTAGAATCTGTGTAACACTCCAGGTTTAATCTGTGACCTTTAGTGAATTGTAAGCTAAAGTGAGTTGTGCCTTTAATGTACCGAAGTAACCTTTTGCAAGCCTGCCAGTGTAGCTGTGTGGGACCTTTAAGAAACTGACTTAATTTGTTAACACAATAAGCAATATCAGGTCTAGATAAGGTCAGGTACTAGAGAGCTCCTATTTTTCTTCTATAAAGAGTTGGATTTTCATAAGGCTCACTGTCATCTAAAGTTAACTTGGTGTCGAGAGCCATAGGGGTAGTACAAGGCTTGCATTCTCCCATGTTAGTTCTGTCCAAAAGATCTTTAGCATACTTTGCTTGATTCATATGAAGGCCTGATTCAGTTCTGGAAACTTCAAAACCAAGAAAATACTTTAAGGATCCCAAGACTTTTAAGGCAAATTGAGTGTTTAAGTCTTGAACAATAGCTTGTACTAAAGTAGGATCATTTCCGGTGAGTAGTATGTCATCCACATAAACTAGGACATACATGATTTTCTCATCTTTTTTGTAAATAAAAAGACTTGAATCTGCCACAGAATGTGTAAAACCCCACTGCAAAAAAGCTTGTTTTAGCTTCTCAAACCAGGCTCTTGGTGCTTGTTTTAAGCCATAAAGAGCCTTAATTAATTTACACACATGATGAGGTTGTGCATGGTTAACAAACCCTTCAGGCTGAGTCATGTATACTGTTTTAGTAAGTTCACCATTTAGGAACGCATTGTTGATGTCAATTTGCTATATATCCCACCCATTATTCACTACCAAGCTGAGGATTACACGAACAGTTGGAGACTTTACTACAGGGCTAAAGGTTTCCAAGTAATCTACACCCGGAGTTTGCTGAAAACCTTTAGCCACTAACCTGGCTTTGAACCTCTAAACAAATCCATCAGAGTTATACTTGATTCTAAACACCTATTTACTACCAACTGGGTGCATTGCAGATGTGAGAGGAACCAGCTCCCAAGTGTTATTAGTCAATAGGGCATCAAATTCAGTTTGCATGGCAGCCTTCCAAGATGGATGGGAGAGAGCTTCTGATATTGTAACTGCCTATTTGGTGTCAAGGGAAGAAACTAAGTTAGTATTATGAGCTCTAATCTTAGACCTAGTGAGCATAGGATGTGTGTTTAATAAGGGAGGGTGGGGTTTGGCAAGAGGTAAAGAGATATATAATGGAATAGAATCATAAGATTCATTAGAGTCTAAAGTTTGAGGTGACAGTATGGAGGTTTGGGACTGATCAGATATATTAGTTTGGGGTGATAATGTGGAGGTTTGAAGCTGATCTGATAGGTTTGTTTATGGGACAGGATAAGGGGTATTGTCATGTGTGATAGGATCAAATATAGGAGACTTATTGAAAGAAGTAGTTGGCTGGAGACCTGGGGTAGAGTGTGATGTGTTTGAAGTGTTAGACTGATGTAAAGTGGTAGGACGAGAACCTGATATATCCAGCAGTTTAGACTGATTCATTGTGGTAGGACCATTAGGAGGTATGGAATGTATATTGGAATGTTGAGGTAAATGCCACACAGAATGATTAAAAGAATGTGAATGAGAGTCACATGAAAAGGAATCATTGGAAGACAAAGAAACAGATGTTTGAGCAGATGCAAATGGAAATTCAGTTTCATCAAAACTCACACTTTGACAGACATAAATGCGACCAATAGGATCCAAACACTTATAACCCTTGTGATGTAAACTATACCCAACAAAAGTACATTTGGTAGTATGAAAATTGAATTTGTTACTACTGTATGGTCTAAGAAATGGGTAAATAGCACATCCGAAAACTTTGATGGTTGAATAGTTTGGTAAAGTGTGAAACAAAACCTGAAATGGAGATAAATGTGACAAGACTGATGTGGGGAGTCTGTTGGTGAGATAGACTGCAGTTTGAAATGCAAACCACTAGTATTTTAGTGGCATGCAGGCTTGGGCAAGCAAGGTAAGGCCTTGTTCCACTATTAGTCTATGTTTTCTCTCCACTCTACCATTTTGTTGGTGAGTGTGAGGACAAGGATGCCTAAAAAGAATGCCATGTTCTTGAAGGTAGGGAACTAAGCTTCTATATTCTCCACCCCAATCGGTTTGAACACATTTTATTGAGGTATTAAATTGTTTTTCAACCAAGATATGAAATTGCTTAAAAACAGCATGAGTTTCAGATTTGGCTTTTAAAGGGAAAAGCCAAGTGAATCTACTGTGATCATCCAAAAATTGGATGTAATACTTGAATCCTGAACGTGATGGGACTGGAGAAGGCCCCCAAAGATCAGAGTATATTAATTCTAGGGGTTTACATGCATGGAATGAGGACCTAGGAAAAGTTGACTGATGTAACTTCCCATACTTACATGCTTGACAAAATGTAATATCATTTTTAGTGTGATGAGGAATTTTTAATGCATTGAGAATTTTTGTAAGGACTGCCATGTGTGGATGACCAAGCCTCTTATGCCAAAGCAGAATATTTGTTTTTTGTGCTGGAACAGACTCAAATTCATGCAATTTATTGATAAAATTGTGATCAATTACAGAGTGCATAGCATCTGAAACAAAAGAGTCAGAATGCGATATAGTAGTTTTATTGAAAGAAATATTACATGTGGGAGTACAAGTATTAAAGGGAATTGAAATAGGAAGCTATGAGTGTTTAACAGATGATGTAGATGCAGGTACTGTTTTATGGAGAGATGAGATAGGACAACTGCTTTTAGACTTGAGGTTGGGGTGAGTTGGAACTTGTAGTTGATAGAGACCATCTTTAAGCATTCCTTGAAGAAGAATGGCTTGGGAGATCTTGTCCTTTACCACACATGAATCAGTAAAAAATTCAACTGAAACATCATTTTCTTTAGTTAGTTTAGACACACTAAGAAGATTCTTGGTGATATGTGGAACACACAAAACATTTCTAAGGTGTAAGACTCTATTTAGACAAAATAAAGTAACAAAGCCAGTATGAGTAATAGATAGAAGCTCACCATTTCCAACCTAGAGTTGCTTACTGCCATCATAGTTGGTGTTGCCCATGAGTTGTGAAAAATCTGAGGTAACATGGTCTGTGGCTCTAGAGTCCATGTACCAAGCACTGTCTTGAACCATGGAAGGTGTAGCAATATAATTGATAGCTGCTAGAAATTGTTTATACTGCTGAGACTGTGCAACTAATGCTTGATTGTGCATATGAGCAGATGCTGATGAGTTTGATTGATTATCAATGTTCCCAGTTGAGGTTCCATGATCTATAGAAATTGATGAACTTGACTGTAAACTTGGTCCATAAGAATGAGTTGTTGTTGCAGGATAATGATTTCCAAAATTAGAGTACTACTATCCAGGATTAAAAGTGGTTGATCTCAGATATCCAGGAGAAGTAAAGTTGCCCTTAAGTAATGAACTATTTCCTGTGAAATTCACATCAAACCGGTGATAACAATTTAGGGCCAAGTGTCCTGTTTTACCACATACTTGACATATGGGTTTCCCTCTACTAGCTCCTCGACCTCTTCCCCTGCCACCAGAAAATCCTCTATAAAATTGTTGATTCTAGAACTGATTTTGAGGAGTGGAGTATGAGACTTGATTTGTATTAGTGGTAAGGTAAGGCATTTGATTGAAAGTAGAGGGGTTAAATGAGGAGGTAGGATTAAAGGTGGGGATTTGGTGTTTAGGAGATGATGTTATATGGAATTGAGAAAATTCAGTAGGAAAAGAAGATTGACTAGTCTGTGATTTCTTGGTATCATTATCAATGGAAAGAGTTGCTACATTGGCTAAACCACCATGAAACTGATTATGAATAACTGAACTCATTGCAGTATTAGCTCTTTCTAGCCTAAGCTCAAGCTTTTAAAGCACAATTTGTGCTTCTTGGACAAAAATTGGGTCAAGTTTTGACTCAATCTAGTGGTAATGTTTACAACCGTAGCATCATACTCTGAGTCTAGGACATCTAGAATATAATTGAGGAGTTCTTCATTTGTTACAATAACTCCACTTGCAGTTAAATTTTTGGCAAAACCTTTCATTTTTAAAAAGTAATTGTGCATACTCATTGTTAGAGTGGGTGCCCTAGAGCCAATCAATTATTGTAGAATTGACTCTTTGTAATGTTCATTAATCAATAATAAAAGGCATTTTATTCTATATCGCGTAAATCATTATTATTGCAATATGTATTGATATATGTCTTTAGAATGGTAGAACCGTGACTAGGGTATCAAGTGTTTCAAATCTTGATAGTGAGAACCCTATGAGCACATATGGTGGCCATTCTAGAAACGTCCGTAGCCCCAGTATTATTCTGAAGTAAGGGCACAGATAATACGATAAGGCTATCATAGTGTTAAACGACCTTGTCGAAAAGCAGAGAGTGATCTCACTTGTCAAGGTTGTTTGGTGACAACCTGGTGTAACATATGGGTCCTTGCTGTAGGCGAATACATCGCAGCAAGTTCACTAGACTAACCCATCAGAGGATTTCATATGGATGGTAACCCTAGTGTCTATGAAACAAATCCTCTAACGAATGGTGGTGCATGTGATCCTTAGACTTGAGATCATTAGAGCGTCTTGTGCACCGATTGGTGTAGTTTGACACTAGTCTAACGCAGTTCTATTTAGAGCTATTAATACGGTGGTGATTGGCTACATCAAGGAGTATATCAAGACTATGGTCGATAGACAGAGGATTCATCACTCCCGGGTACGGGGGAAGTTATCTTATGGCGCAATTCAGTAAATGGCAATGACACTAAAACTGTGGCCACAGTGGGATTGATTTGTTGCTTTATCCAGTTTATAATACAGGTCATTGGTCCAGGAACTGAATACACAATATCGAGAGTAACCGAAGGTTGACACTATTTCTATGCCTCGGTCTCGTCGAGATAACGAATGATGAAAGGATTGAATTGTATGGTAATCATATCGTTGACTGGTAGCTACTTTGCTGAATCCGAATCTATCTGGTGGCCATGATGCCTTACTAGGGGCCAATCTTGGTCTATGTATAGTGAGATGATTAATTGGTGTTAATCGCGATACTATACACTACCAGTATGATGAGAAGCCTATGAGTCACACACATAGAAGATAATTTAAGACTTAGGAAGTAAAAATGGTGTTTTCGTCTTTTTAGGCAAAAGGGTATTTTGGTAATTTCATAGTGCAATTAAATTTGTTGAGGTCGTAACCTTTATTTAATTTGTTAGAAAAATTAAATAAGTGAGATTACGTTTAAATATATGTTCTCATATATTTAAATAAGTTATCATTATTGTTAAATGTTAATATATTAAATATATATATTAATTGATTTTAATTGAGATAATGATGAACTAATATTAAAATATCTAATTAGGAGTGTTTGGAAATAAGGGGTGTTTGGGTTGGAGCCCGAGCCTATTCCATAAGGGAAGAAGGGGATGTTAGGAAAGACCCGGTTCGCAGACGGAAAACAAAAAATTTTACAACTACGGATCGTTCCTTAGAACCCAAAATCGGGGGCATAGATTTTACAGTTTATGCATAATATGAATCGCAGAAAAAATAAATCCAAAGGTTTAGATTCATACCCACGTTTGGAGGCTCCACCAATGTTGTCTCTGAATGTGTTTGCTACCGATCCAAGTGTAGGATCGAACCGTAGAGGTCCACACGAAGACAACCACCAAGAACCAAGGAGGGATTTGCTAGATCCTCCTTGGCCTTAAGAAATCAAGAAGAAGATCAGTATTTGTTTTTTTCAATCAAACAGTGAGATTGGCATGGGAGAGTGTATAAGGGGCTGCTGTGTTTTCTTTTAAAATTAAAGAATGAATCACCTTCATAACACACACACACTATTCTTTTTATAGGCAAACCAAGTTGCCCTATTCCCACATGGAATGGGCTTGGGCTCCAACCCAAACACCCCCATGTTGCCAAACACTCCCAATTTGATATTTTAATTTAATTCATCATTATCTTTAATTAAAATCAATTAATATTTAATTAACATTTAACAATAATGATGATTTAATTAAATATGTGCGAACACACATTTAACCGTAATTTCACTTATTTAATTTCTTTAACAAATTAAATAAAAGGCTACGACCTCAAGAAATTTAATTGCACTGTGAAATTACCAAAATACCCTTTCGCCTAAAAAGACGAAAACGCCCTTCTTTCTTCTTGGCTCTTAAATTATCTTCTATGTGTGTGACCCATAGGCTCCTCATCATACCGGTAGTGTATAGTATCGTGATTAACACCAATTAATCGTCTCACTAATACACGTACCAAGATTGGCCCCTAGCAAGGCATCATGGCCACCCGATAGATTCGGATTCAAAGAAAGTAGCTACTGTCAACGATATGGTTACCGCACAATACGATCCTTTCATCATCCGTTATCTCTACGAGGACGAAGGCATAGAAATAGTGTCAACCTTCGGTTACTCTCGATATTATATATTCGCCTCGGACCAATGACCCGTATTATAACTGGATAGAGCAACAACTCAATCCCACCGTGGGCCACGCTTTTAGTGTCATTACCATATACCGAATTGCGCCGTGAGATAACTTCTCCGCACCTGGGAGTGATGAATCCTTTGTCAATCCACCATAGTCTTGATACACTCCTTGATATAGCCAATCACCACCGTCTTGTGACTCTGAGAACTGCGTTAGGCTAGTATCAAATCGTACCAATCGGTGCACAAGGCACTCCGTGATCTCAAGTCCAAGGATCACATGCACCACCATTCGTTAGAGGATTTGTTCCATAGACACGGGGTTACCATCCATATGGAATCCTCTGGTGGGTCGGGACCCAGTGAACTTGCCGCGGTATATCCGCCACAACAAGCACCCATGTGTTGCACCAGTTGTCACCAAACAACCTTGACAAGTGAGATCAGTCACTGCCTTTCGACAGGGTCGTTCAACACTATGATAGCCTTACCGTATTATCTGTGCCCTTACTTCAGAATAATACTGGGCTACGGACGTTTCTAGAATGGCCACCATATGTGCTCATAGGGTTCTCACTATCAAGATTTGAAACACTTGATACCCTCGTCATGGTTCTACCATTCTAAGGACATATATCAATACATATTGCAATAATAATGATTTACGCGATATAGAATAAAAATGCCTTTTATTATTGATTAATGAACATTATTATAAAGAGTCAATTCCATAATAATTGATTGGCTCTAGGGCATCTACTCTAACAATCTCCCACTTGCACTATAGCCAATCATTCATGTATTTAATACCAAATGATTTCAAGTGCCTTTCATGCTTCGCTATGACGAGGCTTTGTAAGTGGATCGCGAGATTGTCGTCGCATGCACTTTACTAATCTGCACGTCTTTCCTCTCAACTATCTCTCTCGATGAGATGGAATCGTCGAGTATGTGTCCTGGACTTGATGAGACCGTGGTTCCCTAGCTTGAGCAATTGCTCCATTGTTGTCACAATAGATGTCTATAGGATCAACAATCGTAGGAACCACACCAAGTTTGACGAACTTCTTAATCCAGATCGCCTCCTTGGCCGCATCGACAATGCAATATACTCAACCTCCATTGTAGAGTCCGCACAGCTTGCTTTGCTTGAGCTCCATCCACCGCACCGCCATTGAGACAAAATACAAACCCTGATTGTGATCGATAATCGTCTTTATCCGTTTGGAAACTAGCATCACTGTATCCTCTTACAGTGAGCTCATCTTCCCTCCATAAACCAAGAACATATCCTTAGTCCTCTTCAAGTACTTAAGAATGTTCTTGACACCATCCAAAGACGCTCACTGGATCCGATTGATATCTGCTACAAGTGCTCAAAGCACATGAGACATCAATCCGAGTACATAGCATGACATACATGATGGATCCAATTGCTGATGCATATGGGATCCTCTTCATCCTATCTCTCTCATCTTGTGTTTTAGGACACAATTCCTTAGAGAGATAAACACCATGTGACATCGGAAGATATCCTTTCTTGGATTCTTCCATACTGAATCGTTTCAGTACTTTGTCAATATATGCACTCTGACTTAGGCCAAGCAACCTACGTGATCTATCACGATAGATCTTTATACCAAGGATGTAGGCTGCTTCCCCTAAGTCTTTCATGGAGAAGCACTTGGATAACCAAGTCTTTACCGACTGCAAGTTCGGTATATCATTCCCGATTAGAAGTATGTCATCGACATACAACACTAGGAATGCTACTGCGCTCCCACTCACTTTCTTGTAAACACAGGGCTCATCTTCATTTTTTGATAAAACCGAATTCTTTTACGGCCTCATCAAAACGAATGTTCCAGCTCCTTGAAGCTTGCTTGAGACCATAAATGGATCTCTGCAACTTGCATACCTTATTAGCTTGACTATCAAGAACGAAACCATCAGGTTGTGTCATATACACATCCTCCTCAAGGTTTCCGTCGAAAGCGCTTTTGACATCCATTTGCCAAATCTCATAGTCATGATATGCAAGAATTGCAAGCATAATCCGGATGGATTTAATCATGGCAACCGGCGAAAAGGTTTCTTCATAGTCAATGCCGTGAATTTGTTTGAAACCTTTGGCAACCAGCCGTGCTTTATAGGTATGCACGCTTGCCATCCATGTCGCTTTCTTCTTGAAGACCCATTTACACCCTATAGGTTTTACCCTTCTGGTGGTTGCACCGAGACCACACTTGGTTCTCGTACATGGAGTCCATCTCGATTTCATGGCTTCAAGCCATTTAACGGAATCGATCCGATATAAGCGTCTTTGTAGGTTGGGTTCATCGTCTTGATAGACTAGTACGTCACCATGTTGAGTCACGAGATAACCGTGTCTCTCGGGCTCATGGCGTACTCTCCCAGATCTACGTAGCTCCTGTGCTACCTGAGGCGGTTCACTTTGATCCACAATTTGTGGAGTAACCTCCTCATGATGCTCAACCACCTCCTTGTGGCACATCATCCCGTCCCTTCGTCTAGTATATCTTGTGGTTCTAGAACTTCATCGAAGTTCTACTTTTCTCCCACTAGTACTTCTTAGAAAATGTTCCTTTTCTAGGAAGACACCAGATCGAGCAACAAAGATTTTGCGCTCTTCTGGGTGGTAGAAATGGTATCCTTTGGATACCCCACAAATATACATTTACAGGATTTTGGGCCCAGCTTGTTCGAAGTCAATTTCTTAACATAAGCTTCGCAACCCCAAATCCTTAGATAAGACAAGTTGGGCTTTCGCCCAATCCATAGCTCATATGGAGTCTTATCTACAGACTTTGACGGCACACGGTTTAAAACGTGAGTCGCAGTCTCTAGGGCATAACCCCGGAACGATGCGGTAAATCACTAAAACTCATCATGGACCTAACCATGTCAAGTAAGGTCCTATTCCTCCTTTCTGACACTCCATTGTGTTGGGGTGTATAAGGAGGGGTGAGTTGTGATACTATCCCACATTCCTTCAGGTACTCAGAAAACCCCGAGCTTAAGTATTCACCTCCTCGATCCGACCGAAGAGCTTTAATACTTTTGCCCAACATATTCTGTACTTCATTCCTGAATTCCTTGAATTTATCAAAGGCTTCAGATTTATGTCTCATAAGGTAGACATAACCATATCTACTGAAATCATCAATAAATGTGATGAAGTATGAATATCCACCTCTGGCTTCAACTGTTAGTGGACCACATACATCACTATGGATGATGCCTACGATTCAAGAGTAGCCCTTTCACCTTTTCCTGTGAAAGGAGACTTGGTCATCTTGCCTAAAAGGCATGACTCGCATACCTCAAATGATTGAAAGTCAAAAGGGGCCAAAACTCCATCCCTTTGAAGTTTTGCAATGCGAGTCTTATTAACATGACACAATCTACAATGCCAGAGATATGTTTGGTTTTGATCGCTATGTTTAGCTTTCTTGGTTTCAATATTGAGAATATCTTTATTGCTTAAATCAAGAACATATAATCCATTATATAACCTTGCAATTCCAAATAGAATACCATTCAAACTAAAGGACAACAATCCATTAGATATCTCAAAATGATACCCCATATTATCCAAAACGGATACGAAATAATATTTCTAGAAATAGAAGGTACGTGATAACAAGCTTATGTAGTTCCAACAATAAGCCCGTAGGCAAAGATAAACAATAAGTCCCTACACTAATGCAGCCACATGTGCTCCATTTCCAACTCGTAGGTCCACCTCTCCCCTTGGCGAGCACTCTACTCGCCTTAGTCCCCGCACATCAAGACAAATATGAGTACCACATCCCGTGTCCATGACCCAAGATGTTGAGGGAGAGAAGTTAATCTCAATCATGAAAGTACCAAGTCGTAGCCTCGACTTCTTCTTGCTTGCGAGGAAAGCCTTGCAAGTGTTTCCTCCAAAGGGTGTGCTTGCCACAAAAGAAGCAGACTACCTTGCCCTTTCCTATGCCACTCGTGCCCAAGAGCAACCTGTCCTTTGGGGCTTAGGCTTGGGTTTGGCCTTGGCCTTACCCTTTCCTCCACTACCCTTTGCTTTACCGGCAAAGAACCAAGAAACAGCTTGGACTTTTTCAAGTCCCGCTCGCATCCTCGCCGTGTTCAAGTTTCGAGAGGTTTTTCTCCATCGTGTTCATATTGAAATTCATTATGAACGGAGCATATGAGTCAGGCAAGGATTGCAGAATTAAATCCATTGGTAATTCTGCATCCAAGGCACATCCCAAAGTCTCAAGCCTCTCAATGTGCTCGATCATCTTGAGCACATGAGGACCAACTTGGGCACCCTCAGTCAGACGACTCCCAAACAGTGCTTTCGACACCTTGTACCTCTCATGTCGAGCATTTGTTTCATAAAGCTCCTTGAGGTGTAGAATTATGGAAGAAGCATCCATATTCTCATGCTGCTTTTGTAGCATTGGTGTCATCGATGCTAACATCAAGCATTGTACGCTATCAGCATCATCAAGGAACTTTTGATAAGTATCCTTAACTTCCTGAGTGGCATCAGGATCAGGCTCAACCATGTATGGCTTTTCAAGGATATACAATTTCTTTTCGACTTAAGTATAATCCGAAGATTACGATACCCGGTCTGAGAAATTGGATCCATCCAACCTGTTTTCTTTTTCGATTATCGGTCGCAGTTCATAATACTCATTTTCGGTGAATCTACAATTGCAGAAAAGATAAAGTTATTATAAAGTTCATTATTATTTAATATGGTCTTTTATTAAACGATGCTCCCACTATTTTACTCAAGCCAATAGCCCTCACTATTAACTCGGGAAAGCCCGTTGGCTTTCCTAGTGGACCGAGATCCCATCCTGCCCATTTCAAACCTTCACTTTGGCGAACAAGCCAAAATGGGTTGATTAGGTAGGCCAACAAACTTAATCCACACCAATTGATAGCTCCCACTATCAACCTCAAATGTGAAAAAGCCAACAAGCCAATCACACAATTCAATGGCTCCAACCATTGTCCTCAAGTGTGATTCTCAGTATCAGTAGAGTGGACACTACATGTCACCACATACACATAATATGTGTACTGTTCTACTATGCCTATGACGTGTTTATCAACCTTCGCTTTGGCGAACAAGCAAAACCGTCATTTTAAGTCGACCCATCACCATTAAGGAAAACTCCAATGAATTTTAACCTCCCACTGGTAGAAGTGTACCCTTCGCTTTGGCGAACAAGGTTTCGACGAACAGTGGTTTGATTAAAACCATGGTGATGGAAGGCATTCGTGACTTAATATTCTTAGTTGAGGGGTTTGTTATTTAATGTCTCATCAGATTATTATCTTTGTTAGAATGACATTGTTTGGCATGTTATTCAACATTCAACCTTAGCATGCATTCTAAACAAAATATTAAACGTGCCGGTACATGGCCTAACTAAAACCGATCTCCTCGAGCCTAGAGGGATCGGGTGGGTCACCTAGGGATCCTATAACAAATATCTTGAGTCTTCAAGTATGGTTGCCTCGTCCCTTCGCTTTGTCTCCGGGTGTACATTACAAAAACATCATTCTAAATTTACAATAAAATTAATATTAAACTAATTTTACATCAACAAATTTAGAAACCTCGATTTACATTCGAGGGGAATGAGATGAGAAAAGAATGTACATTAAGAAGAAGAGAGAAGGCAGGACACGCAGGCCCTATTTAAAATATTACAGCCATACATTCCCAAAATAATTTAAAACATTCACCCTTAGGTCTAAGGCTCATGTACCGCGCACCATGCAATATACAAACAAGTACAAAGCATACATTTCAAAAACAATCAATTTTTGAATTGGGTGGGTTAATTAATTAACTACCCTCTTAAATGTGCAGAATGTACATTGGCTTTATAGGTTATTAAAACTGCAGATTAGTCCATTTCAGGAAAAATACAAAATGGGAAAACTACATCCTTCGCCGCGGCGAGGATTTACAGTATGCATTTCGCTCTGGCATACTTCGCCACGGCGAAGGTTTTATCTTCGCCGCGGCGAGGATTTAAATTAGGTCTAGCCGCCACCTATTTCGCCGCGAAGGTTTTATCTTCGCCGAAACTGTCGTAGCGCTCGCAGCTCGCGGCGACTTGCTGCTTCGCGCGAAAGCCCCGGCCCTGGGCCCGGGAAACCCCTTCCTACATAACGCTTTTTGCAGTTTTTTGTGTATAAACACTAATCCAAATCAAATCAAACGCACATACGTTCAACCAGGATATTAACCAACCAACATAACATTCATCAACACATTTTAAACCAGTTTATCATTTGAATCATTCATCCATAAACTGATTTTTCAGATTTTACAGATTTTTCAAAAACTGGGTTTTTCATGGCAGATTCATCAAGGCAGCATGTTATCAACAAATACATGTATCAACCATTCAACAACTGTAAATCTAGTACCCTAGGCTCGATACCCTTTGTTAGGAAACGCGACCCGGTTGCGCGATGGAAAACAAAAATTTTACAACTACGGATCGTTCCTTAGAACCCAAAATCGAGGGCATAGATTTTACGCTTTATGCATAATATGAATCGCAGAAAAAATAAATCCAAAGGTTTAGATTCATACCCACGTTTGGAGGCTCCACCAATGTTGTCTCTGAATGTGTTTGCTACCGATCCAAGTGTAGGATCGAACCGTAGAGGTCCACACGAAGACAACCACCAAGAACCAAGGAGGGATTTGCTAGATCCTCCTTGGCCTTAAGAAATCAAGAAGAAGATCGGTATTTGTTTTTTTCAATCAAACGGTTGAGATTGGCGTGGGAGAGTGTATAAGGGGAAATCTTGTGTTTTCTTTTAAAATTAAAGAATGAATCACCTTCATAACACACACACACTATTCTTTTTATAGGCAAACCAAGTTGCCCTATTCCCACATGGAATGGGCTTGGGCTCCAACCCAAACACCCCATGTTGCCAAACACTCCCAATTTGATATTTTAATTTAATTCATCATTATCTTTAATTAAAATCAATTAATATTTAATTAACATTTAACAATAATGATGATTTAATTAAATATGTGCGAACACACATTTAACCGTAATTTCACTTATTTAATTTCTTTAACAAATTAAATAAAAGGCTACGACCTCAGCAAATTTAATTGCACTGTGAAATTACCAAAATACCCTTTCGCCTAAAAAGACAAAAACGCCCTTCTTTCTTCTTGGCTCTTAAATTATCTTCTATGTGTGTGACCCATAGGCTCCTCATCATACCGGTAGTGTATAGTATCGTGATTAACACCAATTAATCGTCTCACTAATACACAGACCAAGATTGGCCCCTAGCAAGGCATCATGGCCACCCGATAGATTCGGATTCAGCAAAGTAGCTACCTGTCAACGATATGGTTACCGTACAATACGATCCTTTCATCATCCGTTATCTCTACGAGACGAAGGCATAGAAATAGTGTCAACCTTCGGTTACTCTCGATATTATATATTCGGTTCCGGACCAATGACCCGTATTATAACTGGATAGAGCAACAACTCAATCCCACCGTGGCCACGCTTTTAGTGTCATTACCATATACCGAATTGCGCCGTGAGAATAACTTCTCCCGTGCCGGGAGTGATGAATCCTTTGTCAATCCACCATAGTCTTGATACACTCCTTGATATAGCCAATCACCACCGTATGAGCGGCTCTGAATAGAACTGCGTTAGGCTAGTATCAAACTGTACCAATCGGTGCACAAGGCACTCCGGTGATCTCAAGTCCAAGGATCACATGCACCACCATTCGTTAGAGGATTTGTTCCATAGACACTGGGGTTACCATCCATATGGAATCCTCGGTGGGTCGATCCAGTGAACTTCTTTGCGGTATATCCGCCTACAACAAGCACCCATGTGTTGCACCAGGTTGTCACCAAACAACCTTGACAAGTGAGATCGCCACCGCCTTTCGACAGGTCGTTCAACACTATGATAGCCTCACCGTATTATCGTGCCCTTACTTCGAATAATCTTGGGCTACGGGACGTTTCTAGAATGGCCACCATATGTGCTCATAGGGTTCTCACTATCAAGATTTGAAACACTTGATACCCTCGTCATGGTTCTACCATTCTAAGGACATATATCAATACATATTGCAATAATAATGATTTACGCGATATAGAATAAAAATGCCTTTTATTATTGATTAATGAACATTATTATAAAGAGTCAATTCCACAATAATTGATTGGCTCTAGGGCATCTACTCTAACAAGGGCAATTAAACTTGCCCTATAAAAAAAAAGGTTTCTCTATGAATAAGTGAGATTTTTAATTGATTCATTCATTTCAAAAAGAAAAGCAACAGCCCCTTATTTCACTCTCTCACGCCAGACTTGGTTTTTGATTGAAAATCAAATACATTTCATTTCTTCTTTGTCTTAAGACTAAAGAGGATCTAGCAAATCTCTTTTTAGTTCCTTGTGATTATCTTCGTGTGAACTACATTGGTTCGATCCTACACTTGGGTCGGTAGCAAAATATGTTCAGAGGCAAAGTTGGAGGAGCCTCCAAACGTGCATATGATTTCTTAAACTCCAAACTGATTTTCTACAGATTCTTGTTTTATATATAAATTGTAAATTTGTGCCCTGATCTTGGATCTATGGAACGATCCGTGATGTTATTAATTTTTGTTTTCCGCTGCCTCAATGGATCGTTTCCTAACACTCATATTTTCCTTTTTTGTGTTCTGTAAAAGACTCTTAACATGAAGAGTTTTGGCTCTTGATCCAGTGATAAATTTCTTTTCTAAGGTGAGCCAAATATCAGCAGCATACAAGCATTTGGAGATTACAGCAAATATTGACTCTAAGATTGACGATAACAACCAACTAACCAATAATTTATCAGTTTTCTTCCAAAGCAAATACTCAGGGTTAGGTTTCTTGGTTACCTCTGAATTCAGATTTTCTGACTATATTCTTATGAAAGGGGTAGGACAAGCTATCAAACTAGTCAAGTGTTCTTCAAGATCGTGAACTCCAACGGCAAACAACACCTGAGATTTCCAAAATTGATGATTATCACGAGTCAATTTTGGAGAAATGATTGGCAAGGTTTGTTGACAAAATAAAAAGAAAGAGACAAATAGTTAATGACACAAAAGACAAGAATTGTTTATTGCTTTGCTGCAAAAGAATACAATGACTCAAAAGCAAACTGCTCTATTTATAGAGCTAAATGCCAAACGGCTATATGCCTAAAAAATTATCTAGCCACTAACTCCTGCATAAGCGCCCAAAGACTAGGACTTACAACATTATCAATTTAAGCATTATCCCACTAATAACAGACTCCAATGGACTCGGACAAAACAAAAGACTCATAAATAACAAAGAGACTTAATCAAATAAACTCACGTGACTCAACAAGGTTGAGAAGAGGATATTGACAATGAACTGACAAGACTGATTGTTTCAGACGTAGATCTGAAATTTGTGTTTCTGTCAGTTTTGTTAACAGGAGAAGAAAAAGAAGAGGAATCAGCCATTGTGACGTTGGATGATGGCTCTGATACCAAATTAGAGACGAAAATCAGCTGAGATCAGCTAAAGCAGCTAGTAAAATGCAGAGCAGCAAACGGTTAACTAATAAAGTGCAGAGAAGAAAAAAGGGAAAGTTTGAGAGAGAGTAATCTGTTTCTTGTTTTTTTTATTAGCTTTAAATGATAGCTACAGTGCTGTATTTATACAAGCTGTATTAAAAAACTAATAACAAACTGTTAACAAACTTAAACATCCTAACATGAACAAACAAGGGAACGACCATGAAACAATCCCAAAACTTTTGCATGTACTGTGTGGCCAGACCTTCGTTTTCAAAATCAAGCACACTGATATGAATTTGAAAGAAGGATCTGAATCTTATGTTGTGGCAAAAGTTTTTCCAGTCAATGATAAATTTGAGAATGAATACAAGCTACAGGAATGGGAAAAGGTGAGTATAGTCTTTAATTTGGAATAATAAATTTGTGTAGATTCAAGTGATATGAATAGTTTGTAAAAAACAATAGGCAGTTGAAGGAGAAGATGAAGCACAATCCTCAAGAGTAGATGTGACTGAACGTGAAATATTAACGCCAACAATCAAAGACAGGTCAGCAAAAATTGGATCAAGCGTACAAAGCGATGAACACGAAACCACAATAGACCATTCTTCAACAGACATGTCAGGCATATCAAAAGAAAAGGGAGGATGAAATGAACAGAAAGAAAATGATAGTGAACAGGCTACAACGGGTCTTAAAGATTATCATAGCAACAACAGGAAGAAGCAGAAGCTGGGATGAAGATTTCATGTCAAATAGGGTTACATAGTTATTGTTCATTTAATTAGCATCTGATTGAATTGTTATTCAAAAAGCAACTTATTTAGGGTTATTCAAAAGGTTATGGTTGAATAGTTATGGTAGTTATTCAAAAGGTTCTGCTGATGAACCATCTAGATGCTTGCTACTGAACCATTTAACTAACTTCAACTATTATATACATACCTATTGGTGCATTTTTTTTTTTTTTTTTTACATACTTCAACTGTTATTTTATATTGCATAATTCAATTATTATTTTATACACAACCATTAACAATAGATGTCACGCACTAATATGAACTTACTTGAGCCACAAAAAAAATACTTCGTTTTTTAATTGGACAACGACCAATTTTAAAAAGTAGACAACATAGATTGGTTTGATTAGTTTGTAAAACAGTTATTCAACCATTTCAGTAATAATAATTGTTTCTTAACTAATAATAGTGACACAAACGAACTATTGTAATTCAAATGGTTGATAATCAAATCTTATATAATACCTACAACCATTTGTGTTATTTTGAAATTACGGTTCAACCAATGAACAAATGCAGTATAAAATCCTTACATTAAATTTTAAATTTCTAAACAGTGGTCTGTCAAAGTCCATTTCTTTTCAATTAAAATTGTGTTACTTAACTAGATTTCTAGAGAACAATTCTACAATTAAATTTAAAACGTCAATATCACCACCAATAAAGTTTAAACATTAGTTAAATTAAAGACCACCTTTAGACACTAGAAACACAAATTTTAACGTATATTATAAACATTGTTAGAATTTTAATTAAAATATTTACACAAGTTCAGCATTTGTACAAGTCTTATAAAATACAATGGATGAAGGATCATCAACATCAGGGGAAGCATAAGTAACGATAAGGTGTGTCTGTTTCTCTTCCAATAGCAATTGCTCCAACAAAAACAACAAATAAAGTTAATGATCTTGAATAAACTAAAATTAAAACAAATTTAACATTTTGAAATCAGGGAATTGACCTCATTTGGTGTATGGTTATCTAGAGCTTTTGCAAACATAGTCTTCAAACTGTTACCAGATTTTGGATCTCCACTTCCTTCCTAACATACTTTTTTTATGCTTGCTTCACTTGATTAATTGCATATCTTATGTATCTTCATCTTTTTCTTCAAGTGCGGATGTAGATGGTGCAGGAAGAGCAGGATGAATCAGTTTGCCCGCAGAAGTTGATATTGAAGTTGAGGAAGCTTTTTCAAATATTACTTTTACCAAAAAAAAAAAAAAAAAAAAAAAAAAATTAAAAAAAAATAAACAGTAAGTCACAAATAGTTAACAGACAAATGAAGACCAACTATATTAAAAATCGAAATACCATTTTTGGATTGAAGATCTGAGTATCTCTTTAGCATATCGGAAATGTCAAATGTTTGCTGATTCTAAATAATATCTTCTAGTGTCTTGATGGCAGTTTCATTTCCAGCAATGTGGCTGCCATCATTGTCCGGCTTCGTAGGTTCTGTCCATTCAGTGGGTAGTCCTCCCCGGCCCACCCTTTCTTACAACCCAACAAAAAATATCTATCATTCCGCCCTAGCAGTTTACTGCACAATCATGATAACAAACCTCGACCCTTCCTACCCTCAATAAAATAGAAGGACTATTCGGTCACTTTTTAAGTATATAAAAATAGTTAAAAGTATCAAAAGTAGGTGCGATTTTGTGCATCAAGCATGGAACCTCAAAACTATTTTCCAAGCATTTGGATGGAGCTGGCTTGGCACAAGGTTATAAGAAATAATTACTTCTTTGGCGAATGGAGAGAAAGGAGAAACAATACCACATTGCAAAAATCCTTCATAGAAGGTAAAAAGCCCAAGAGGAGGCATGGAGTATACAAAAAAATTAGGCGAATCACAGGGCAACAAATCAAAATCATTAGAGATATTGTGATCTTTTCAAAATTCATATTGGATATGAGTGGGACACCCATGATGGAACCCACCCAAACGATGTTTCAAGTGGAAACTGCCAAAGGCAGTTTTTGCCTAAAAAACCGTTTGGCAACTGATGCCTATATATAAGTGAAGAAATTTCTTTTAGAAGGATTCTTCACTCTCTCTCTAAAAAATTTTGGTGTAAAGAAAAATACACTACGGTGGTTTTCTCTCAAGATTCAATTTTTTTGCTTCAGAGTTAAGGAGAAGAGGTATTTATGCTGTGAACTTCATTGTAATTCGTTTATGTAAAATGTGATTACAATGGGTGACTATTAACATGATCTTGGGATTAATCAAAATATTTGTTATTCTAACTTTTTCCAACATTGGTATCAGAACAAGGTTTACATTTTTTTTTTAATTTCGTACTATTGTGTTAAAGCATTCTGCATGTTACTTAAATGCAATGCAGTTCTGAAATTTCATTTTTTTAATGCTTGTAGAGTTGTCTTTCTGGTAATAATAATTAGATTATTAGATTCCTTATGAAATTATGAAGAAAATGACTTTTGAATCACAAAAAAGGAAGTTAAAATGGCTTAGTTATGCCTCTTTAAAGATTTAGGTTTGTATGGGTTGTTTTTCAGGTCAGGTACCAAGTTACAGACCTGGACAAAGGTAGAAGAGACCGACAAGTCATTTTAATTTGAGCCTTAGAAACGATTTGTCATTTGTTTTTACTCACTTTTAATAAAAAAAAAGAGAATACACAGAAAGCATTGTGACTTGAACCCGGGCCTGTCAAGGCTATAACTGACCATGAACCATTTGGGCAGATTTTTGGATTTTAGTATAACTTCTACTCCATTTGTTTTATTTTTTTAAGGCTACTGCATTTTCTTTATACCATAAGTGAAAAGATAATGTGGGTGCTGAGACTTGAGCCTCAAGTCTCAGACGTAGAAGGTAGATAAACTTAACCACTGGGCTACAATTTCGTTTGTGTTAGCCATTCTTACAAATCCTATATATATTCATCTCAGGCCCAACCCAAAAACAAAATAAAAATGGGCAAGTTGACCCGCGTATTCGACCCAGAACCTCAAACGGGTTAGTCAAACCCGATAATAGTCAACCTACCCACATGGCCAAATGGGTTAGTTAGATCGGTCAACGCCCGACCCATATGGTCAAACAAAGTCAAACCAGGTCAAATTGATCCAGTTAAAGGTGAAACAGGTCAAACCGACCCGAAGTTTATGTGAGGCGCGTGGCTGCACGTGGGGACTTCTGGGTGGCGCGTGAAGGCGCATGGAGTGTTCGAAAATTGTTTTTTTCTTTGCTTTAAATAATAAAATGCATACTTGGTATGTTATTGGGAGTCTATTTTAGTTATTAAGCCATAAACACGTATATAATATTTATCAAATATAGTCAACCTTTATTTGATAAATAAATAGTTTTTTTTTTTTTTTTTGTATTTGTTACAGAAAAATGTTACATTATAGACGTGCAATGGCTGCTAGAACACTCGCTCAAAAGGAAAGGGTTATAAACATGATTAGAACTCTACAAACTCACACATTAATATTAAGAGACACAGAGGATGAGTTGCTGCAACTCGTAAATCATTTCATTCATGTGAATGAAAAGATTCAGGAAATTGTCTATATAGGGGGATTAAAGGAAGATGAGTTGAAATACAAAGTCCTTAGGGAGACTCTTAATTACCCTAGTCTCGTTGGTCTCCTTGATCTGGTTTGGAACAATCTGAAAGTTCAAAACCTTAAAGATGACAATAAAGATTATAGACCTTTAGTCAACAACTACATCAAGGAGTACATAGATTGGGGTGCAAAAAAGACAGCTGGTGCATCTATAGGAGTCTCCACTCGTAAAGGACATCACAAGAAACTAGGAGTTCCCTTTCCTAGGGTTACTTACAAGTTAGATAAAGACCTTAGGATAAGTATTATCAGATCCTTCCCAGTTTATGGAATGTGGCAATACACTTAGTTTATTTGGAAATTGTTTGTTTTAATGTCATTACATGTTGAATTCTATTTACATAATGGAATCAGTTTTATTTATTTATTCATTTTTCATTCAAATTTAAATTTTATGTGAATTTATGTTGAATTATAATTATATGATTGTGTCTTAATATTATTTTAGAATTGCAATTAATTATATCTATGATAATTGGAGATTAGAATTTTGGATGATGATTGTTGACATAGTTAACTTTTGATTCCAAATCTAATATACAATTATTATTAATATAATTAATTAAATATATGTATGTTCCGAGCATTGAATAACATGCATTATCCAATGTGTAATTTTTTTAGAAATGGCATTTGCATCTAAGAACATTGTCACAGAATTTAATAAAGGAGAAAAATTTAACGGTGAAAATTATGAGATATGGAACATGAAAATCCAATATGTCTTAGAAGAACAAGAGGTTCTTGAAGCTCTTACCACGGCCATGGAAGAACATGAAGAAGGAGTCACAACTCAACATAGAAGAGACCGTCGACTTATGACATGTGGAAGAAGAAGAATTCCACTGCTCACATCACTTTGTTGAGCAGCGTGGACAATAATCTCATGAAAAAGTACCGAGATTATGAATTAGCAAAGGACATGTGGTTCGCCCTTGCTACAAAGTTTGGCGGTACGTCCATTACCAAACTCCAGTCACTTACAATCAAGTTTTACACGTATAAGAAAAAGCCTAAACATACTATGAGAGTACAATTAAGGCACTTGTCAAACATGATTAGTGAGTTGAGAGATGCAGGTCATGTCCTAACTGATGAACAATAGGTTCAAGCTATCATAAGATCATTGCCTCAAAATTGGGAACACATGAAGATACACCTTACGCACAATAAAGGCATCAAAAATTTAGAAGATTCCACACAACATCTGGAGCTGGAAGAAGATCGCCTTAATGCGAGTAAGGCAAGTACTGATGTGTATATGACCAGTTCCAGTTCACATGGTGGGAAGAGATTTAAACGTAAATTCCAAGGTGGATCCCAAAGAAAAGTCAATACTGATAAGGCTCAAGGGAAGAAAAGAAAGTTCTATAAACACGGAAAAGGAAAACATCCTGCCAGGAAGAGAAACATGGCAAAGGTGAAATGCTATAACTGTGGCAACAAGGGACATTTTGCTCACAATTGTAGTGAGCCGAAGAAGGTAAATTACTTGTTTGCACAAGTAAGTTCTATAAATGTTTCCACTGAATCTCATCCTTTGTGGACTGTAGATTCAACAGCAACAGACCACATAGCGAAAAATATGAGTGCTTTCGTGGAATTTCAACGAATACCATGGGAAACAAAATGGATATATGTAGGTAACAATTCAAAAGTGGAAGTTAAAGGGATCAACACATGCAAATTGATCATGCGCGGAGGTCGAATCCTATACCTACTTGACGTGTTATATGCACCTGATATTCGTCGAAATTTGATTTCCATGTTAGAACTTATTAAACTAGGTTTTAATTTAAACTTTTCCAGTACTGGTGTCTATTTATTTTTGGACACAACATACTATGGTTGTGGTTATATTTCTGATGGTTTTATCGTACTTGACATTGCTCATAATTATAGTAATGCTTGTTTTTCCTTCATTACATCTTCCAATAATGATGATGTGAATATATGGCATGCACAGCTTGGCCATATTGGCCAACAACGAATGAATATACTAGCAAGAGAAGACTTGTTAGGAACCTTAACAACAGTAGACTTGACTACTTGTGAACATTGCCTAGCTGGAAAAACAGCAAGAAAACCATTTGGAAAAGCGATAAGAGCTAAAGTTCCATTGCAACTAATTCATTCTGACATATATGGTCCAATGAATGTGAGGGCTAGACATGGGGCTGTTTATTTCTTCACATTTATAGATGATTTCACTCGATATGGTTGTGTTTTTTTTATTTCTCAAAAATCAGAAGCTTTAGAATGCTTTCAGAAGTTTAAAAATTTAGTTGAGAATCAATTAGATAAAAAGATAAAAAGATAAAAAGATAAAAGTTCTACAAACTGATCGAGGTCGTGAATATTTATTTGATCAGTTCAGAAATTTTTGTGATGAAATGGGAATAGAACGTCAATTAACTATTCCAAGAACTCCGCAACAAAATGGTGTTGCAAAATGAAGAAACAGAACCTTACTTGAAATGGTGAGGTCTATGATGGCACAAGCAAACTTGCCCATTGCCTTTTGGGGTGATGCCTTATTAATTGCCACATATATCCCAATTGAGTACCCTCTAAATCTATTACTACTACACTATATGAGTTATGGACAAATCGGAAACCCGATTTGAGTCTCCTCAAGCCATGGGGATGTGCTGCCTATGTCCATGATCCTTCCCATAAATATGGAAAATTAGGTCCAAGGGGGAAGAAATGTATCTTCATAAGATACTCAGAACATTCAAAGGGATACATCTCCATAGGAGAACAAGAAAGTGATAGCATCACTGAGTTTGAATCACAAGATGTCACAATCTTAGAAACCGATTTTCCTAAGAAGGGCGAGATAGGTCAAGACTTGTTTCTATAGAATGTAACGCCCACTTTGAGGTACATCGTTTACTCAAGTTTATTTGCCTTTTAATGTTGTATGTTGGCCTAAGTTAAATGGATATGTGTTATTGTTGCTTTTATGCCCTTAGTTTTGCTTATTTCAAGGAGAAAGATTGAAAAATCAATATTTGTAAACTTCGTCACAGCAAAGGAATCTTGTCGCCGCAATAATGAACTTTTTCCCAAATTGGTGTCAGAACTTCGCCGAGGTGAAGAACTCGCTGGATTGTTTTGCCGAGGCGAAGAACCATGAGAAAATTCTAGAGAAATCTTCCTTAAGGGCAAAATGACCATTCTACCCCTAATTAGTTGAAAATGTGGGGAGTGAAAAATAAGAAAATTTGATGGAGAATGTAATAAAGGTAAGGGCATTAGTGTAAATGACTAAGGGATAAGGATGGAATTTCCAATAAAGTGTAAGGGCAAAATGGGAAAGTATGCCTATAATATGAGATATTAAGGGTTCAAGCACAAAGACTCTATCATTCTCTACTCCCTCTCATGCCAACTTCACTCTCCATTTCTCTTATCTCTTCATCCATTTGCTAAAGGAAATTAAGGGCTTTTGGTTGGATTCTTATAAGGATTTGATCCTAAGCATCAAGAGGTAAGGATTCTTGTTCTAGACATAAGATTAAGTTGTGTTAATGTTGAATTCTTATTAAGTTTATCCTTAGGGGTTTAAGAGGAAGAACAAGTCCAACAAGGATAGAGAACTTTTGTGCAATTCTTCAAGCATGAGGTAAGTAAATCCAACCCTAACCCCTTATTTAAGCAAGTAAAGCATAAAGATTGTTTTATGTGAATTTTATATGAAGTCCATATGCTTGAGATTTGTGTATGAAACTTGTTATTGAGTTTGATGATGATCCATGAATGGGTTTTCTTCATGAGAAGGGTTGGTTGAGTTGATAGAAGTTGGGTTGAATTTAGAGGGAGTTTAAGAGCATTTATGAAGTGTATTTTCTTGGCTGGGATGTTTGATGAAATGCCTAAAAGAAGCTTATGCATAAGTAGAGAAGCTTATTTTTGTGCAACATAGCATAATTGCATTGCATAATTGCACTTAAGGAAGAAACATAAGCATGAGCCATCCATATGAGTATACTTACATATGCATGAGAACCTAAAGAAAGAATAAAGAAAAAGAAAGAAAAGCACTAAAGAATTAAAGAAAGAAAAAGTGTTAAAGAAGAGAAAAGAATAGGTTGTTGGGATGGGGAACCCATGAGTGCTAAGAATAAGAAATTCCCACATACACGCCACCTTAATTGAGTGGCATAAGAAGAAGAAGAATTTGTACTGCCCGTAAAAGTGTATGTGGATAAGGGTTGTACCAAGAAGAATTCCTACATGCACAACACCTTAATTGAGTGGCTTCAGAAGAAAGAAAGAATTTGTATGGTCTGCAAGAGTGCATGTAGATGAGGACTGTACTCACTCACACGGCCAGGGTTCCGAATCCATGATCAACCGAGTCCGATCGGCAAAGAAAAGAAAGAAAGAATAAGAAAGAATGAGAAAGCTTGAACAAGCAAAGAAAAGAAAAAACAAGAAAGAAAAGAGGAGCTTGAGCAGGCAAGAAAAGAAAGAAAAGAAAGAAAAGAAAAGAAAAGAAAAGAAAAGAAAGAAAAGAGAAGAATAGAAAGAAAAGAAAAGAAATAGAAAAGAAGAATGAAAATACATTTTCTATGCATTATTGCATATGCATTTCAATCATGCATATTACCATGACTTCTCTCATGGTTAGAAAGAATTAGAAAGAAAGAACAGAGAGAAAGAAAGAACAGGGAGACTTAAAAAGAAAGAAAGAGCAATGGCAATTAGAAACAGAGAAAGAACTAAGAATGAAGAAGAAGAGAATTAAGTAAGGAAAGAACCAAAGGATTCACTTATTGAGCATTTTTGTGCTCAATAAGTAAATGCATTTTCTGAGCATTTTTGTGCTCACCCCATTGTTTCCCATGTTTTGCAGGAAATAGGTGAGTAGTGGTCGGAGGGACGTCGACAAGCGGAGAGAAATGGCATTACTATCCACCGTTGTAAAAGCTTATATATATGTTATTTTGCCATGTACAGAATAGTATATGTTTAGTAAAGAAAATTTTTGGGCCCATCTATTTTTCATTTGCTATAAATATACTTTTATCATAGTATATTTTTTCTAAGTATACTAGTAGAAAGAAGTCATTACAATGAAACACAAGACCAAGGCAATTATGTTGCCGAAAACCAGTTGGTTATACTACATCCCAGTGGGAGCGATATGGAAGTTGATGAATCATTTTCAGATCCTCCATCATTCCCCACTAACGATCCAACTATGATAGCTGGTCCAAGTGGAATAACACCAATCAATCTCCAATACGTCGATCAAACAGGAAACAAGTTCCACGTCGACGATTTGAGATTGAGGGGGAAATTTTTCTAGTTACTCCACAAGATGAAGAAGAGCCAAGGAATGTAAATGAGGTTCTCAATTGCCTTCTAAGGAAAAATGGATGAAAGCAATGGAAGAAAAATTGGAGTCTATGAAATCAAACCAAGTATAGGAATTGGTTGTCTACTGAAAGGACGCAAAGCCATTGGGAACAAGTGGGTTCTCAAAATCAAGCATAAAACTGATGGCTGTATTGAAAGATACAAAGCTCGCTTAGTCACAAAGGGGTATACACAATAAGAAGGAATAGATTATGAAGAAACTTTTTCGACTGTTGTGCAGTTTACCTCAGTCCGACTTATTCTAGCTATAGTTGCTAGCATGGATCTTGAATTGCATCAAATGGATGTAAAGACTGCTTTTCTCAATGGAGAAGTACAAGAAGAAATCTATATGGAACAACCAATAGGTTTTATTAGAGAAGGTCAAGAACACAAAGTGTGTAGACTTTGAAAGTTAATTTATGGCCTCAAGCAGTCCTCAAGACAGTGGTATATTGGATTTCATAATGTGATAATGTCGTATGATTTCCAAATGATAGATGAAGATCATTGTATATATACAAAGAGATCCAATAACAAATTTGTTATATTATCATTATATGTTGATGATATACTTATTGTTGGAAATGATAAGGGATTTATCAATGAAATCAAAGGATGGTTATCATCTCATTTTGAGATGAAAGATATGAATGAAGCTGCATATATTCTTGGAGTCAAGATTTCAAGAGATCGCTCAAGAAAATTAGTATCTCTTTCACAAGAACCATACATTAAGAAAATTCTTGAACGATTTAATATGCAAGATTGTAAACCCATAGACAACCCTATTGCGAAAGGCAAGACTTTGAGTCGTAAAATGTGTCCGAAGACTCCAAAAGAAAAGGAACAAATGAAGAATGTTCCTTATACAAGTGCTGTTGGAAGTCTCATGTACGCCATGATGTGCACAAGAGCCGATGTAACACCTACTGAAAACTAGTACAATGCATGCATAATAACAATAGAAAATTGGGCCCAAAGTTTTTCTTTTCATTACAAATCATGTGTCTTTTATACATAAAAGGTACTGTTTACAAAATGTATTTTAAAAGACGAAACAGGGAAACAGTAGCTATCTCTCTTCGCTTGCCGACGCCCCTCCGACTGCATCACCTAGATCCCTGCATCCACAAAGGAAAATAACGGGGTGAGCACAAAATAATGCTCAGTAAGTAAAACTCTCTCTCTCTGTCTGTCCCCGTATGAATAACTCTTAATTCTTTCCTTATACTATTTCTGATTCTATTTCTGTTTCTAATAACATCATGGCCTCATCTTACCGGAGGTACGGCCGGATGGCGTTCACACAGCACCATCACACTCTCTATGGCTATCGGGTGGAATTCACACAGTACCAACCCGTTCTTTCTAACTATCAGATGGAGATCACCTAGCACCTACCCGTTCCTCATGAATTTTGGGTAACGATCACCAAGCATTTACCCGTCTCTAGTCACTATTGGGTGATGGTCACAAAGCATCAACCCACTTGTACTAAATGTTGGATGATGATCACAAAGCATCACCCCACTTATCTAACAACTAACCGGGTAGCGGTCACAAAGCATCTACCCATTTCTACTACTCATTGGGTGACGATCACAAAGCATCGACCCGTCTTTCTAAGGGCTATTAGGATGATGATCACAAAGCATCAATCCGATTCCCATAACGGTCGGGTGATGATCACAAAGCATCATCCCAACTATACTACTCTTCTAATTCATTCTATTGTAGCATTTTTTCAATGCTCTCTACCCTTAGAGTAATTTTACCCACTAAGCTCTCTACTCATAGGGTAATTGCATAAACCATTTCCTTACACTTTCTTAGGTCACTTTTTCATGTACAACTAGTGCCTATGGGTGGTTCATCTTCACCAATGCACTTATGAGATGCCAACTTGCAATGTTGCAAGAATTAAGGTTCATTACTCACACTCAAACCTCTATTAGGCATTTCATCAAACAACTCATGTGCACTATAAAACTCTATCATAGCCATGATTCTAAAACTTTTCCTAACCATCCAAAATGGGGAAAAACCCCTTCACAAAGCCATAATAACCTTTGTCAAACAAAACACTTCCAAAAAGGGTTCCATAACACCCCTTCAAATCCATCTCAACTACCTTGCCAATCCAACAACCCATTTCTCATATTTGCAAAGAATAAACAATCACAAAGCATAGAAATCTCTATTTAATCCTTCATACATGCCATAATACATGTACATCACATACATACATCAAGTCTAACAAAACCCTAATCAAGAAATTTCATAAATCTCAACTTGGGTTGGGTTTTACTTACCTTGTTATGGAGAGACTTCACCAACTCTTCCTTTCACTTGTTTAGCTTGACTTTTCCTCTAATCTTAACCAAAAGAATGAAAACCCTCAAACTTCAATATGGGTTAAAACTCCCAAATCACACAACTTAAGGAGAAATCCTTACCTTAGGAAGCCTTAGGTTACTTTTCCACCCCAAATCACTTCAAACCCCTTGGAATACCTTGATCAAAAGAGAAGAGAAGTTGAGAGGAGTAAGGATGGGAAGTTGCGTTTGAGAAGAAGAAATGAGGGGTTTCTTTGATTCTAATTCCTTTTAATGAAATATAAACACACTCATTCCCATTTTGCCCTTATTCTTCTTTGGGAATTCCATCCATATCCTTTGATTCATTACAAACTCACCCCCATATCAACACATTCTCCATGAAAAATCCTTACAATTAACTCCCCACTTTTCCTACTAATTAGGGGTAGAAAGGTCAAATTGCCCTTAGGGAAGAAAATATCTAAAACACAACAAACAATTTAGTCGGACTGTCGCCGCGGCGAAACTGTCCAGCAGCTTCCCCTTGGCTTCAACCTCTCTTCGCCGCGACGAAGATTCTTCTTCGCCCCGGCGAAGACCGGCAGACTGAACTTCTTCTGTTTTCAACCAATTTCAGGGCAAACATTCAACACGACACTAAATCAAACAATAACACCAAAAACCAACAGAGCGAAAGAGGAAACAATAACTACGTACCTCATATGGGGCGTTACAGCCGACATCTGTTATGCTGTTGGGTTGGTGAGCAAATATTAGTCCGACACAAGACAAGCACATTGGAAAGCAGTGAAGAGAATCTTAAGATATCTAAAAGGAACAGTTGATTACTCATTATGTTATCAAGGAAATGATTTACACTTGAGAGGCTACACCGATGTTGATTGGGGAAGAGATTTAGATGAAAGGAAATCTACTTCTGGATATATTTTCTTACTAAATGGTAGAGCTATATCTTGGAGCAATAAGAAACAATCATGTATAGCCTTATCAACAATGGAGGCTGAGTTTGTAGCATTTTCAGCTGTAGTGCAAGAAGCCGTTTGGTTGAGATGGTTCATGAATCATCTGAGAATAATTAATGTTGCTATTGAACTAGTAAGAGTAAACTGTGATAGTCAAGCAGCAATAGCATATACTAAGGATCCCAAATATCATGGTAAAACGAAACACATAGATATCAAATATAATTTTGTGCGAGACTTGGTGGCACAAAAGGAGGTGAACATGAAGTACATATCTACGCATGACATGGTTGCGGATCCATTTACAAAGCCTATACCAAGAGATACTTTCAATAGACATGTTAGATCTCTAGGCTTACGTAGATGTTGAATGTACTCATACTTTGAGATTTCCCAAAATTGTTCACGTTTGTCTTATCAATATTAAATAACAATATTGTCAATGCTCAATTTCGATTATTATGGAACATACATGAAGGAGTACAGATATATATACATATTTGTTATGTAAATATTATATATGTTTATTTTGAAAAGCATGTCAGACAGTTAAAAGATTGGCCTTCTCACACAGGCAATCACCTCTATTACTTCGTAGGAATGGAGATGAGACGATTTTAAGCTTATTATATAGGTGATAATACAGAGCCAAGCCTAAAATATTTAACGTCACCTAAAAATAGAATTAAAATAATGTCATAATGAAATATAACCATAAGTGATAAATGATCACTTTATCTGTCTAATTGCCGGATTAGAGTTCTGATGAATTAAAAGTATGTAAAGTGAACTCAAGTTAGACATTAGGTATGTCTGAACTAAAATCTATACGACATTTACAAGAAAAGAGACATGCACTCCATGGGAAAGGAGGAAATGCTGTCGCATGTGATTCATACCACATGTGCAAAATATTGACCAAAGGGGTAATGAAAGTCAAAATCTCAACTTTAACATTGTGTGAGACCTTGAGATTTTAGGAATAAAATTTCATAGAATACCCTTATTACTCTATTCTATTTCTTGAAAACCTCATTTAATGATTGCTATCTTAGAGTGTTGCCAAAAGATTAAGATAAATTCAATCTGCTGGGACATTTCTAGAAAAGCAAGTTAAATGAAAGTTGCAAGAATCGAGAAAATATGAAGATTACAATTTTGGATTATCAAATTATAATCATGTGTATTTATTGGTTGACCAGTTATGTTTTACTTTTATGTAAAGACAAAACATAATTATGAATACAATTGATGTTTATTTTAAATGAGATTGTTAGAAAAAAGATGTGATAAGTAATCTAGGGTATTGCATACAACATACAACCCAAGTTTCACAATTCGAGAAGTTATATATTCTTAACAGATATATGACTAATGTGCTCTCAAAGTATGCATGGTCACATGGTATATTTACTAAAGTATGAACCTTGAAGAAGCACAGAGAGAAATAATCCCATCATGTGTGAGTGGGAGATATTGGATATAGGTGGGACACCCATGATGGAACCCACCTAAACGACATTTCAAGTGGAAACTGCCAAAGGCAGTTTTCGCTTAAAAAAACTGCTTGGCAACTGCCGGCCATATATAAGTGAAGAAATTTCTTTTAGAAGGATTCTTCACTCTCTCTCTAAAAAATTTTGCTGTAAAGAAAAACACACTACGACAATTTTCTCTCAAGATTCAATTTTTTTTGCTTTAGAGTTAAGGAGAAGAGGTATTTATGCTGTGAACTTCATTGTAATTCGTTTATGTAAAATGTGATTACAATGGGTGACTATTAACATGATCTTGGGATTAATCAGAATATTTGTTATTTTGACTTTTTCCAACAATTCAAAACATCATCATAGGCAACAGTGTTAGCAATTTCTAAAAGATACATAGCAAATGGAATGCAAGAGAAGCCAAATAGAAAATAAGTGCACTTAGCCACAAATTGATCTAAAAGACATGCAAAAACAGGATAAAACAGCGTTGACAAACAAAAATATCAATCAATCTAGTCAATAGAGCATTCTAGGTTAGTTTGTTGATAAATTTGAAAGCTGTTAAGTACATCTGTGATAACAAAGTGTTTACCCTAATTAATTCAACTTCTAACAACAAAGTAAGATACAAATGGAATGCAGGGGAAACAGAACGGGAAAAAATGCCCTTAAACCCCAAATTGATTTTAAAGACGACCAACACATTATATGACAACATTTTAATGACTTATAAAATTTTCAAATCCAAACATGATTACACGTAATAAACTCATTTATTGTATACTTCTAAAATAGTAACAAAGGATTTAATGCTTAACAAAACTATAATGAATTAAGAATTTCACACTCATTATTGTTTTCCTAAAACTATCAAGATTTTAAAATAAAAAAATTATATTGAACTATTAGTCTTGGAACAAATTTAATCTTCTTCAAACTTAATATACACATAGGATTGCCTCTTATAAATGTAACTTTCAAGACAAATAATATACAAGCTCTATATCAATTGGCAATTGCTATACTCACCATATATAAAACCAAAGGCATACAAAATTTAATGAAATGTTAGATATTTTGGTGATGTTTTATGTTATGAAATTTAATTTTGTCATTAATGTAGTGCATGTCAAGGTTGTTTTGTGACAACTTGGTGACACATGGGTGCTTGTTATTCATGAGTTCACTGGACTGGCCCATACAAAGGATTCTATATAGATGGTAACCCCAATGTCCATGGAATACATCCTCTAATGGATGGTGGTGCATAACGTAGTTCGGTTTAGGGTTATAAGTATGGTGGTAATTGACTGCATTGAGAAGTGCATCATGGCTATGGTGGATCGAAAAATGATTCATTGCTCTTGGTTATAGGAGAAATTATCTCAGTGAGATATTTGGTAAGAGACAGCGACCTAAAATCTGTGGCCATAGTGGAATCGAGTTGGTGCTCAGTTGGTCAATTGGTACGATAATTGAATCTGAATATGTCAAGGTGGTTTATACTTGAAGCTGATATTATTTTTATGCTTCAAACCTTGATGTGATAATAGATGATGTAAGGATTTGATTGCACTGTAACCATACTATTGACAAGTAGCAAATATGCTGAATCCAAATCTATCAAGTGGTCATGATGCCTTGCTAGAGGCCAATCTTGGTTTGTGTGTAATGAGATGATTAATAGTGTTGATCATGATATTACTCACTGCCGATATGATGAGGAGTCTATGGGTCACACACTTAAAAGGCAATTTAAAGAAGATAATGAGTGAGGGCCATTTTCGTCATTTACTAATGAAAGGGTACTTTGGTAAATCTTACGGAGCAATTAAATTTGTTGGAAAAGTTGTTCCCTGGTTACAATCCCGTATTGGATTTAATTTGTAAGATTGATTATTTATTTAAATATATATATTGTCATATGTATATTCTAAATAAATACAACGTCATTATTTAAATATGTAAATTGGTGTATATATGTTTTAAATATTGAAAAATTATTATTGGATGAATAAAATAATAATGGCTTAATACCCGGTTAATGAATTTCTTCAGAAATTGATAAATCTAATTATTTAATTAGATGGGGGTATATTAGTGATATACTCTAATTAGGGGAGATTTGGGTTGGCCTATAAAAATGCACTTTTCCCAAATCTCCCATAACACTCTCCATTGCCACCCAAGTCAATTCATTGAGAGAAAATTTCTCTTACTCATTTTCTTCTTTAAACCTCACAAATCATTCTAGCAAATTGGTTGTGTGGAGTCTTGCCTTTGTGTGGATTTTCGTGAGTTCACTTCTATTCTTGAAGTGTGAGCATTTTTCAATGATCAAGCGGTGAAACCATCAATGTGGGTGAGAATCTGAAAACTTAAATGGGTTTTTAATGTTCTTAAGCATGTAAACAACGTGTATTGATGAGTGCTAGGAAGTGCACTCATACTTAGTGATTTTAAGGGTATTTTGTATGGGAATTAGCTTTAATTGATTAATTTTACTTAATTTCTATATCTCTTTTGTTTTCTAGAATCTCAGGTATGTTTTGTGAGTTTTAAGGTACTTAGGTGCTGAAAAATGAGGATTTCAATCATGGACATTGAATAGGAAAGAATCATAATCGTGTAGGAAAAAACAGTTTGAGAATTGGAGCTCAAACGAAAAAGTTATGGATTTTTTAAAATTGTTTGCCATAGCAGAATTATTCATGCGCTCCAGCGAAACTGTTCCCACGCCACAGCAAAAAAAAAAAAAAAAGTTTCAAAATGGATAGAAACTTCATGCCGCAGCACCACTAAATCATGTCGAGGTGCACTTTGTGAATTTTATGCTCGGGAGTTTTTTTGCCAAAATGTGATGCACGAAAATAGGCAAAACTTGAGCTACACAACTCTGATTGACCTGATTCTAGTGGCGTTTTAAATCTAAGAGACAGGGCTAAAAATTTTATGTTTTTATTATGATCCATTTTGACCTGAATAATGGTTAAAAATGGATACGAAAGTTACATTAGTGAATGGAAGACAAGCAGACGCAGGTTCTAGAACATGCTTCAGTGGTTCTACAATAACTTGAGCTGTAGACCTCGGATTTAGATGATTCTTGAAGTTTTGGAAATATTATTTTAATACCTTCAATTAATATGCTGAAAACATTTCCATATTTAGAAGCTAGAATGTTCTATTTTGGATACCTTTGCGCAGCTCGTGTGAAGGAATCCTAATTTGATTAAGATTCTCTTATTCTATTTCGCCTAGAATTGAATATTATTCTCCAATTTTGTATAGGATTTTTCCCACTAATTTCCCACAACCCTAGCACCATCAAAGGATGTCTTTAGGTATTTAAAAAAAAAAAAAAAAAAGGACTTTTACTTCAAGTTTGAGAGAATTGGAGGCAAGGAGAAGAGATCTACCTAGAGTTTCATCTTTTTCTCTTGTACTTCATGTTTTTGAAGGGTTTGAGGTTTGATTTCCTTATGATCATGTGTAACTAAATACTTTTCTAGGGATCCAATTTAGCCTAATAAGAAGGTTTTATGTCTTTATTAATTCTATTTGTTTTATCAATCTCTTACAATTCTAGTTTTATTCATTGTCCTTTATTCAATCTTTAATTGATGTTATTGCTTGATCACCTTTAATATTAATTAATTGATTGTGTGAGATAAGGTTAGACTACATGCCCTAGCTAATCTTGAATAGCTCATATGAGTGAATGGTTAGCATTTTGTGCATACGCCTTGACAGAATGCGAATTGGTTCATGATTTCTTGAATGATTAGTATTTGCGCATACGCCCTGAAAGATGCGCCTTTATTCATGATTTCAAGTGCTCTTGTGTTTAATGGGTTCTTAATTATTAACCTAGACTATGCGCCTAAGCTAGTCTTGTGTTAAAGATACCGGGTTTATTCTGAATGCCTTACGATAATACCTAAATTAGGTGAGTGCAAACCCTAGAAATTGGATTAAGATAACAATAGTTTAATAGTTGACGTAAAACTATATTATTATGGTGAAATTGGATACCTAGGTTTCAGTTCATTTGTTCTTAAATTAGTTTTTATTGGTGTTATTTAGGCTTAGTCAGTGGTTAATTTCTATGTTCTTTTTACATTTAGTTTTAAACCCTAGTTCTTTATTTTGCTTAAGTTTATTTGTTTTAATTAAGCAGTTTATTAGGATTAATTGAGTGGTTACAAATCTCTGTGGGATCGACCTTCGCATGTGCGCACTATATTGCAATTGTGATTCGTATACTGCGAGGATTAAAATTGTTCATCGTATATCTCTTATATGGATTTGGGGCTTTAGGTTTTAATCGGTAAATTTTTGTTTTCCATTGCCTACTTGTTTGATTAATTCCTAATAGTGGTATCAGAGCACCTTTTATCAGATTACGTTATTTAATTTTGCTGGAAATTGTGTGATTTGTTGATTACATAATTTGGGTTTTAGTTTAATTGATTTTGAATTGGATTAAAATGGATATTGTTGTGTTGATGGGGATATTGAAATCTATTGTGTTTGATCTGGTTTTTGGTGAAATCGGAGTTGGAATGAAACCCTTAGATGCACCATCGTGGATGGTGGTGATGTGATGAGAATGCAAAATATCATATTTACCCCCCCTTAATGTCTAGTCTTTTATACTTATTTGTTTCCTAAATGTACTCATTATTATTCTATTTTGATTTAGGATGCAAATGGAGGCGTTAAATGCAAAACGGAACTAATTAGGTGAATTCGGACAGTTTTGACATTGCTTCATAATCTGGGCATAACTCTCTCATCTGAGCTCCGATTGAGACGATTAAAAATGTTGTGGAACGAGAAGAAACATATCTACAACTTTCATGTTTTGAGTTTGAGAGATACTCGCTGAATCAAGGTTGTAATCGGGCTTGAAGTTGACGCACCTACACTGCCGACGTTCTGGAACATTTCGCCTTGTCATGCAATTCAAATAGGCAGATTTTTACAGGAAGTTTTAAAGACTTGTTGCACACAAATTATAGCTGGAAACACCACTTTCCTATTTTATTTTAGGACTTTATTTTATTTTCAATTAATCAGAATTAGAATCAGATTAGGATAAATGTTATTTTAGGATATTAGAATATTTTGAGGAGATTGAGTAGAATTCAAATACTTCAATTTGAATTGGATATTTTCAAGGGGAGAGAGAGATCAGATTGGAGAAGAACACACACGCCTCTCTTTTCTCTTTGGTGGAATTCGTTTTTCTTGAGTTTTTCATAGCCATGAGCGGCTAAACTTTTAGAACTTGGTCAAAGGAAACAGAGACCTCGGAATCAATAAAACTGTGAGATCTATCTATTTTTAGTGTTCAATTTATGTTTTGAGTATTGGATGTTCTTCTATGCATATTGTCATGATTGTTGCGTTTAATTACTAGGAGGCCTACTAGTTTATTATTTGTCGCAATCTACTGCTAAGTTAGATATCAAATCCGTAATTGTTTGATCCCTTTAACTTATGAAGCAATGAGGGTTTAAGAATTTGTTGCGTCAGGAATTATTAAGTCTTAAGAAGAACATTCAACTAAATTAAATACAACCGCTTGAGTTTGTGTTGTTTAGCTTCATCGATCTCTCTAATTCTTAAGGCTGTCACTAGATTAAATCTTTAGCGCTTGTCTAGGGTTGTTTAGTAGTAAGATTAATTAGATCGCTTGTTTCCTAATTAACTACAACTAAGGAGAGATAGGAAAATAGTTCCAATGGTGAATACTCAGAGTAAGAATTGATTTATTTTTGCATCAATGATCAGTTGTAAGATTCTGATAGTGGATGTTGACTTAGACCAAGTTTCGTTATTTTGATTGATTTCGGTAATTTAGGTTGAATTTCTTTTCCTGCAATTGTTTCTGTTTTTACTCAAAACCCCCCCATACTAGTTCACGTAACATAAAACTCGGCTAGACACTCTCCGTGGGAACGATCCCTACTCACACTACTACGTGTATTTTTAGGGTTTTAATTCTGGGTGCCTACGACAACATGCCATGATGGCTGTTGTGTGTGGTGGCGCATGGCAGTGTCGTGACTCAAGCAACAGCAGCGCGCACACTATTGTAGGCGCGACAGCACGCCTGCCTTGCTAGATTGCTATGTGCTTTGCACACGATAGTCGCCTGCTGCCATGCGTGGTGGAAGGGATGGCCGCATGTTGAAACATGCAGCCTTGGCCAACACCCATAAAGGGTGTTTAGAGGCTATGTGCTAAGGAACACAACCACTATCCCAAACAACCCTGTTGATAACGCGAGACTGTTGTCACTTACACTGTAATGCTGTCGTGTGCGGTGGCTGCCTTGGGCCGATTGTTGTCACAAATGGCCTAGCCTTACTAGCTATGTGTTTACCCATGTAATAACTGCTTTCTACTAGTATACTTTAAAACATATACAATAAAAACATACATAATTAGTATATGAAAATAGTTGGGCCCAAATTTTGTTTTTCTTTACTTACAAAACATAATTCTTTACATATATCAAAATAACAAGTACAAAAACTTAGCGACTGTGGACAGTAATGCCAATCCTCCCACCTTGTTGACGTCTTTCCGACCGCTGCTCACCTATTTCCTGCAAAAATATGGAAAAACAATGGGGTGAGCATAAAAATGCTCAGTAAGTAAATCCCTTAACTCTTCTCCTTCTTATGTTCTTTCCTTACTTAATTCCTTCTCTTTTCTTCCTCTGTTTCTTTCTCCGTTTCTAACTCTCACTGTTCTTTTCTTTCTTTCTACTTCTCTCTACTCTTTCTTTATTATTCTTTCTATTCTTCCTACCATGATGAAATTCATGGCAATATGCATGAATAAAATGCATATGCAATAATGCATCAAATGCTTTCTCTTTCTTATTTCTATTTTCTTGTTCTATTTCTTTCCTTTCTTGTTTTTATTTTCTTTTACTTTCTTGGCTTGTTCAAGCTTTCTCATTCTTTCTTATTCTTATTCTTTCTCATTCTTTCTTTTCTCATTCTTATTCTTTCTTTTCTTATTCTTTGCCGATCGGACTCGGTTGATGCATGGATTTGGAACCTCGGCCGTGTGAGTGAGTACAATCCTCATCTACATGCACTCTTGTGGACCGTACAACTTTTTCTTTCTTCTTAGGCCACTCAATTAAGGTGGTGTGCATGTAGAATTCTTCTTGGTACAACCCTCATCCACATACACTCTTACGGGCCGTACAATTCTTCTTCTTCTTATGCCACTCAATTAAGGTGGCGTGTATGTGGGAATTTCTTCTTAACGCTCACGGTTCCCCATCACAACAACCTATTCTTTTCTCTTCTTTAACACTCTTTAATTCTTTAATCCTTATTCTTCCTTTCTCTTCATTCTTAGAGTGTTTTATTCTTTCTTTCTTTATTCTTTATTCTTTATTCTTTTTTAAGTTTCTACACATACACAATTATATGCATATGGATGGCTCATGCTTAAAATTTCTTACTTAAATGCATTTATGAAATGCACATATGCAATGTGACATAAAATTAAGGTTTCTACCCAACTCATAGTTCACTTAGGCATTTCATCAAACAATAATTGTGCATGAACAAACCCTACTTTAAATATCATTCTATTAGTTTCTTAAACCACCCAAATTGAGAGAAAAACTCTCTTATATCATCACCATACCTACACAGCACAAACACTCCGCAAAGATTTCTCCAATTCTTCCAATTTCAACCCATCATGAAACCATCACATACACTCCTCATATTCAAATATATCCAACAACAAGCATAAATAATCATCCATCTCATCTCAATTTCTCAATAATCATACCATATGCATATTTAAAAGAAATCTCTACTCACTTGATTTTCTTAAACTTTAACTTGAGTTGGATTTTGAGTGGAATTTACTTACCTTATGCTTGAGTAGTCTCTCCTAAGCTCTCTACTCTTGTTGGATTCAAATCTTCTCTTAACCCTAAGCATAAACTTCATAAGAACTCAACTTTTACACAAATAAATCATAGATAAAGAGTATGAATTCTTACCTTATGATGCCTAGAATCAAAACCCTATGAAAATCTACTCAAGAGCCCCCAAATTCCTTGGAGAAGTGAATGAAAATTTGAGAGAAAACGGAGGAGGAGAGTGGCGGTGGAATGAAGGAAATAAGGGCTACAAACCCTTATCATCTTATTCTATAAATATGCTTTCCCATTTTGCCCTTACACTTTTTTGAAAATTCCATCCTTGTCCCTTAGTCAATTACCATAATACCCTCATTTTTATTGTATTCTCTGTGAAATTCTATCTCTTTTTACTCCCCACAATTTTAACTAATTTTGAGTGAAAAGACTATTTTACCCTTAATACAAGTTTAAGCATTTTCTTCATATACTCTTAAAATAATTCTAACAAAAATTAACTAAGGGCTATAAAACATAATTTAGATCATGTACCTCCATGTTGGGCATTACAGCCTACATAGCGTTGACCTGCAATTTGTGTTTTCACACAAGTGTTTGACCCGTTGTACACTTTTATGCATAACTGTCCTGTTCTGGGTAGCCTGTGATTTTCCTTCGAGGAAATTGCTCCTATTTACACTATGGTGCTTAGTTTTGAGCAATTAAAAATCTCACATGTTAGTACACATGTGAGGATTGTGATAGTGGGTTTACAAAAGTTTTTGGACTTCTATGGCAAGGGGTTACAGTTAGTCAACGCTGATGCGCGTTAATTCAATGCAGGTTCATAAATAGAGCATAACGAATGCAATAGTGAGTCAATTGAATCACGGATTGCACCAGTAGATTTCTAACATGTTGATGCAAGTTTAATAATTCTTTAATGCCACTTCCCATATACATCGACGCGCATAAAACCGCTGTTTCATGTAGCCTATGTGTTGGTGCAAGTGCGCTTCATTTTGGGTTGTTTTTGGCGTTGTTGCACATTGATGTTGGTCCAGAACCATATAATTGTTCTTGTATATTATAAACATTCTGGAAGCCCAATTTGGAGAGGCCCAACAACAAGGGACTAAACTGAAAAGTTTACAACTTGTTAGGTTTAAAAAGAAATGAATAACATCGAGGGGTAATTAATAATTTACCAAATGATAAAAAAATTGTATTTTTTGATTGATTATTATATGCATATTCTTGTGATGAAATTGCATGGTGTGGTTGCATTTGCCTTTAGACCTAGTTAAATTTGAGGATTATAATTTCAATTTAAAGAAGGTCTGCGTGCCTTGCCTATCTTTATAATCTCTTGTAATTTCTCTCTCTCATCTTACTCCCCTCGAATGTAAATTGAGGTTTCTATTTATTGATGTAAAGTTAAATTAGAATTTATTTAAATTTAATGTAATGATCGAGAAGAAGAAGCATTGGATTGAAGAAGGCAGGTTTTTTAAATTGAGCTCCTCTTGCAATTTAATTACCTAGGTTGTCATACAAATTCCACAAGGCTCGGGGAATTAATTTGGTTTAGTTAAGGTAATGCTAAGGGTGAATGTTATGGATTGTAATACCTTCTTCCTTAACTAGTATACTTGGAAATTATACAAAATAAAACACATTAGTATAAAATGAAAAGTAAATGGGCCCAAAAATTTTCTTTACTTAATATATATAATTTTTTACATAACAAAATAACATATACAAAAGCTTTAATAACGGTGGACAGTAATGCCATTTCTCTCCGCTTCTCGATGTCCATCTGACTGCTTCTCACCTATTTCCTACAAAACAAGGAAAAACAACGGGGTGAGCATTAATGGCTCAGTAAGTAAATCCTCTACTCTTCTATCCCCGTGACTTAATCTTGGGTCCTTTCCTTACTCTATTCTCTTTTATCGTCATTCTCTCTTTGTTCTTTCTCTTTTCTTTCATTGTTTCTAGTTCTCACTGTTCTTTTATTCTAACTTTCTTTGTTCTTTCTTTCTAATTCTCTCTATTCTTTCTTTCTTTTCTTATCTCTCACTAACCATGATAGGAATCATGGTAACATGCATGGATGAGATGCAAATGCACAAAATGCATAGAGATACATTTTCTTTCTTCTTTTCTATATTTCTTTCTTTCTATTCTTTCTTTCTTTTCTTTTCTTTCTTGCTTGCTCATTCTTTCTTATATTTTCTTATTCTTTGCCGATCAGACTCGGTTGATGCATGGATTCAGAACCCTGGCCGTGTGAGTGAGTACAGTCCTCATCTACATGCACTCTTACCGACTGTACAAATTCTTTTCTTCTTAGGCCACTCAATTAAGGTGGCGTGCATATAGGTATTTCTTCTTGGTACAACCCTCATCCACATACACTCTTACGGGCCGTACAAATTCTTCTTTTTCTTCTTCTTAGGCCTCTCACTTAAGAGGGCGTGTATGGGGGAATATTCTTCTTCTTATCACTCACGGGTTCCCTATCGCAATAACCTATTCTTTTCTTCTTTTAAAGCATTCTAGCTTTTTCTTTCTTTCTTTGTTTCTTTATTCTTTAGGTTCTCATACATATGCTTATGTATGCATGTGGATGGCTCATGCTTTTAATTCTTTCTAAGTGTAAACATGTAATGTAAAAATGCCATGTAGCACAAAAATAAGTTTTCTCTACTCATGCATACACTTCTCTTAGACATTTCATCAAACATCAAGCGTGCATACTCAAATTCTATTTTAACTATAATTCTACTTCTTTCTTGAACCATCCCTAATTGGAGTAAAACTCCTCTAAAACAAGATTAAACCTGGCCAGGAAACACACTTCAAAAATTCTCCTCAAACTCTTTCTAAATTCAATCAAACTCCGCTTAATCACCATACTACCAAAACTACTTCTCATAGCTCACTTCTACTCATCAATAACCATCTACTCATCAATTAACATCATTCTCATAAACAATTCTCAAAATTAAAGGCATATACATGCATATACAATCTCTACATAGTTAATTTCTTGAATCATAACTTGGGTTGGATTTACTTACCTTGTGCTTGAGTAATTCCACTAAAATTCCTCTTCTTTGGTAGACTTGTTCTTTCTCTACAACCCTAAGCATAAACACTATAAGAATTCAACACTTTTAAAAATTAATCTCACATCTATTGCAAGAATTCTTACTGTTGGGTGCTTAGGATCAAATCTCTACCAATATCCAACCAAAAGCCCTTTAAAATCCCTTGGAAATTTGATGAAGAGATGAGAGAAATTGAGAGTGGAAGTGGCGTGTAAAGAATGATAGGGTCTTTGTGCTTGAACCCTTAATATCTCATATAATATGCCTTCTTTCCCATTTTGCCCTTACACTTTATAGAAAATTTCATCTTTGTCCCTTAGTCATTTACACTAATGCCCTTACCTTTATTACATTCTCCATCAAATTTCCTTATTTTTCACTCACCACATTTACAACTAATTAGGGGTAGAATGGTCACTTTGCCCCTACGGAAGATTTCTCTAGAATTCTCTCAAGAATTTCAGCTGACTCTTCACCCCGATGAAGATTTTTCTTCGCCTCGGCGAACAATTCCAGGGCATATGTCGCCGCGGTGACCAACTTCCTTGGCCGCTGTGAAGTCTGCACTTCCCAAATTTTCAACCTTTCACCTTAAAGCAAGCAACACCAAGGGTAACCAAGCAAAACTAAAGGGCATACAAACATAACTAAGGGCAAACAAGCTATGTACCTCAATGTGGGCGTTACATGGATATAACATGTTAATAAAGATAATAAAATGATGAGACCAAAAGCAAAACTAAAACCCTCATTAAAAGGATATTAAGTCTACGATTAATGCCTTCCAACACCATGGGCCTAGTCAAACCACTAATCATTATAACCTTTTCAATCAACAAAGGGTATGCGTCTATCAGTGGGAAGCTAAATTGCATTGGAGTTTTTCCTTAATGGTGTTGGGTAAGACTTAACTAGTAGTTTGACTTTTTCGATCAACGAAGGTTGAAAATGTACTAGAGGCACATGTAAAGAAGTGAAATTTTATAATGCATAGGAAGATATGTAGTATCTACTCTATAAATCCAAGAGTTGCACTTGAGGTCAATGGTCGGTGCCATTCAATTATGTAATTGGTTTGTTTTCCCAATTTATATTTGAGGATTAATGGTTGGTGCCATTAGTTGGTATAAATTGAGTTTGTGGTCTACCTAAATAAACCCATTTATAACTTGATTCGATCAACGAAGGTTCAAAATGGAATTGATGGGATCTTGTCCCACTAAGAAGACCAATAGGCCTTCCCGAGTTTAATATTGAGGGCTATTAGAACTTGAGTAAAATAGTTGGAGCGTTTAATTAATTAAAAGACCTTGATTAATTGAATTATAACATGATATTAACTCACTTTATTTTGTACTTGTAAACCCACAAAAAGACAACCAACAACTTATCATTGTGATCGATCATCGAAAAGGAAAACAAGCTAGATGGTTCTAACTTCAAAGATTGGTATAAAAATCTTCGAATTGTACTCAAATCCGAGAAGAAGTTATATGTCCTTAATGAGCCTGTTCAGGAAGCGCTTGGTCCTGAGGTTACTCAAGAGGAGAGAGATACTTGTACCAAGTATCTTAACAATGCTGACAATGTCCAATGCCTTATTTTAGCATCGATGATGCCAAATTTGCAAGAGCAACATGAACATTTGGATGCTTAGTTTATTATGACTCGTCTCAAGGAGCTCTTCCAAAAGCGTGCTAGGCACGATCGTTATGATGCATCTAAGGCATTGTTTAGATGCTAGATGGTAAAGGGATCCCAAGTTGGGCCACATGTACTCAAGATGATTGGGTACATACAAAAGCTTGAAACTCTGGGTTTTGTCATGGATGTAGAACTATCAATGAACCTTGTTCTACAGTCCTTGCTTGAGACCTTCTCACAGTTCATATTGAACTTCAATATGCATGGTATGGAGAAGATCCTCTCGGATCTCCTGAATATGCTAAAGACAGTAGAGCAAGACATGAAGAAGTCAAAACCAAATATGCTAGTTGATGCTGCCTTTGGAAGAGGCAGAGGAAATGGCAAGGGTAAGGCTAAGTCCAAACCCAAGTCTATGTATAAGTTTTAGGATGCCTTGAAACCTGTTGGTGGTGTGAGTAAAGATGGAAAGGTAGTTTGCTTTTATTGTGGCAAGCCTGGCCATTGGACGAAACACTACAAGGCCTTCCAATCAAGCAAGAAGAAGAATGGTGCTTCTTCTAAAAGTATGTTTATGATTGAGATTAACTTATCTCCTGACATATCTTGGGTTATTGACACTAGATGTGCATCTCACATTTGTACTAATGTGCAGGGACTACAGTAGAGTAGATCACTTGGCCGAAGAGAGGTATACCTCACGTTGGGAATGAAGCTAGAGTTGTTTCTTTAATTGTAGGTGTTTAGTAGTTATCTTTGCATTCGGGCCTTATCTTGGAACTAATGGATTGTTATTATGTACCTTCGATTTCAAATAATATTATTTCCATGTCCGCTTTGAACAGTTTTGGATATTGTTTTTGTTGGAGTAGGTGCTGTAGAGCGAATCAATTATTGTGGAATTGACTCTTCGTAATAATGTTTATTGATCAATAAAGGCATTCTCTACTATATCATGTAAACCATAGTTGTATGTATTGATATATGTCCTTAGAATGGTAAAACCGTGATGACGGTATCAAGTGTTTCAAATCTTAATGGTGAGAACCCTATGAGCACATATGGTGGCCATTCTAGAAACGTCCGTAGCCCCAGGATTATTCTGAAGTAAGGGCACGATAATACGGTAAGGCTATCATAGTGTTGAACGACTCTATCGAAAGGCAGTGAGTGATCTCACTTGTCAACATTGTTTGGCGACAACCTGGTGCAACACATGGGTGCTTGTTGTAGGCAAGTTCACTAGACTGACCCACCAGAGGATTCCATATGGATGGTAACCCAGTGTCTACGAAACAAATCCTCTAACGAATGGTGGTGCATGTGATCCTTAGTCTTGAGATCACCGGAGCGCCTTGTAGTTTGACACTAGCCCAACACAGTTCTATTCAGAGCTGTCAATATGGCAGTGATTGGTTGTATCAAGGAGTGTATCAAGACTATGGTGGATCGACGGAGGATTCATCACTCCCAGGTACGGGAGAAGTTATCTCACGGCGCAATTCAATAAATGGCAATAACACTAAAACTGTGGCCACAATGGGATTGAGTTGTTGCTCAATCCAGTTTATTATTCCGGTCATTGGTCCAGTAATTGAATACATACATATCGAGAGTAACTAAGGTTGACACTATTTCTATGCCTCGGTCTCGATAAGATAACAGATGATGAAAGGATTGAATTGTACGGTAACCATGACAAGTAGCTACTTTGCTTAATCTGAATCTATCGGGTATCCATGATGCCTTTGCTAGGGGCCAATCTTGGTCTGTGTGTAGTGAGATGATTAATTGGTATTAATCGCCATACTGCACACTGCCAATATGATGAGGAGCCTACGGGTCACATTCATAGAAGATAATTTAAGAATCAGTTTGTGAGAAGGGCATTTTTCGTCTTTTTAGGCGAAATGGTATTTTGGTAATCTCACAGTGCAATTATATTTGCTGAGGTTGTTGCCTTTATTTAATTTGATATTAAAATTAAATGAGTGAGATTATATGTAAATATGTGTACGCATATATTTAAATGAATTATTGTTATTGTTAAATGTTAATATATATTAATTTAATTTAATTCAAATAAAATATCTAAATGGGACTATTTGGACATAGGGGTTGTTTAGGTTGGTGCCTAAGCCTATTCCTAAGTGGAATAGGGTTTCACATGCACTATATAAGTGCATGTGTTCTATGAATTTCAAGAACACTTTTTCATTAAGTCAATTTTTATATTAAAGGATGTAATTACACATGGCGCTCTAGTGATTCAAGTCCAAGGATCACATGCACCACCTTCCATTAAAGGATGTATTCCATAGACAGTGGGGTTACCATCTATATGGAATCCTCTATATGAGCCAATCTAGTGAACTCGTGAATAACAAGCACCCATGCATCACACCAAGTTGTCACCAAACAACTTTGACATGCGAGATCTGTCACTATCTTTTGGTAAGGTCATTCAACGGTATGATAGCCTTATCGTATAATCTGTTCCCTTGGTTAGATTAATACTGGGGCTACGAACAGTTCTACAATGGCCACCATATGTGATCATATGGTTCTCACAATTAAGATTTAAAACACTTAATTCCCTTATCACGGTTCAACCTTTCTAAGGACACATATCAATTTTATATGAATATATAAATGAATGCTATGATATAGAATTTATGCCTTTTATTGATATTCAATATAATATTACAAGAGTCTAATATTATTGGCTCTAGTGCACCTATCCAAACATTTACTTGAAGGAATCAAACCCATAGGATGTAAATGGGTCTTCAAGAAATAGACGAACATGGAAGGTAACATGCATACCTATAAGGCACGGCTAATTGCCAAAGGTTTCAAGCAAAAGCATGGCATAGACTATGACGAAACCTTCTCGCTAGTAGCAATGCTGAAGTCTATTCGGATCATACTTGCAATAATTGCATACCATGATTATGAGATTTGGCAAATGGATGTCCAAATAGCTTTTTTGAATGGAAACCTTGAAAAGGATGTCTATACGACACAACTCGATGGTTTCGTTCTTGAAAGACAAGCTAAAAAGGTATGCAAGTTGCAAAGGTCCATATATGGACTTAAGCAAGCATCAAGGAGCCGAAACATTCATTTTGACGAAGCCGTCAAGGAATTCGATTTCATCAAAAACAAAGATGAGTCCTATGTGTATAAGAAGTTCAATGAGTGCATAGTGGCATTCCTAGTATTATATGTCAATGACATATTAATTGGGAATGATATACCGAACTTGTAGATGGTAAAGACTTGGTTATCCAAGTGCTTCTCCATGATGGACTTAAGGGAAGCAACCTACATCCTTGGTATCAAGATCTATCATGATAGATCACATATGTTGCTCGGTCTAAGTCAGAGTGCATACAGTGGCAAGGTACTAAAGAGATTCAGTATAGAAGAATCCAAGAAGGGATTTCTTCCTATGTCATATGGTGTTTATCTCTCAAAGGACATGTGTCCAAAATCATTTGAGGAGAGAGATAAGATGAATAGGATACCATATGCATCTGCTAAATGGATCCATAATGTATGCCATGTTATGTATTTGGATTGATGTCTCATATGTCTCCTCCAACATTTCTTACAGTAACTGATCTCACCATTCCTTTACTGACCCTTTTTTTCATGTCCTTCTAGTTGGCTTTAGATGGGACCCCTTTCTTGCCTTTACCCTCGTCATCTCTGCCAACAACTTGCTTTGCATTATTGGAGTGACCAATATAGAGAAGACTGCTCGCCACTATTAGAGGAAGAGCTAATCTGGTCTCCTTTCTTAAGTACACCTCTACTCTAGTGGCTCTAACGAGTGTTTCACTATATGTCTAGGAGAGTTGATGTCCCGACATAACATCTTTGGTGATAGTGGGATGAAGTCTGCCCATAAATCTCTCCAATCGGGTTGTAGTGTACTGATTAGTGTGTGTACAAACTTAGGCAACAAGTTGAACTTCACAAAGTACTCTTTGACCATCATATTTCCTTGCTATAGACTAATAAACTCTTGCATCTTGGAGGATATCATATCCACCGTCCGGTACTGCTCCTCAAATAGTTCCTTGAATCATGACCATGTGAGAGTGGTGTTATCCTGAATGTTGGTTTTTGGATCAATTATGCAGCGGAAAATAAAATTTTTCGATCATAAAACCCAATGATCCTTTTACGGATCTACATCAATTTAGTACAAGTAAATATTTAAACTAAAGTTTGATGTTATACTAGCATTTTGAGGCTCCTCCAATTGATGTGAATCGCTCCCACTCCAAGTTAGAAATGAACTCCTAGTATCCACACGAAGACGGAACAAACACTGTTGAGGAATTTTTAGGCTAGGAAATTCTCTCAACTATAAGAATAAATTCTGCAAAATTTTTCTCTCAGAGAAAAATTCTTTTCTCACAAATGAAGGCTCACGGTTTTGAGAAAGATAAAGGAGGCTATGGTTTCAATTTTGCAACTTATGAATTTCTTTCATTAATTCATTTAATTTTAGTTACACTTAAATAGTGCACACGAAAACCCTATTCCAATTTGGAATAACTATCTATTCCAATTTGGAATAGATATCAACTTATTCCTAATTGGAATAGATTCCCCTTGTGACCAAACATGGCATTTCAATTCAAATTTAAAATCAAACTTGAATTTCACATTATCAATACTAATATTAAATAATATTCATTATATTTAAATATATAAATATATATACATTAATATATATATATATATATATATATATATATATATATATATATATATATATATATATATATATATATATATATAAACTAAATCTTTAAATATACAATCTCAATAATTTAATTTCCATGTGAAATTAAATGTAGGCAACAACCTCAGAAAATTTAATTGCACCGTGAGATTACCATAATGCCCTTTCATCTTAAAAGACAAAAATAACCTTTCATCTTAAAAGACGAAAATAACCTTTCATCATAAATGACAAAAATGCCCCTCTCAAGAATCTTATTCTTAATCCTTCTTCTATGCGTGCGACCTGAAGGCTCCTCATCATATTGGTAGTGAATAGCATTGTGATTGACAATCAACCAACCGCCCCACTAGATACAAACTAAGACTGGCCTCTAGGCAAACATCATGGCCACCCAATAGATTCGAATTTAACGAAACTGCTACCTATCAATGATATGGTTATCGTGCAATCAAATCCCTTCCTCATCTATTATCTCATCAAGGTTGAGGCATAGAAATAGTGTCAACCTCAGTGGATATCCTTGATCTCTTTATATTCGGTTCTTCGGACCAACGACTTTATTAAATTGGATCGAGTAACAACTCAGTCCCATTGTGGCCACAACTTTAGTGTCATTGTCCCTTCACCAAATTACACAGTAAGATAATTTCTCCTACACTCGAGAGTGATGAATCCTCTATTGATCCACCATAGTCTCATACACTTTTCAATGCAGCCAATCACTACCATTCTGATAGTCTTAAATAAGACTACGTTGGGCTAGTGTCAAACTACACCAATCAGTGCACAAGGCACTCCGGTGATCTCAAGTCTAAGGATCACATGCATCATTATTCGTTTAAGGATTTATTCTATAGACACTAGGGTTACCATCCATACGGAATCCTCCCATGGGTTGTTCCGGTGAACCCACCTATGGCAAGAACCCATGTGTTGCACCAGGTTGTCGGCAAACAACCTTGACAAGTGAGATCAGTCACTGCCTTACGATAGGGTTGTTTAACACTATGATAGTCTTACCGTATTATCTATGTCCTTGGTCTGAATAATACTGGGGCTATGAACATTTCTAGAATGGCCACCATTTGTGATCATAAGGTTCTCACTATCAAGATTTGAAACTGGGGCTATGGACTTTTTGCAATGCTTATCCATAGGTAAAATGACCATTTTGCCCCTAATACCTTTCTATGGATAATTGATTCATAACGTTCCAAATGAATTGACTATTTTGCCCTTAGTTAGATTTTATGTTTTTTAACACAAAATTAACATCTGAAGAACTATTTTGAGTTGGGAAGATACCTTTGACATCTTGGGTATTACGTTAGGGTTGCCTTATAAAAAGGACAACTTTCCCTAATCTCTCATATAATTGAGCCTTGCCGCCCGTGCCAAGAAAGAGAGAAAATTTTCTCTTAGAAATTTTCCTTCCTTTCATCTTCTTTGAACCACCCTCATCTCTCGAGCAAATTGACCTTGTGCGGATTCTTGTCTTTGTGTGGATTTCCATTCGTTCACTTCTAATCTTGAAGTGGTAGTATTTTCTATGATGAATCGAAGGAGCCGCCAACATTTGGTATGAAATCAAAACCTTGAATGGTTTACTATTATCTTTATAGCATGTAAATAACATTTAATCTCTTATAAGGATTTTGGGCTCTGGGTTTTAATCGGCAAATTTTTGTTTTCCACAGTGTATTGCCATGATTAATTCCTAACAACATAGCCTGCGTATTATTCTGACCTAGGGCACAAATAATACGGTAAAGCGATCATAGTGTTGAACGATCCTACTGAAAGGTAGTGATAGATCTCACATGTAAAAGTTGTTTGGTGACAACTTGGTGCGACACCTGATTGGCTTGTTATTCATGAGTTAATTGGAGTGACCCATTTAGAGGATTCCATATAGATGGTAAACCTAGTATATATGGAACACATCCTCTAACAGATGGTGGTGCATGTGATCCTTAGAATTAAGATCACTAGAGCATTATGTGTAAATATTGGTATAGTTTGACACTAGGCAAACGTATCCTATTTAGGGTTATCAGTATGGTAGTGATTGGCTACATTGAAAAGTACACTATGGCTATAGTGGGTCGACAGAGGATTCATCACTCCTAGGTACAGGAGAAATTATCTCGGTGAGATATTCGGTAAAAGGCAACGACCTTAAATTTGTGGCCATAGTGGAATCGAGATATTGCTTGTTTGATCGTTGGTCTGATGATCAAATATAAACATGTTAAGGAGATTCATACTTGAAGCTGACACTGTATTTGTGCTTCAAACCTTGATGAGATAAAGATGATGAAATGATTGAATTGCACGATAACCATACCGTTGCTAGGTAGCTGTTTCGCAGAATCTGAATCTATCGGGTGGTCATGATACCTTGCTAGAGGCCAATCTTGGTATGTGTGTAATGAAATGATTAATAGGGTGTTAATCGCAATATTATTGACTGCCGATATGATAAGGAGCCTACGAGTCACATGCTTAGAAGACAATTTAAGGAAGATTAAATAAAAGGAAGGTTTCGTCATTTTATGACGAAAGGGTATTTTGGTAATCTTACAATGCAATTAAATTTTCTAAAAGGTTGTTGCCCATGTCCAGTTACATTGAAATTTGATTTGTAAGGTTTCATATTTATTTATATATTTACTGGTGTAAATATATTTATAAATAAATTATTATTAGAATTAATATTAATGCATATATATATATATATATATATATATATATATATATATATATATATATATATATTAATAAATAAATAATAATTATTAAATACCATTAATGCTTGTTTGGGAGACAGGGAATATCTATTCCAAATAAGAATAGATGGCTATTCTAATTAAGGAACAGGTTTTAAACTGCTCCTAAAAGTAGTAGGGTTTTAGTTGCACTATAAAAAGGCAACTAAAATTATTTTTAAAAGAGACAACTCATAACATAGAAACCCTAGCCGTTTTTCCTTTAGTGTAAAGTAATTTTTCTCTGTAAAATTTCAGCCCCAACTTCTTTCAATCTTGCAATTAATTCTAGCATAATTAATTGTGTGAATTTCTTGTCTTCGCGTGGATTACTGTAAGTTCATTCATACAGTTGGAGTGAAGTGAAATCGAATTAATCCAGAGAAGGAGCCGCTAAATGCAGGTATAATAAATCAATTCTAATTTATTTATTTGTTTAACATGTAAATAATACAATCAGTATAAGGATAAATGGGTTTAGGGTTTAATAATCGGAATAAAATTTTAAATTCCATTGTGTATATTTTGATTAGAACCCAACACATACATCAAAGAGATGTGTGGAAAGCTGGTTCTAGCCTAGACTTTCACTCTCCGGTAAAACCTATTGGAAATCAAACAACAAAATATGTTAGTAACGACATATTTCAATAAACTCAGTGCCATTTGGAACTTCTTAGACATTGTTGAAGAAACACTCCATAGGCCGCCAAAAACACTCTGTCAATATCAACAGATCCAAGATCACGAACGCCTTAACAAGTTCTTGCTCGGCCTCAATGGTGCCTACCTATTATTAGGTTTCAAATCGAATACGCAGCAGAAAAATTAAAATTTTATCGATCACAAAACCATAAAACGCAAAGATCCTTTTACGGATCTACATCAATTTAATATAAATAAATTGTATAAACCAAGTTCGATGTTATACCAGCGTTTGGAGGCTCCTTCGATTGATGTGAATCGCTCCCACTCCAAGTTAAAAGTGAACTCCTGGTATCCACACAAAGACGGGACAAACGCCATTGAGGAATTTTTAGGCTAGGAAATTCATCAACTATAAGATCAAGATTCAGCAGAATTTTTCTTTGAGAGAAAAATTCTTTTCTCACCAATGGAGGCTCACGAATTTTGGAGAGAGAGAGTGGTGGCTAGGGTTTTCAATTTTGCAAATGAATTCCTTAAATGATTTAATTTTAGTTGCACTTAAATAGTGTACACTAAAACCCTATTCTAACTTGGAATAGCCATCTATTCCAATTTGGAATAGCTAACAACTTATTCCTAATTGGAATAGATTCCCCTTGTGACCAAACATGGCATTTCAATTCAAATTTAAAATCAAATTTGAATATCACATTATAAATATTAATATTAAACAATATTCATTATATTTAAATATATAAATATATATACATCAATATATATATATATATATATATATATATATATTTATAGAATCTCAATAATTTAATTTCCATATGAAATTAAATGTAAGCAAAAACCTCAGCAAATTTAATTGCACTTTGAGATTACCAAAATGCCCTTTTATCTTAAAAGACGAAAATGCCCGTCTCATGAATCTTATTCTTAATCTGTCTTCTATGTGCGCGACCCAAAGGCTCCTCATCATATCGGCAGTGAATAGCATCGTGATTGACAATCAATCAACCGTCCCATTAGACACAGACCATGATTGGCCCCTAGCCAAGCATCATGGTCACCGATAGATTTAGATTCAGAGAAATCGCTACCTATCAACGATATGGTTACTGTGCAATCCAATCCTTTCATCATTTGTTATCTCATCAAGGCCAAGACATAGAAGTAGTGTCAACCTCATATATCCTTAATATCTCGGTATTCGGTTATTGGACCAATAACCATAATAGATTAGATTGAGCTACAACTCAATCCCACTATGGCCACAGAATTAATGTCGTTGCCATCTACCAATCACTCGGTGAGATAATTTCTCCTGTGCTCGGGAGTGATGAATCCTCTGTCGATCCATCATAGTCTCGATACACTTCTCGATGTAGCTAATCACTACTGTTTTGAAATTATGAATAGAACTACGTTGGGCTAGTGTCAAACCACACCAATTGGTGCACAAGACACTCTGGTGATCTCAAGTCTAAGGATCACATGCACCACCATCCATTAGAGGATTTATTCCACACACACTAGGGTTACCATCTATGTGGAATCCTCTGGTGGGTCTATCCGATGAACTTACCTATGGCAAGCACCCATGTGTTGCACTAGGTTGTCGGCAAACAACCTTAATAAATGAGATCAGCCACTGCCTTACGACATTTCTAGAATGGCCACCATATGTGATAATAGGATTCTCACTATTAAGATTCAAAACACTCGATATCCTCGTCATGGTTCTACCATCCTAAGGACATATATCATTTTTTTTATACAAATATAATCAGATCACATGATATAGATAAATGCCTTTATTGATAATAAAACATGATTACAAAGAGTCAATTTACAATATTGGATTGGCTCTAGGGCACCTACTCTAACAATCTCCCACTTGCACTATAGCCAATCATTCATGTATTTAATATTGAATGACCTTAAGTTCTTTTCATGCTTCTGCTATGGCAAAGGCTTCATCAGTGGATCGACGAGATTGTCATTAGTATGTACTATGCTAATCTACACATCTTTCCTCTCAACCATTTCTCTGATGAGATAAAATCGCCTAAGTATGTGTCTGGACTTCTAATGAGACCGTGGCTCATTTGCTTGAGCTATTGCTCCATTTTTATCGTAGTAGGCATCTATTGGATCAACAATCGTGGAAACCACACCAAGTTTGGTGATGAACCTCTTAATCAAAACTGACTTGTTGGCCACATGAAATAATACGATATACTCAGCCTCCATTGTAGAGATTGCTACAATGTTTTGCTTAGAGCTCTTCTAACTCACTGTAGCTCCATTGAGACAAAATACAAACCCAGATTGCAAGCGATAATAATCTATATCCATTTAGAAACTAGCATCACTATATCCTCTTACAGTGAGCTTATCTTCTCGTTCATAAACCAAAAGCATATCCTTTGTCCTTTTTCAGGTACTTCTTGACAAATACCCAATGTCGCTCACCTGGATCTGATTGAAATCTACTACAAGTGCTTAATACACATGAGACATCAATCCGAGTACACAATATGATATACATGATGGATCCAATTGCTGAAGAATATGAGATCCTCTTCATTCTATCTCTCTCATTATGTGTTTTAGGATACATATCCTTAGAGAGATAGACTGTAACGCCCACATGGAGGTACGTAATTTAATTTATGTTCTTATGCCTTTAGTTGATTTTTGCTAAGGTTATTTGAAGGAAAATGTGAAGAAAATGTCTTAAACTTGCATTAAGGGTAAAATGGTCTTTTCACTCAAAATTAGTTGAAATTGTGGGGAGTGAAAAGAGATAGAATTTTATGGAGAATGCAATAAAAATGAGGGCATTATGGTAATTGACTAAGGGACATAGATGGAATTTTAAAGAAAGTGCAAGGGCAAAATGGGAAACTAATATATAATTTTTATGTTATATCAAATTGAAGAGTGCAACCTTAGCCACTCTTACCCATATGCACGCCACTTTCACCTCGATATTCTCTCAAATTCTTCAATTCTTCTTCAAAGGTTTTGGGTGTTTTTTGAGTGGATTTTTAATCTTAAGCTTCTATAGGTAAGATCCTTGCACTAAGAAGTGAATTTTAGTTTTTAAAGTATTGATTTTGATGGTTTATGCTCATAGGATTTAAGAGGAAGAGAGTTTAATCAAAGGAGATTCTTAAAGGGTTGAATTTGCTCATATCAAAGGTAAGTAAATCCTACCCTGAGTGTGATCTAAGTTATGTTGTGTAGAGAATTTTCTTTGTGCATATATATGTGTTATATGTGGAATTGTTGATGGATTTGGTGTTGAATAATAATTAGAATCTATCAATGAGAAGTTGGGTTGGTGTATGTGATACTTGATGAATGTTTGGTTGAGATTTGGAAGAGTTGAAGTGAAAATTTTGAAGTGTGTATTTTGGGCAGATTTGGAGTTAATTATGGAGGAGTTCATTCCAAGTTTTTGGTGGCCTAAAATAGAGACAGAAGTGTAGCCAAATTACTGTTGATTTGTGCACATGAATTGTTTGATGAAATGCCAAAAAGAAGTGCATGTATGAGTATGATTATGTGTTTGTAGATGGTAGAGAATGACATGTTGGCATTCCATAATGCATAATTGCATTTAAATATGTAAATTTAGAAAGAATTATAAGCATGAAACCATCTACATGCATATATATTCATAAGAGCATGAAAAAACCCTAAAATATGTTAAAGAGAAAATAGAAATAAATGAGAATATTAAAGGTATTCAAATCTGAAATTTTACCTAAAGAAGTGTAAAAAGATAAAAAGAAGAGAAGGTTGTTGCATGGGGAGCCCGTGAGTGACATAGTCCCACATGCACGCCGCCTTTAGTGAGCGGCCTCAGAATTCAGAAAGAAGAAATGTACAGTCCGTTAGAGGTGTGTGTGAATGAGGACTATATCCAGAATTAGAGAATTCAACCACACGGCCAAGGCTCCAAATCCATGCCTCAATCGAGTCTGATCGGCAAGAATAGAAAAAAAAAAAAAAAAGAATGAATAGAAAGAAAGAAAGAAAGACTAGAAAAGAAAGAAAGAAATAAAGAAAAAGAAACAGAAAAATAGAATAAGAAAAATAAAAAAGAAAATGCATAGTTTATGCATTTGTGCATTTGCATCATGAATATGCATAATACCATGCTCATTATCATGGGTAGTGAAAAATTTAGAAAACAAAGAGACAAACAAAGAGCAAAACAGAGAAAGAATAGAGAGAAGAACAGGGAAAGAATAGAGAATAATCAGGAAATGTGATGTAAGGAAAGAAAATTCAGAATTTTAAGCAGTGGAGAGAGAAGGGTAGCATAGCGGGTTTACTTACTGAGCAATTAGTGCTTACTCCGTTGTTTTTAATGTTTTTGCAGGTAATAAGTGAGTTGCGGTCGCACGGAACATGTAACGCCCCGCTTGAGGTACGTTGTTATCGTTTCCTCTTTTGCCCTTAATCGAGTTGGTTTTTGTTATGATTGTTTGATTGAGTGTTGTGTTGAATGTTTGCCCTGAAAATTGGTTGAAAACAGAAGAATTTCAGTCTGCCGTGCTTCGCCGGGGCGAAGAAGAATCTTCGCCGCGGCGAAGAGAGGTTGAAGCCACGGGGAAAGCTGCTGGACAGTTTCTTCGCCGCGGCGACAACCCGAATAAAATGTTGATTGAGTTTTAGATATTTTCTTCCTTAAGGGCAATTTGACCTTTCTACCCCTTTTTAGCAGGAAAAGTGGGGAGTGAATTGTAAGGAAAATTCATGGAGAATACTTTGATTGGGGTTGTGTTTGCAAAGAATGAAAGGTCTTAAATGGAATTTCAAAGAGTGAGTAAGGGTATTTTTAGGAAAGAGTGGAGAAAAATATGTGATATTAAGGGTTAGCTTTAGAAACCCCTTCATTTTGTTTTTCACCACCGCCTCTTTCATCCCCTATTTCTCTCAATTTTCATCCAAGATTCCAAGGATTCTTGAAGAGCTTTTTGACTAGAATTTGTTACAAAATTGATCCTAAGTACTAAAAGGTAAGATTCCTTACTCTAGAAGCAAATTTTCATTTGTTGAAAGAAGGGGATCCTTATTTAAGTTTTGTATTGAAGGCTAAGAGAAAGTGTCAAGCCATCAAAAGTGGAGAGTTTAAGTGGGTTCTACTTGTGTCCAAGGTAAGTAAAATCATCTAAGTTGTGATTTACTTGATTGAATGATGTGTAGAGAGTTTTAGATCTATGATTAATGCTTGAATTGTTTATGTTGAAATAAGTTGATGAATTCATGAATGGGTTCAATGTTGTTATATGAAGGATTTTTTCCACCATGAGGAGGGTGGATTGTGTTGTGAAATTTTGGTAGAAGTATGGGTAGAATTAGAAGTAATTGGGAGGAATTTTTTGAAGTGTGTTTCCCTTTGCAGGGATGTGTGATGATTCAAAGGAGTTGAACTCCAATTTTGGATGGTTAAGAAAGAAATATGATTAAAGTTAGAATAGAGTTTATGTATGCACACATATTGTTTGATGAAATGCCTAAAAGAAGCATAAGTAGAATTAGAGAACTTTACCTTATGCAATGTAGCATATTTGCATGTCATGAATGCATATAAGGAAGATTTTAGGCATGAGTCATCCATATGCATATGTTTAATTGAGTAATGACATAAGAAAGAAATATGAGAAATGAGAAAGAAACTCTATGAATAGAGATAAAGAAAAGAACAAATTCTCTTAGAGTAAAGAGAAAAAAAGAACTAGCACTAGAAGATAAAAGGATTCTTAAGTGCTATAGAAAAGAAAAGAAACTAGATCGTGCGATGGGGAACTCGTGAGTATAGAGTTACCCTCATGTAAACCGTTATGAGAAAGAACGGTCTCCGCCATGAGAGGCGGAACGCGTGTAAATCGCTATGATAAGGAGCGATCTCCGCCATGAGAGAGCGGAATGCATGTGATCCGTTATGAGAAAGACGGACTCCGCCATGAGAGAGCGGAATACACGTAAACCGCTATGAGAGAGAGGAGCGGTTTCCGCCATGAGAAAGGCGGTATGAGATTGAGAAAAAGAAAAGAATAGAAAGAAAAGAAAAGAAAGAAAAACTAGAATTTGAATTAGAAATTTGATAAAAAATACAAAGAGAATTGATGAGTAATGCACGGGGACGATAGCGTAAGAGCTGTTTTACTTATGAGCATCTTTGTGCTCACTCCGTTGTTTTTCTTTGTTGTACGAGGAAATAGGTGAGGACTTGGTCGGATGGACGTCGGCAAGCGTGGAGATTTGGCTGCATTGTCCCTTGTTTCGTTTTGTTTTGAAAGTCCTTGTACATATGATGTTTTGTTTTGTAACGAATGTGATTACTAAGTAAAGAAAATTTTTGGGCCCAACTTGTTTTGATAAATATGCTATCTTTTTTATTAATCGATATTACGAATCTGGTAGAAAGAAAGTAGTTGTTACGGAACATCGCGCAGTGGATGGGTTAGGCTACACTGTCACGTTGCTATTTTGAGTATATTTTGTAAATAAAGAAAAATTAAATACGGGCCCATACTTTGTTACTCGTATATATGTGTATTTTCTTATATATATTGTTAATGAGATTCATTAATTATTTTACAAGTATACTAGCTAGAAAGAAAGCATTACATAGACACCATGTGACATTGGAAGAAATCCCTTCTTGGATTCTTCCATACTGAATCTCTTTAGTACCTCTTCTATATATGTACTCTGACTTAAAGGAACGGTCGTTCCTTTGTCCTCCATGGTCATGCCAATAGGAAAAACTTCAATTTGTTTTTGTTTATGATTCTTTGTCATACCTTAGCATTTTTGTTAGAAATCAATCAACTCTTTGATTAGTTTTGGCACATCAAAACACATGAGGGCTCAACACTTTACATTCTACTTTGTATGTCTAATTATGGTTAATGTTGCTTGATCATCTTGGCTAAGCTTTAACAAACACAATCAAACCCATTCCGTTGAGTTTATAGCCCATAAACTTTTTGACATCACCTTAAACACCCTGTATGATGTTAGGAAACAATCAAGTCATGGCAGCGGAAAACAAAAAATTATTTACAACATGGATCGTTCCTTAGAACTAAGATCAGGGCACAAATTTATAGTTTATGCATTATATTAGAATCTGCAGAAAATTCAATCTAGAGTTAAAGAATCATATGCACGTTTGGAGGCTCCTCCAACTTGTCTCTAAACGGATTTCGGATCGAAGCAATGCAGTCCACACGAAAATAACCCCAAGGAACTAAAGAAGGATTTGCTAGATCCTCTTTAGCCTTAAGAACCAAGAAGAAATCAAATAATATTTGATTAAACCCAAAAGGCAAACTGGCGTGGGAAGAAGAAAAGGGGCTGGAATATTTAATCTTAATGATTGAATGAATTGCTTTCTTTAATTCACAAAGTGTTGCACTTATATAGTGCACACTTTGCCTTATTCCATCATGGAATAGGCTTGGGTATCAACCCAAACACCACTTATATCCAAATAGCCCCCATTTAGATATTTTAACATTTAACAATAATGATAATTTATTTAAATATATGCGAACACATATTTAAACGTAATCTCACTTATTTAATTTTTATATCAAATTAAATACAGGAAACAACCTCAGCAAAATTAATTGTACTGTGAAATTACCAAAATACCCTTTCTCCTAAAAGACGAAAATACCCTTCTCACAAATTGATTCTTAAGTTATCTTCTAAGTGTGTGACCTGTAGGCTTCTTATCATATCGACAGTAAGTAGTATCGTGATTAACACCAATTAATCGTCTCACTACACACAGACCAAGATTGGCCCCTAGCAAGGCATCATGGCCACCCGATAGATTCAGATTTAGCGAAACCGCAGCCTGTCAATGGTATGGTTACCGTGCAATCAAATCCTTTCATCAACTGTTATCTCATCGAGACTGAGGTACAGAAATAGTGTCAACCTCAGATATCCTCGACATGTTTGTATTTAATTACTGGACCAATGACTGGAATATTAAATTGGATTGAGCATCAACTCAATCCCACTGTGGCTACAGATTTAGTGTCATTGCCATTTACTAAATTACCCAGTGAGATAACTTCTCCTGTACCCAGGAGTGATGAATCATTTGTCTATCCACCATAGTCTCGATACACTTCTCAATGTAGCCAATCACTACCGTATTGATAGCTCTGAATAAAACTACGTTGGGCTAGTGTCAAACTACACCAATTGGTGCACAAGGCGCTCTGGTGATCTCAAGTCTAAGGATCACATGCACCAACATCCGTTAGAGGATTTATTCCATAGACACTAGGGTTACAATCCATATGGAATCCTCTAGTGAGTTTGTCCAGTGAACTTGCCTCTAGCAAGCACCCATGCGTTGCACTAGTGTAATATTCTGGCTAGCTAGTAGTTCTTTGGAAAAATATAAGTAAAACACACTAACATGTTATACAAAATATATATATAAGAATATAATAGTGGGCCCAAAATAAATTTAACTTTATATACAAATCTCTACATCAAGTAATAAAGTCACAAAAATAAGTACAAAGTAATCTCGGACAATGGTGCCATTCTCCTCCGCTACTTGACGTTCCTCTCGACCGCATCTCATATATTACCTACAAAAACAGTGAAATCAATGGAGTGAGCACTAATTGCTCAGTAAGTAAACCCACAATACTTCTATTCTTTCTCCGTTACTCAGATCCTGGATTTTCTTTCCTTACACCAAACTTCTCAATTCTTCTCTACTCTTTCTAAGATTCTAGTTTCTCACTTATCGATATGTAAGCACAAATAGGGAAACTAACTCGGGGTAGTAGAAATGGCATGATGCATACGCACAAATGCATAAACTTTTTCTATGCAATGCATTTTGTTTTCTGTTTTCTATGCAATGCATTTTGTTTTTCTTTCTGTTTCCTTTCTGTTTTCTTTCTTTTTCTTTTTTCTTTTTTCTTCTTCTGTTTCAATTCTCTCTTTTCTGTTTCTCTTATTTCCTATTCTTTCTTTCTTTTCTATTCTTTCTTTTCTTTTCTTTTCTATTCTTTCTTTTCTTTTCTTTTCTTTCTTTCTTTTCTTTTCTATTATTTCTTTGTCGATCGGACTCGGTAGAGGCATGGATTCGAAACCCTAGCCGTGAGTGTATTCTCAAATTCTTTCTTGTGTACAGTCCTCTTCCACGTGCACTTCTTGCGGACTGTACAGATTCTTCTTTCTTACTCTTAGGCTACTCACTAAAGGCAGCGTGTATGTGGGGATATTCTTCTTCTCTGTCACTCACGGGTTCCCCATCGCAACAACCTTCTCTTTTTATATTTTCGTAAATAAAATTTCAGATTTGAGGTATTCTTTAATTATGTTATTTAGATAATGATTCAACAATTAATTTATTTTCTTTCTTTCTCTTTATTCTTTAATGTTCTCATACATGTATATGTACATGTAAATATGCTCATTCTTTGCTATTCTTTCTAAATGCAAATGTAAGAATGTAAGAATGCATTATGGCATATAAAGATATCATTATGGAACTAGTATTCTCTACCAACAACATTTCCATAACAAAGTAATAATCCAACATACTCATATATATGCACTTTCTTTGAAATTTCATCAAACACCTTACATGCACATACAAACCCTATATTGGTTACACTTCCACATATTTCTCAAGCCACCAAAATTGGAGCAAAAACTCCCTAAGGCCAACAACCACCCTAGCTGAATGTCATTCTCCACCTTTCTACATCCATTCTTTCATTTTTCATCAAAAATCACATCAACTCAACACATACAAATACATCACTTCTCATCACATACCAATAAATCAATTCTCATCACATACTAATAAATCAATTCTCATCACATACTAATAAGTTACTTCTTAGCACATACTAATAAATTACTTCTCATCTTCATTCTTGATAAAACCAAATTCTTTTCTATTCTTTTCTATTCTTTCTTTTCTTTCTTTCTTTGCCGATCGGACTCGGTTGAGGCATGGATTCGGAACCTTGGTCGTGTGAGTGTATTCTCAAATTTTTTGTTGGGTACAGTTCTCATCCACATGCACTTCTTATGGAGTGTACAAATTCTTCTTTCTTATTCTGAGGCCACTCACTAAAGGCGGCGTGCATGCGAGGTTATTCTTCTCTGTCACTCACGGGCTCCCCATCGCAACAACCTTCTCTTCTCTCATCTTTTTATATTTCTTTAAGTAAAGTTTCAATTTGAATTGTTCTTTAATTATATTTCTTAAAACAATAATTCTACATTTAATTGCTTTTCTTTCTTTCTCTTTATTCTTTAATGTTCTCATACATGTATATGTGCATGTAAATATGCTCATTTCTTTGCTATTCTTGCAAATGCTCAAATGTATGAATGCATTATAGCATATTAAGATATCATTATGGAACTAATATTCTCTACCAACAACATTTCCATAACAAGATAACAATGTAACATACTCATATATGTACTTCACTTTGAAATTTCATCAAACACCTTAGATGCACATACAAATCCTAAAATTGGTTACACTTCCACATATCTCTCAAGTCACCAAAATTGGAGCAAACAACTCCCTAAAGCCAACAATCTACCTAGCCGAATTCCATCCTCCACCTTTCCACATCCATTCTTTCATTTTTCATCCAAAATCCCATCAACTCAACACATACAAATACATCACTTCTCATCACATACCAATAAACCAATTCTCATCACATACTAATAAATTACTTCTCATCACATATAATAAATTACTTCTCATGGCCATGAAATTCACATATCAAACAACCTCGATTTTCAATCCATAATTCTCATCATCCAAACACACATACTACATATAAAAATTTCTCTACACAAGTATTTATCCAATCAAAGCTAAAGTTGGATTTACTTACCTTGAATTTGAGCAACTCCAACACTATAATCTCTCTTTGGTAGAATTCCTTTTCCTCTTAAACCCTAAGCACATAAACCATAAGAATTCAAAACTTTAAAATTTAATCTCACATCTTGGTGCAAGAATCTTACCTTTGGATGCTTAGGATTGAAAATCTATCAAAATTGAACTAAAATCCTATGAATTTCCTTGAAAATTGAATGAAGAAATTTGAGAGAATTTAGGGTGAAGGTGGCGTGAACTATGGGTAGAGTGGCTAGGGTTTCTCTTCTTCAACTCTTATTACATAATAATATATATATAGTTTCCCATTTTATCCTTGTACTTTCTAAAAATTTCATTTATGTCCCATAGTCAATTACAAAAATGCCCTCATTTTTATTAACTTCTTCATGTTATTCTACTTCTTTTCACTCCCCACTTTTTCAACTAATTATGAGTGAAAAGACCATTTTACCCCTAATAACATTTTAAGGAATTTCCTTAACACTTGTCCAAGATAACTTAAACAAAATTCAACTAAGGGTATTAGGGCATAACTAAAGCTACGTACCTTGATGTGGGCGTTATAATCCCCCCCAATAAGAATTTCGTCCCCAAAATTCAAACGAACAATTCGAGATAACGGCTCCGCATATCTTGTTCTACTTCCCATGTAGCTTCTTTTATTTTATGATTCCTCCATAGGACTTTTACTAATGGAATACTCTTGATTCAGAGCTCCTTAACTTTTCTATCCAATATCTGTACTGGACCCTCCTCATAAACAAGTTTCTCTTCTAAGTCCACTTCTTCTACTTTTAATATATGGGAGGGATCACTAACATACCTTCAAAGCATGAAGACATGGAACACATTATGCACTTTATCCATATTTGCGGTAGCGCCAATTTATAAGCTGCCATTCCCACTTGGTGTAACACTTCAAAGGGACCAATGTATCTCGAAGCTAGCTTTCCTTTCCCGCCGAAACGCATTACTCGCTTGTAAGGGGAAATTTTAATAAACACCTTGTCACCCGCTTCAAATTTGACCTCTTTTCTCTTTAAATCCGCATACCTCTTTTGTCTGTCTTGGGCTTGTTTCATTCTATTTCTGATCAACTTGATATCTTCTATCATTTTCTAAGTTATCTTAGGACCAAGAGCTATTTCTAGAGCATCTTTCTCTTCTACTTCATCCCAATGCAGTGGAGACCTATATTGTCTACCATACAGAGCTTCATAAGGAGCCATTTTAATTGTAGACTGGTAACTATTATTATAAGCAAATTCCACCAAGGGTAACATCTCATGCCAAGTCATTTTATAATCCATACTGCATGCTCTCAACATGTCCTCAAGTACCTGATTTGTTCTCTTAGTTTGGCCATCCGTCTGAGGGTGGTATGCTGTGCTAAATGCTAACCTGGTACCCAAGTTTCTCTATAAATTGGTCCAGAAAACTGAAACAACTCTGGAATCTCTATCTAATACTATGGTCTTGGGCACCCCATGGAGTCTAATTATCTGCCTGATATAAATTTAGGCCTACTGATCTGCTGTAGTACTATCCTTTACTGGAAGGAAATGCGCGGATTTGATTAATCTATCTGCTATTACCCAGATTGCATTATACCCTCTTTGAACTCTTGGAACACCTGTAATGAAATCCATTGATATATTTTCCCATTTCCATTCAGGAATGCTGAGTGGGTGAAGCAATCTCGATGGCCTCTAGTGCTCTGCCTTAACCTGTTGACAAATCATGCATTTAGCTACATAATCTCCGATATCTTTATTCATACCTGGCCACCAATAACTCTTATTTAGATCTTGATACATCTTGGTTCCTCTAGGATGAGCAGTATATGGTATGTTATGAGCCTCCTCAAAATCTTCTTCTTCAACTCAACATCTTGAGGAATGCATATGTGATTCCGAAAATGGAGGACACCATCTAAAAGGTGAAATTCTGATATCTCGCCTTCCAACACTTGTCGACTTATTTTCTGACACCACTCATTAACAGCTTGCTTTTCTTTAATCTCTTCCAGTTAAGTAGGCTGAATTTCTAACCTGGCAATCCTTCCTGGTATTACCTCAATCTGTTCCCTACACAATTCTTCCAATAATTCTTTCTACATTATGAGTCGGGACAAATAGGCTTTTCTATTAAAGGCATCAGCTACTACGTTAGCTTTTCCAAGCTGATACTTAATCTCACAATCATAATATTTTACCAGCTCTAACCATCTTCTTTGTCTCATATTCAGCTCCCTCTGGGTGAAGAAATACTTCAAACTCTTATGATCGGTATACATATTGCTCTTTGCTCCATACAAGTAATGCCTCCATATTTTTAGTGCAAAAACTACAACGGCCAACTCTAAATCATGCATATGGTATCTCGTCTCATACTCTTTCAACTGTCGAGAAGCATAAGCTGTTACCCTATCCAACTGCATCAGCACTACACCAAGTCCCTGAAGTGAGGCATCTGTATAAATATCATAGTCTACACCCTCCTCTGATAACACTAGGATAGGAGCTGTGGTTAATCTTCTTTTCAACTCTTGAAAACTTGCTTCACAAACATCCGACCATGTGAAAGGAGTTCTCTATTTGGTAAGAGCTATAAGTCGCTTAGCCAACTGGGCAAATCCTGCTACAAACCGTCTGTAATAGCCTGCTAGCCCCAAGAAACTTCTAATCTCCTTAATTGTCTTCGGCTTTTGCCACTCGAGAATTGCTTTCACCTTACTAGGATCCACTGATATACCTTCCTTTGAGACAGTATAGCCTAGGAAAATAACTTGATCCAGCCAAAACTCACACTAAGAAAATTTCTTAATCGCTGTAGCACAAATCTCAAATGTTCTTCATGCTCCTCTCTTGTCTTAGAATAAACCAGAATGTCATCAATAAATACAACAATAAATCGATCAAGATAATCATGGAACACTCAGTTCGTTAAATCCATAAAGACGGTTGGGGCATTGGTTAACCTAAAAGGCATCACCACAAACTCATAAAGCCCATATTTGGTCCGAAATGCAGTCTTGGCAATATCTTGCTCTGCCACTCTTACTTGATGATAACCTGACCTCAAATCAATCTTTGAAAACACTACTGCTCCTTTCAGTTGATCAAATAAATCATCTATGCGGGGTAATGGGTACTTACTCTTCATTGTCACTTTATTCAACTCTTTGTAATCTGTACACATCTGTAGGGATCCATCTTTCTTCTTTACAAATAGGATTGAAGCACCCCAAGGAGAGTGGCTGGGTCGAATAGAGCCCTTATCTAAGAGTTCCTGAAGCTGCTTCTTCGATTCCTAAAGCTTGGTTGGGGCCATTCGATAAGGGGCTTTAGAAATTGGTGTTGTCCTTGGTGCCAACACAATACTAAATTCTGTTAGGAAACGATCAAGTCATGGCAGCGGAAAACAAAATAATAGATAACATAGATCACTCCTTAGAACCAAGATCAAGGCACAAATTTTCAGTTTATACAATAAATTAGAATCTGTAGAAAAATCAGTTTAGAGTTAAGGATTCATACACACGTTCGGAGGCTCCTCCATTTTGTCTCTAAATGGGTTTCACTACCGATCCCAGGGTAGGATCGAACCAGCAGTAGTCCACACGAAGATAACCCCAAGGAACTAAAGAGGGATTTGCTAGATCCTCTTTAGCCTTAAAAACCAAGAACAAGAATCAAGTGATATTTGATTCGACAAAAGCAATCTAGCGTGAGACGTGAGAAGAGAGAAAAGGGGGCTGGAGTTTTTAATTAAATGTGAATGAATGAATTATCTTTTAATTCACAAACTGTTGCACTTATATAGTGCACACAATGCCCTATTCCATCATGGAATAGGCTTGGGCATCAACCCAAACAGTCCCTATGTCCAAACAGCCCCATTTAGATATTTTAATTTTAATTATCATTATTTCAATTAAATTAAATTAATATATATATAATTTATTAACATGTAACAATAACGTTGATTCATTTAAATATATACGAACACATAGTTAAATATAATCTCACTTATTTAACTTTAATATCAAATTAAATAAAAGCTACAACCTTAGCAAATTTAATTGCACTATGAGATTACCAAAATACCCTTTTGCCTAAAAAGACGAAAACACCCTTTTTGTAAACTGGTTCTTAAATTATCTTCTATGTGTGTGACCCGTAGGCTCTTTATCATACCGATACTGTGTAGTATCGCGATTAACACCAATTAATCGTCTCACTACACACAGACAAAGATTGGCCCCTAGCAAGGCATCTTGGCCACCCGATGGATTCGGATTCAGCGAAGCAGCTACCTATCAACGATATGGTTACTGTAAAATTCAACCTTTCACCATCCATTATCTCAACGAGACTGAGGCACATAAATAGTGTCAACCTCAGTTACTCTTGATATGTATGTATTCATTTACTAGATCAATGACTGGAATAATAAATTGGATAGAGCAACAACTCAATCCTACCATGACCACAGTTTTAGTGTCATTGCCATTTACTGAATTGCGTCGTGAGATAACTTCCCCCTTACCCGGGAGTGATGAATCCTCTGTCAATCCACCGTAGTCTTGACACAGTCCTTGATGTAGCCAATCACTATCGTATTGACAGCTCTGAATAGAACTGCGTTGGGCTAGTGTCAAACTACACTAATCGTTGCACAAGGCGCTCCGGTGATCTCAAGTCTAAGGATCACGTGCACCACCATTCGTTAGAGGATTTGTTCCATAGACACTAGGGTTACCATCCATATGGAATCCTCCGGTGGGTCAATCCAGTGAACTTGCCTATAGCAAGCACCCATGTGTTGCACCAGGTTGTCACCAAACAACCTTGTCAAGTGCGATCAGTCACTGCCTTTCGACAGGGTCGTTCAACACTATGATAGCCTTACCGTATTATCTGTGCCCTTACTTTAGAATAATACTAGGGCTACGGACGTTTCTAGAATGGCCACCATATGTGCTCATAAGGTTCTCACTATCAAGATTTGATGCACTTGATACCCTCGTCATGGTTTTACCATTCTAAGGACATATATCAATACATACAATGATGGTTTACGCGATATAGAATAAAATGCCTTTTTATTGATCAGTGAACATTATTACAAAGAGTCAATTCTATAATAATTGAGGCTCCAAGGCACCCACTCTAACAATCTCCCACTTGCACTATAGCCAATCATTCATGCACTCAACATTGAATGACCTAAGTGCCCATCATGCTTCTGCTACAACAGAAACTTCAATAGTGGGTTAGTAGGTATTCTGCAAATATGCACATTCATTTTCTGATCAATCTCTTAGATCAGATTGAATCAACTAAGTATATGATTGGATTACTGGTGAGACTGTGATTCCTCAGCCAGAAAAATGGCTCCATTGTTATCGCAGTAGAACTATACTGGATCAGCAATGCTTGAAACCATATCAAGTTCAGTAATGAACTTCTTGGTCCAAAACACCTACACGGCTACATTAAATAATGCGATATACTTAGCATCAATTGTAGAATTCACTGTAGTACACCGATTTGAGCTCTTACAGCTCACTGCAGCTGTATTGAGACAAAATATTCAATCCTTGATTACGATCGATAATCATCTTTGTCTGTTTGGAAACTAGCATCACTGTATCCTCTTACAGTGAGTTTATCTTCCCCTCCATAAACCAAAAACATATCCTTAGTCCTCTTTAGGTACTTAAGAATGTTCTTGACAGCCATCCAGAGACGCTCACCTGGATCCAATTGATGTCTACTACAAGTGCTCAAAGCACATGAGACATCAATCCGAGTACATAGCATGGCATACATGATGGACCCAATTGCTGATACATATCGGATCCTCTTCATCCTATCTCTCTCATCTTGTGTTCTAGGACACATTTCCTTGGAGAGATAAACACCGTGTGACATCGGAAGAAATCCCTGATTGGATTCTTCCATACTGAATCTTTTCAGCACTTTGTCAATATATGCACTCTGACTTAGGCCAAACAACCTACGTGATCTATCATGATAGATCTTTATTCCAAGGATGTAGGCTGCTTACTCTAAGTCTTTCATGGAGAAGCACTTGAATAACCAAGTCTTTACCGATTGTAAGTTCTGTATACCATTCCCGATCAGAAGTATGTCATCGACATACAACACTAGGAATGCCACTGCGCTCCCACTCACTTTCTTGTAAACACAAGGCTTATCTTCATTCTTGATAAAATCGAATTCTTTTACGGCTTCATCAAAACGAATGTTCCAGCTTTTTAAAGCTTGATTGAGTCCACAAATGGATCTTGAAACTTGCATACCTTATCAGCTTGCCCATCAAGAACAAAACCATCGAGTTGTGTCATATACACATCCTCTTCAAGGTTTTCATTCAGGAAAGCTGTTTTGACATCCATTTGCCAAATCTCATAGTCATGATATGCAGCAATTGCAAGTATAATCCGGATAGATTTAATCATGGCAACCGACGAAAAGGTTTCTTCATAGTCAATACCATAAATTTCTTTGAAAGCTTTGGCAACCAGTCGTGCCTTATAAGTATGCACCTTGCCATCCATGTTAGTCGTCTTCTTGAAGACCCATTTATATCCTATGGGTTTTACCCCTTCAAGTGGTTCCACCAGATACCATACTTGGTTCTGGTACATGGAGTCCATCTCAAATATCATGGCTTCAAGCTATTTAACGGAATCTGGATCCGATATAGCGTCTTCCTAGGTTTTGGGCTTGTCGTCTTGGTAGACTAGTACGTCACCATGTTAAGTCATGAGATAATCGTATCTCTCAGGATAACCGTATCTCTCAAGCTCATGGCATACTTTCCCAGATCTACGTAACTCTTGTGCTACTTGAGGTGGTTCACTTTGATCCACAAATTGTAGAGTAACCTCCTCGCGATGTCCAACCACTTCTTATGGCACATCTACCCGTCCTTTGTCTAATGTATCTTGTGGTACTAGAACTTCATCAAGTTCTACTTTTCTCCCACTAGTACTTCCTAAAAAAGGAATAAATTCCTTTTCTAGGAAGACACCAATACGAGCGACAAAAATTTTGCACTGTTCTGGATGGTAGAAATAGTATCTTTTGGTCTCTTCAGGATACCCCATGAATATACATGTACAGGACTTTGGGCCCAGCTTGTTCGAAGTCAGTTTCTTGACATAAGCTTCGCAAACCCAAATCTTGACATAAGCTTCGCAAACCCAAATCCTTAGATAAGACAAGTAAGGCTTTCACCCAATCTATAGTTCATATGGAGTCTTATCTACGGACTTTGATGGCACACGATTCAAAACGTGAGTCGTAGTCTCTAGGGCATAACCCCAGAATGATGCAGGTAGATCACTAAAACTCATCATGGACCTAACCATATCGAGTAAGGTTCTATTCCTCCTTTCAGATACTCCATTGTGTTGGGGTGTATACGGAAGGGTGAGTTGTGATACTATCCCACATTCCTTTAGGTATGTTCAGCTCACCTTGCCAAAGTTGGCATAGTTGTCATTTTGAGATTATCCTTATTGTCTATCTTAAGAACATATTATTATGAAATAGTTCCGTAAAGAATATTATTGACATTCAAGGATAATAATCCATTAGTAAATTAATACTCTCATTTTTCCTAGATGGACACAGAAATATAATTTCTAGAAACTTAAGAAAGACCATAATAATCAACAAGTTCTAAGAAACAAGCCCATCGGCAAAATCAGACGATAAGATCCTACAGCAAATGCAGCAGCACATGCTTCATTTCCAACTGGTAGGTCCACCTCTCCCTTGGTGAGCAATCTACTCTACCGTAGTTCCTGCACATCAGTCAAATGTGAGTACCACATCTTGTGTCAGTGACCCCAGATGTTTACAGGAGAAGTTAATCTCAAGAACGTACCTGACGAATAAATAACATTCTTCTTCCCTTTTGCTAGGAAAGCCTTGCAATGTTTCCTTCAGTGGCTGGGATTCCCACAGTGAGGACAAACGCCTTTCCTTTCTATAATGGTTCTTTCCAATGACTTTTGAGCCCTTGCCTTCTCACTTGAGCTGGCTTTATCCAACGTCAACGTTTTTGACATTTTCATCCCTAACTCAGTAGCCTTCAACATATCCAGAAGCTTCGAGAGGGTGTTCTTCTTATCATCCTCAATGAAGTCACAGATAAATTGAGAATAAGAACCTGGCAAAGACTATAATATGAGGTCTATCGCTAAACCCTCATTAAGTCCACATCCCAGAATCTCAAGCTTGCTCATATACTTAGTCAATTTGAGTATATGATCGCCAATTTTGGTACCCTCTATTAGAGTAGGTGCCCTAGAGCCAATCAATTATTGTAGAATTGACTCTTTGTAATAATGTTCATTACTCAATAAAAAGCATTTTATTCTATATCGCGTAAATCATTATTATTGCAATATGTATTGATATATGTCCTTAGAATGGTAGAACCGTGACAAGGGTATCAAGTGTTTCAAATCTTGATAGTGAGAACCTTATGAGCACATATGGTGGCCATTCTAGAAACGTTCGTAGCCCTAGTATTATTCTAAAGTAAGGGCACAGATAATATGGTAAGGCTATCATAGTGTTGAACGATCCTATCGAAAGGCAGTGAGTGATCTCACTTGTCAAGGTTGTTTGGTGACAACCTGGTGTAACACATGGGTGCTTGGTGTAGGTGATTACATCGCAGCAAGTTCACTGGACTGACCCACCAGAGGATTCCATATGGATGGTAACCCCAGTGTCTATGGAACAAATCCTCTAACGAATGGTGATGCATGTGATCCTTAGACTTGAGATCACCGAAGCGTTGTGCTGGCCAGGTAAGTGCGGTTTGACACTAGCCTAACGCGGTTCTTTTCAAAGCTGTCAATATAGTGGTGATTGGCTGCATCAAGGAGTGTATCAAGACTATGGTGGATTAACAAAGGATTCATCACTCCCGAGTACGGGAGAAGTTATCTCACGGTGCAATTTAGTATATGACAATGACACTAAAACTGTGGCCATAGTGGGATTGAGTTATTGCTCTATCCAGATTATAATACAGGTCATTGGTTTGGAAACTAAATACATAATATCGAGAGTAACCAAAGGTTGACACTATTTCTATGCCTTCGTCTAGTCGAGATAATGTATGATGAAAGGATCGAATTGCACAGTAACCATATCGTTGACAGGTAGCTACTTTGCTGAATCGAATCTATCGGATGGCCATGATGCCTTGCTAGGGGCCAATCTTGGTCTGTGTATTAGTGAGACGATTGATTGGTGTTAATTGCGATACTATACATTGCTGATATGATGAAGAGCCTATGGGTCACACACATAGAATATAATTTAAGACTCAGGAAGAAAGAAGGGCGTTTTCATCTTTTTAGGCGAAAAGGGTACTTTGGTAATTTCATAGTGCAATTAAATTTGCTGAGGCCATAGCCTTTATTTAATTTGTTATAAAAATTAAATAAGTGAAATTACGTTTAAATATGTGTTCGCACATATTTAAATATATTATCATTATTGTCAAATTTTAATATATATTAAATATTTATATATTAATTGATTTTAATTGAGATAATGATGGAAAATAAAATATTAAATTGGTAGTGTTTGGCAACATGGGGTGTTTGGGTTGGAGCCCAAGCCTATTCCATATGGGAATAGGGCAGCTTGATTATTTTACTGTAAAAAGAAAAGTGTGTGATTATTCAATTAATTGATTTCTCTTTTAAAGTAAAAAACACACACAGCAGCAGAAACACTTTAGGCTCAAAAATCAATTCAATTGATTTCCTTTCTTCTTAATCTTGAAGCCAAAGAGGATCTAGCAAATCCCTCTTTGGTTCTTTTGAGATTGTCTTCGTGTGGACTACATGGGTTCGATCCTACACTTGGATTGGTAGCAAAACATTCGTTGACAAATTTGGAGGAGCCTCCAACGTGCGTATGGTTCTAAACTCAGATTTATTTTTCCTGCAGATTTTATTTTAATATGAATTGTAAAATTATACCCTTGATCTTGGCTCATGTAAACGATCTCTATATTATATTTGTTTTGTTTCCGCTGCGTATATGGGACCGTTTACTAACACCCTCTTCCATCTTGCATCTGAATAGAGACCAAGATACCATATGCTTCTCATTTCTTTGAAGAAAATGAAGAATAGAAGCTAAGTTCATTTTCTGGCACTATTGTTGTAGTAATGGTATCATTGATGCAAGCATAATGTATCTTGTCATTTATGCTTTCGCATCATGTGTATACTTCACATATACATACCCAGTCTCATGGATAGAACTATCAGCAGGCTCTGGTGACAAAGCCTGCTCAATGGTGTATAATTTATTGCTTGACTGAAGTATATTGTTCATACTTCTATACCAGTCAACGAAATTTTCACCATTCCATTTCTCTCCCAATTCGATGGTTTATCGTAGTAATGTTGGGATCATTTTGCTCAATTTTAAGTGAATCTACAAGTGTATAATAAGTAACCATTATTACAATGTTTATTATTATTGTTTAATAAGGCCTTTTACTAAACAATCGCTCCCATTGTAAAAGAGAAATACACACAGCCCAAAACTCTCTCCCACGGCAGTATTTCATTTTGCCCAAAATCAATTCATTTGATTTTTCTTCTTTAATCTTAAAGCTAAGGAGGATCTAGCAAATCCCTCCTTAGCTCTTTGTGATTGTCTTCGTTTGGACTACGTGGGTTCGATCCTACACTTGGGTCGGTAGCAAAAACGTTCATTGACAAATTTGGAGGAGCCTCCAAACGTGGGTATGTTTTCTAAACTCATAATTAATTTTTCTGCAGATTTCTACTTTAATATAAACTGTAAAATTATATCTTTGATCTTGGCTCTTTGGGAATGATCCTTGTATTATTGGTTTTTTGTTTTTCGCTGCGTACATGAACCCGTTCCTAATGGTGATATCAGAGCCTAGGGTACCAAATTTTACAGTTTTTATGTAGATGGTTGATAACATGTATTTGATTATATTATGTTGCCTTATAGAATCTGCCTAAAATCTGCCTTAAAAGCATGTTTTAAGAAATCTATTAATCGATTAATTTTAATTTGTTGATGATCTACAAGTTTGGAATAATGGTTGATGGATTTTTGTTGAAATCAGTGTGTATGATTGATTGAAAAATCCGTTTGGAGTATTTATGGTTACTGTATGAACAGATCCAGAGCTACAGATCTGTGTACGATCGCCGCTACAATATAACCCATCGTCGCAGCGAGTGTTATTCACGCTCACGCTCACGCTAGTGACGAAACCAGCACTCATCAAGGCTATATAACCCATCGCTGTAGCGATCATCCTTAGAGCATGGACGTCAACATAACCAACGCACGCCGTGGCGATATAACTCATCGCCGCAGCGAGCGCACTTCCAAGTGCACAAGGGCTAAAATGTCAAGTTTCAAAACTTTTGGACCAACCACAGATCAGCAAATTGTCAGGGGGTAAATGTAATTAACCCACAAATTTCAAAAATTGATTGTTTTTGAAATGTATGTTTTTTACTTGTTTGTATATTACATGGTGCCCGATACATGAACCTTAGACCTAAGTGTGAATGTTTTAAAATATTCTTTTGGGTATGTATGGTTGTAAATTTATTAAATAGGGCCTGCGTGTCCTGCCTTTCTCCTCTTCTCAATGTACATTCTCTTCTCATCTATTTCCCCTTGAATGTAAATCGAGGTTTCTAAATTTATTGATGTAAAGAATTTGTATAATTATTTTATTGTAAATTTAGAATGATATTTTTGTAATGTACTTGAAGACGGAGCAAAGGATGAGGCAACCATTCTTGAAGAATCAAGATGTTTATTACAGGACCTCAAGGTGACCCACCGATTCCTCTAGGCTTGAGGAAATCGGTTTTAGTTGGGCCCTGTACTGGCACGTATTATATTATGTTTAGAATGCATGCTAAGGTTGAATGCTGAATAACATGCCAAATAATTTCATTCCAACAAAGATAATAACCTGGTGAGACATTAAATAACAAACCCTCAATTAAAGTATATTAAGTCACGTAAGCCTTCCATCACCATGGTTTTAATCAAACCACTGTTCTCGAAACCTTGTTCGCCAAAGCGAAGGGTACGCTTCTACCAATGGGAGCTTAAAATTCATTGGAGTTTTTCTTAATGGTGATGGGTCAACTTAAAATGACGGTTTTGCTTGTTCACCAAAGCAAAGGTTGATAAACACGTTATAGGCACGGTAGAGCAGTACACATATTATGTGTACGTGGTGACATGTAATGTCCACTCTACTGGTACTGAGAATCACACTTGAGGACAACGGTTGGAGCCATTGGATTGTGTGATTGGCTTGTTGGCCTTTTTGCATTTGAGGTTGATAGTAGGAGCTATCAACTGGTGTGGATTAAGTTTGTTAGCCAACCTAATCAACTCATTTTGGCTTGTTCGCCAAAGCGAAGGTTTGAAATGGGCCGGATGGGATCTCAGTCCACTAGGAAAGTCAACAGGCTTTCCTGAGTTAATAGTGAGGGTTATTGACTTGAGTAAAATAGTGGGAGCATCATTTAATAAAAGACCATATTAAATAATAATGAACTTTATAGTGACTTTATTTTCTTGCAATTGTAGATTCACCAAAATGAGCATTATGAACCTGCGATCGATAATCGAAAGAAAACAGTTGGATGGATCCAATTTCTTAGACTGGTATCGTAATCTTCGGATTATACTCAAGTCAGAAAAGAAATTGTATGTAAAATACATTTATATCAACAAAAATAGATGGGCCCAAAATTTTCTTTTAGTACATATAAACATTATTATTACCAAATAAGATATCATTTTACAAAAAGTTATCAAAAACAATGGACAGAGTAGCTATTGCTCCTCACTTGCTGACGCCAATCTGACCGCGTCCTCACCTAGATCCTATAAACACAAAGAAAAACAACGGGGTGAGGACAAAAATTATGCTCAGTAAGTAAATCCTCTACTCGTCTGTTCCCATAACTCTTTTTCTTAATTCTTTCCTTACACACTTCTCGTCTCATTTATTTTCTCTTTCTATTTCTCTTTCACACAGCTCTTTTTTATTAATTTTATATTGTAAGTCATGGCCTCATCTTACTGGAGGCACGACCGGGTGGAGTTCACAAAGCACCAACCCACTCTTCGTGACTCTACTTATTCTCTCTTTATTCTTTCTCACTTGAATATCACGGCCTCATCTTACCGGAGGCACGGCAGGGTGGAGTTCACAAAGCACCAACCCGCTCTTTGTGTTTTTCTCATTCTCTCTACTCTTAGAGTAGTTCATTCACAAAGTTTTCTACTATTTCTCAAACTACTTCTCAATGCACAATTAATGTATAAGGATGGTTCATGCTTAAAATTTCTTACTTAAGGCACTTGTGAAATGCACAAATGCAATGTTGCATCAAGATAGTCATTCTACACAGGTCACACTCAAGAAGGCATAACTTGAGTTATACATATCAGATTGCAACAGTTTTGGTCTCATTTTAAAGCTTAGAGACATGGCTAAAACTTTATATTTTGGTCTCAACCCAGTTCAATCTGTAAGATGCCCAAAAATCACTCAGAAGGTCACGGCTGTGACAGGGCAGTTTTCACTTAGGCTTTTCACTTAGGCATTTCATCAAACAATATGTGTGCATACATAAACTCTATTTTAACTATAATTCTACTTCTTTCTTAACCATCCAAAATTGGAATTCAACTCATTTAAATCATCACACATCCTGCAAAGAAAACACACTTCAAATATTCCTCTCAAATTCTTCTAAAGCTATCCATACTTCTATCAAATTTCATCAACACAATCCACCCTTCTCATGGTGGAAATCTCTCCATAAAATCAACATTGAACTCATTCATAAATCCATCAACTCATCATCAAACCATCACATACACTTCTCATATTCAAATATATCTAACAACAAGCATAATTCATCATCAATCTCATCTTAATTTCTCAATAACCATAACATATGCATACTTAAAAGAAATCTCTACTCACTTGAATTCTTAAACTCTAACTTGAGTTGGATTTTGAGTGGAATTTACTTACCTTATGCTTGAGTCTTCTCTACTAAGCTCTCTACTCTTGTTGGATTCAAAACTTCTTCTAACCCTAAGCATAAACTTCATAAGAACTCAACTTTTACACAAATAAATCATAGATAAAGAGCATGAATTCTTACCTTTTGAAGTCTTGAATCAAAACCCTATTAAAAATCACTCAAAAGCCCTCAAAATTCTTGGAGGATTGAATGAAAATTTGAGAGAAAATGGGGGAGTAGTGTGGCGGTGGAATGAAGGAAATAAGGGTTACAAACCCTTATCATCTTATTATTTTATAAACTCACTTTCCCATTTTGCCCTTACACTTTTTTGGAAATTCCATCCTTGTCCCGTAGTCAATTACCATAATACCCTCATTTTTATTGTATTCTTTATGAAATTCTACCTCTTTTCACTCCCCCACTTTTTCAACTAATTTTGAGTGAAAAGACCATTTTACCCTTAATACAAGTTTAAGGCATTTTCTTTCATATTCTCTTAAAAATAACTTTAATAAAAATTAACTAAGGGCTATAAAACATAATTTAAATCATGTACCTCCATGTTGGGCATTACAATTCTCCCCCCTTTATAAGAATTTCGTCCCCGAAATTCAAACGAATAGCTCCAGGGTAGGCATCGCATGTCTTGCTCTTGTCTCCCATGTAGCTTCTTCAACTTTATGATTTCTCCGAGGACTTTCACTAAAGGAATACTCTTGTTCGGAGCTTTCCTTTAATTTTTCTGTCCAAAATGCAGGCTTGGTTGCTCCTCATACACAAGATTCTCTTCTAAGTCTACGTCCTCTATGCTCAGAATATGGGAGGGATCACTTATATACTTGCGAAGCATCGAGACATGAAATAAATTGTGAACTCTATCCATATTGAGTGGTAGTGCTAATCTGTAGGCCACCTTTCCTACTCGCTGTAACACCTCAAATGGACCAATGAATCTCGGTGCTAATTTTCCTTTATTACCAAAACGCATCACCTGTTTGTAGGGGAAAACTTTCAAAAAAACTTTGTCACCCACTTCAAACTCAACTTCATTTCTTTTCAAATCAGCATAGCTTTTCTGCCTATCCTAGGCTTGTTTCATTCTCCTTCTGATCAGCTTTACATCTTCTATTATTTTCTGAGTCATTTCTGGCCTAAGAGCTATATTCAACTCATCTCTCTCGCTAATCTCATCTCAATGCAGCAGAGATCTACACCGTCTACCATACAAAGCCTCATAAGAAGCCATCTTAATTGTAGACCGGTAGCTGTTATTATAAGCAAACTCCACCAAGGGTAACATCTCATGCCAAGATACTTTATAATCCATACAGCATACTCTCAACATGTCCTCAAGCACTTGATTTCTTCTCTCGGTCTGAGGATGATAGGTAGTACTAAAAGCCAATCTGGTACCTAAATTCCTCTGTAAACTCATCCAGAAAGCTGAGACATTTCTAGAATCTCTGTCTGATACTATTGTCTTGGGTACACCATGAAGTCTCACTATTTCTTTAATATACATCTAGGCCAATTGATCCGAAGTGGTACTCTCCTTTACTGGAAGAAAATGGACTGATTTCGTCAATCTGTCTACTATCACCCATATAGCACTGTATCCTTTCAGCACTCTAGGGAGACTGTAATAAAATCCATCGAAATACTCTCCCATTTCCATTCAAGAATACTAAGTGGCTGAAGCAACCCTGATGACCTGCCAAATAACCAACCAGGGGTGAATAATCAACCGGGAGATCCAAGAGTGACAAAGTTGGAGGACATGTTTGGGAAATTCATGCAGGAGACCACGGGATTTATGAATGAGACGAGGATGAATTTTAGAAATCAAGAGGCGTCCATTCGGAATCTTGAGGTACAGATGGGCCAATTGGCCGAGAAGCTAAATGAGAGACCACAGGGTTCCTTACCAAGCAATACAGTCACTACCCCACGTGAACAAGCAAATGCCATAATTTTGAGGAGTGGGACAATTTTGGAAGAGGTTGAACAAGCCAGAAAGAAAGAATCCGACTAAGAAGAATCTGAAGAGGAAGTTGATGAAGAGATTGTAGTTGATGAGAAACCAAGCGGTTTGGAGGAAGAGAACAAGAAGAAGGATGAAAGGCAAAAGAAGAAGGAGAAATTGCTATTCCCCAAGATACCACCAGAGTTGGCACATCACACTCCACCCATGCCTTTTCCTCAAAGACCGAAGAAAAAGAATTAGGATAAGCAGTTTTTAAAATTTATTGAAATTTTTAAAAAATTGCATATTAACATTCCTTTTGCAGATGCATTGCAACAGATGCCGAGCTACGCGAAGTTCCTTAAGGAAATCCTTTCGAACAAAAGGAAGTTAGAAAATGAGGAAACGGTAATGCTTACGGAAGAGTGCAGTGCCATTCTCCAAAAGAAGTTACCCCCGAAGCTCAAGGATCCAGGGAGTTTTACTATTCCTTGCACTATAGGAGATATTATGTTTGATCGTGTTTTATGTGATTTAGGTGCTAGTATTAGCTTAATGCTCTTTTCTGTTTTCAGGAGATTGGGAATTGGTGAAGTGAAGCCAACGACCATGTCATTGCAACTAGCGGATAGGTCCATAAAACATTCGAGGGGGATAGTGGAGGATGTGTTAGTGAAGGTTAATAAAATAATTTTTCCAGCTGATTTTGTGGTTCTGGATATGGAAAAGGATAAGGAAATTCCTCTTATTTTGGGCCGACCATTCTTGGCCACAGGGAAAGCACTAATAGATGTGCAGGAAGGAAAGTTACTGTTGAGAGTTCAAGATGAAACAGTAACTTTCAATGTCTTTGAGGCGATGAAGTTCCCATCCGAAACAGATTCGTGTTTTAGTATCGATGTGGTGGACAAATTGGTTGTGGAATCCATTGAAGAAAACACCCCACAATTACCTCTAGAAGCGTGTATAGCCAAATCCAAAATAGTAGAGGTAGATGATTCGACGAGTAATGAATGTGCTAGGTTGTTAGAAGCACTTCAACCGATTGATGAGAGTCAAGATTTAGAATTTGAGGAGTTCGATTTTGAAAAAGAAAAGGAAAAGGAAAAAAATGAAGAACCTCCAAAGCTTGAATTGAAACCTTTACCTTCCCACCTCAAATATGTATATCTTGGGGACTCAGAAACCTTCCCAGTGATCATTAGTTCAGGATTGAGTAAATTGGAGGAAGAGCGGTTGATTAGGGTGTTGAGGGAATATAGACTAGCAATTGGATGGACGATTTCGGACATTAGAGGCATCTCGCCATCATTTTACATGCATAAGATACTCATGGAGGATGATATTAAGCCTAGGGTGCAACCACAACGAAGATTGAATCCTTCGATGAAGGAAGTAGTGAGAAAGGAGGAGGTGAAACTCTTAGATGTGGGGATTATCTACCCTATTTTCGACAGTCCATGGGTGAGCCCGGTACAAGTGGTTCCGAAGAAGGGGGGTATCACAGTAGTAAGGAATGAGAGTAACGAATTGATACCAACTAGGACGGTGACGGGCTGGAGAGTGTGCATTGATTATCGGAAATTGAATGAGGCAACAAGGAAAGATCATTTTCCACTACCTTTCATTGATTAGATGTTGGAGAGGTTGGTAGGACATGTCTATTATTGTTTCTTGGATGGGTATTCAGGATACAACCAGATTGCCATCGCTCTTGAGGATCAAGAGAAGATGACCTTTACTTGCCCTTATGGCACCTTTGCTTACCGAAGGATGCCTTTTGGGTTATGTTAGAGTAGATGCCCTAGAGCCAATCAATTATTGTAGAATTGACTCTTTGTAATAATGTTCATTAATCAATAAAAGGCTTTTTATTCTATATCGCGTAAACCATTATTATTGCAATATGTATTGATATATGTCCTTAGAATGGTAGAGCCGTGACGAGGGTATCAAGTGTTTCAAATCTTGATAGTGAGAACCCTATGAGCACATATGGTGGCCATTCTAGAAACGTCCGTAGCCCCAGTATTATTCTGAACTAAGGGCACAAATAATACGGTAAGGCTATCATAGTGTTGAACGACCTTGTCGAAAGGCGTGGAGATCTCACTTGTCAAGGTTGTTTGGTGACAACCTCGGTGCAACACATGGGTGTTTGTTGTAGGCGATTACACCACAAACAAGTTCACTGGATCGACCCACCGAGAGGATTCCATATGGATGGTAACCCCGGTTGTCTATGGAACAAATCCTCTAACGAATGGTGGTGCATGTGATCCTTAGACTTGAGATCACCGGAGTGCCTTGTGCACCGATTGGTGTAGTTTGACACTAGCCTAACGCAGCTTTTTCTTTTCGAGTCACAATACGGTGGTGATTGGCCGCATCAAGAAGTGTATCAAGACTATGGTGGATTGACAGAGGATTTATCACTCCCGGTACGGGAGAAAGTTATCTCACGGCGCAATTCAAGATATGGCAATGACACTAAAACGTAGGGCCACAAAGTGGGATTGAGTTGTTGCTCTATCCAATTTATAATACGGGTCATTGGTCCAAAACTCAATAAATAATATCGAGAGTAACCGAAGGTTGACACTATTTCTATGCCTTCGCCTCGCCGAGATAACGTATGATGAAAGGATCGAATTGCACGGTAACCATATCGTTGACAGTAGCTACTTTGTTGAATCCGAATCCCATCGGGTGGCCATGATGCCTTGCTAGGGGCCAATCTTGGTCTGTATTAGTGAGACAATTAATTGGTGTTAATCGCAATACTGTACACTGCCGATATGATGAGGAGCCTAAGGGTCACACACATAGAAGACAATTTAAGATGCAAGAAGAAAGAAGGGCGTTTTCGTCTTTTAAGGCGAAAGGGTATTTTGGTAATTTCACAGTGCAATTAAATTTGCTGAGGTCGTAGCCTTTATTTAATTTGTTAGAAAAATTAAATAAGTGAAATTACGTTTAAATGTGTGTTCGCACATATTTAAATATATTATCATTATTGTTAAATGTTAATATATATATTTAAATATATATTAATTGATTTTAATTGAGATAATGATGGAAATTAAAATAAATCAGATTGGGAGTGTTTGGCAACATGGGGCGTTTGGGTTGGAGCCCAAGCCTATTCCGTATGGGATTAGGGCAAATTGTTTTTAAGTATAAAAGGAAAAGTGTGTGATTTTTTTTAAAAAAAGGATTTTTCTTTGAAAACCAATACACACAGCAGCCCCCTTTTGAATACACTCCCACGGCAGATTGATTGGGCTTTGGAATCAATTTCATTGATTCTTCCTTTTCTTCTTAATCTTGAAGCCAAAGAGGATCTAGCAAATCCCTCTTTGGTTCTTTTAAGATTGTCTTCGTGTGGACTACGCAGGTTCGATCCTACACTTGGATCGGTAGCAAAACGTTCGTCGACAAATTTGAAGGAGCCTTCAACGTGCGTTTGTTTCTCTTAACTCATGTTGAATATTTATGCAGATTTTATTTAATATAAATTGTTAAAATCATACCCTTGATCTTGGCTCATGTAAACGATCCTGTTATTTTATTTTTCGTTTCCGCTGCGTATACTGGACCGTTTACTAACAGTGGTATCAGAGCCTAGGGTACTGAATTTAACAATTTTTTATGTGTATGGTTGATAACATGTATTTGATGATAATATGTTGCCATATTGAATCTGCGTAAATCTGTCTTGAAATATGTTTTAAAACTGATTAATCGATTAATTTAATTTGTTGATGATCTGCTGGTTTGGTTTAATGCATGATGGATTTTTGTTGAGATCAATGTGTTTGATTGATTGCAAAAATCTGGTTAGAGTGTTTTTGGTTGCTGTATGAACAGATTCGGAGCTACAGATCTGTGTACGCTCGGCGCGGCGATATAATCCATCGCCGCAGCGATCGTCGTCGCCGCGGCGATATAACTCATCGCCGCGACGCCCTTTGACGAACGTTGTATGAAAACAACGCTCGCCAGCGATCGCCCTTGACGCAGTCGACACGCGATAACCCATCGCCGCGCGTCGCCCTTCTGGACGCGCTGTACCAAAACCAATGCACGCTGTGGCGATCTAACTCATCGCTGCAGCGAGCGCACTTCCAAGTGTGCAGGGGGTAAAATGCAAAGTTTCAAAACTTTTGGACCAAACTGTAAATCTGCAAATTATCAGGGGGTAAATTGTAATTAACCCATAAATTTCAGAAATTGATTGTTTTTGAAATGTATGCTTTGTACTTGTTTGTATATTGCATGGTGCCCGGTACATGAGCCTTAGACCTAAGGGTGAATGTTTTAATTATTTTTGGGTATGTATGGTTGTATTTTATTAAATAGGGCCTGCGTGTCCTGCCTTTCTCCTCTTCTCGATGTATATTCTCTTCTCATCTAATTCCCCTCGAATGTAAATCGAGGTTTCTAAATTTATTGATGTAAAGAATTTGTATAATTATTTATTGTAAATTTAGAAAGATATTTTTTGTAATGTACTTGAAGTCGGAGCAAAGGACGAAGCAACCATACTTGAAGACTCAAGATTTTTATTACAGGACCCCTAGGTGACCCACCGATTCCTCTAGGCTCGAGGAAATCGGTTTTAGTTGGGCCATGTACCGCACGTTTAATTTTGTTTAGAATGCACGCTAAGGTTGAATGTTTGATAACATGCCAAACAATGTCATTCTAACAAAGATAATAATTTGGTGAGACATTAAATAACAAAACCCTCAATTAAAGTATATTAAGTCACGAAAGCCTTCCATCACCATGGTTTTAATCAAACCACCGCTTCGTGAAACCTTGTTCGCCAAAGCGAAGGGTACACTTCTACCAAAGGGGAGGTTAAAATGCATTGGAGTTTTCCTTAATGGTGATGGGTCGACTTAAAATGACGGTTTTGCTTGTTCGCCAAAGCGAAGGTTGATAAACACGCGTCATAGGCATAGTAGAGCAGTACACATATTGTGTGTACGTGGTGACATGTAGTGTCCACTCTACTGATACTGAGAATCACACTTGAGGACGATGGCATGTACTGTCCATTGGATTGTGTGATTGGCTTGTTGGCTTTCTCACATTTGAGGTTGATAGTGGGAGCTATCAACTGGTGTGGATTAAGTTTGTTGGCCTACCTAATCAACTCATTTTGGCTTGTTCGCCAAAGCGAAGGTTTGAAATGGGCAGGGGATGGGATCTTGGTCCACTAGGAAAGTCAACGGGCTTTCCCGAGTTAATAGTGAGGGCTATTGGCTTGAGTAAAATAGTGGGAGCTTCGTTTAATAAAAGACCATATTAAACAATAATAATGAACATGGTAATAACGGTTACTTTTTCGCACTTGTAGATTCACTTAAATTTGAGCAAAATGATCCCAACATCACTGCGACAAATCATCGAATCGGGAGAGAAATGGAATGGTGAAAATTTCGTTGGATCGGGTATAGAAGTATAAATAATATACTTCTCAAGCGATAGATTATACACCATTGAGCAAGCTCTATCACGAGCCTCGTTGATAGTTCTATCCATGAGACCGGGTATGTATATGTGAAGCATACACATGATGCAAAAGGCGAAATGACTAGATACATTGTGCTTGCATCAATGGCACCATTATCGCTGACAGTGCAGTGTAAAATGGATTTAGCTTCTATTCTTCATTTTCTTCAAGAAATGAGAAGCATATGGTGTCTCGGTCGTTATTCAGATGTAGGATGGAAGAGGGTACCAAAATTGGCGATCATATACTCAAGTGGATCGAGTGTATGAACAAGCTTGAGATTTTGGGATGTGGACTTAGAGAAGGTTTAGCGATAAACCTAATATTACAATCTTTGCCAGATTCTTATTCTCAATTTGTCTATGACTTTATTGAGGAAGATAAGAAGAATACCCTTTCCGAGCTTCTGGATTTGTTGAAGACTACTGAGTCAGGCATGAAAATGTCAGAAACATTGACGTTGGTTGAAGCCAACTCAAGTGAAAAGGAAAGGGCTCAGAAGTCGATGGAAAGAATCAGCGAGAAAGGAAAGGTGTTTGTCCTCACTTGGGAATCCCTACCCCCCGGAGGAAACATTGCAAGGCCTTCCTAGCAAAAGGGAAGAAGAATGTTACTTCTTCGTTAGGTATGTTATTGAGATTAACTTCTCCCATAAACATCTAGTTGACACAAGATGTGGTACTCACATTTGATTGATGTGTAGGAACTACGGTAGAGTAGATTGCTCGCCGAGGGAGAGGTGGACCTACAGGGGCTTGGAAATGAAGCACGTCGCTACATTTGTTTGTAGGATCTTATCGCTTGATTTAGCCGATGGACTTGTTTCTTGGAACTTGTGGATTATTATGGTTTTTTCTTTAGTTTCTAGAAATTATATATTTCTGTGTCCACATAGGACAAATGAGAATATTAGTTTACTAATGGATTATTGTCCTTGAGTGTAAATAATATTCTTTATGGAACTATTTCATAATAATATGTTCTTAAGAAAGACAACAAGGATAATCTCAAAAATGACTACTATGCCAACTTTGGCAAGTTGAGCTAAACATACCTGAAGGAATGTGGGATAGTATCACAACTCACCCCTCCTTATACACCCCCAACACAATGGAGTGTCGAAAGGAGGAATATGACCTTACTTGACATGGTTAGGTCCATGATGAGTTTTAGTGATTTACCTGCATCGTTCGGGGTTATGCCCTAGAGACTGCGACTCACGTTTTGAACCGTGTGCCGTCAAAGTTCTGTAGATAAGACTCCATATGAGCTATGGAGTGGGCGAAAGCCCAACTTGTCTTATCTAAGGATTTGGGGTTGCGAAGCTTATGTTAAGAAATTGACTTCGAACAAGCTGGGCCCAAAATCCTGTAAATGTATATTTGTGGGGTATCCAAAGGAGACCAAAGGATACTATTTCTACCACCCAGAAGAATGCAAAATTTTTGTTGCTCGATCTGGTGTCTTCCTAGAAAAGGAATATTTTCTAAGAAGTACTAGTGGGAGAAAAGTAGAACTTGATGAAGTTCTAGGACCACAGGATATACTAGACGAAGGACGGGATGATGTGCCATAGGAAGTGGTTGAGCATCATGAGGAGGTTACTCCACAACTTGTGGATCAAAGTGAACTACCTCAAGTAGCACAGGAGCTACGTAGATCTGGGAGAGTACGCCATGAGCCCGAGAGATACGGTTATCTCGTGACTCAACATGGTGACGCATCGGGTCTACCAAGACGATGAACCCGTAACCTACGAAGACGCTTATATCGGATCCAGATTCCGTTAAATGGCTTGAAGCCATGAAATCTGAGATGGACTCCATGTACCAGAACCAAGTGTGGTCTCTGGTGGAACCACCTGAAGGGGTAAAACCCATAGGGTGTAAATGGGTCTTCAAGAAGAAGACGACATGGATGGCAACGTGCATACTTATAAAGCACGGGCTGGTTGCCAAAGGTTTCAAACAAATTCATGGCATTGACTATGAAGAAACTTTTTCGCCGGTTGCCATGATTAAATCCATCCGGATTATGCTTGCAATTGCTGCATATCATGACTATGAGATTTGGCAAATGGATGTCAAAACTGCTTTCCTGAACGGAAACCTTGAGGAGGATGTGTATATGACACAACCTGATGGTTTCGTTCTTGATAGTCAAGCTAATAAGGTATGCAAGTTGCAGAGATCCATTTATGGACTCAAGCAAGCTTCAAGGAGCTGGAACATTCGTTTTGATGAAGCCGTAAAAGAATTCGGTTTTATTAAGAACGAAGATTAGCCCTATGTTTACAAGAAAGTGAGTGGGAGCGCAGTAGCATTCCTAGTGTTGTATGTCAATGACATACAATAGATCGGGAATGATATACCGAACTTGCAGTCGGTAAAGACTTGGTTATCCAAGTGCTTCTCCATGAAGGACTTAGGGGAAACAAATTACATCCTCGGAATAAAGATCTATCGTGATAGATCGTGTAGGTTGCTCAAACTAAGTCAAAGTACATAGACAAGGTACTGAACACATTCAGTATAGAAAAATCCAAGAAGGGATTTCTTCTGATGGCATATGGTGTCTATCTCTGTAGAGATATGTGTCTTTAACCACACAATGAGAGAGATAGAATGAAGAGGATCCCACATGCTTTAGCAAGTGGATCCATCTTATATGTTCGATTGATATCTAATGTGCATTCAAGATTTGTAGTGGATGTCAATCAAAGCTCAAGTGAGCAATATGTTATGTACTTAGATTGATGTCTTATGTGCATTCAAAGACTAGTAGAAGATATCAACTAAATCCAAGTGAATGACACTGGGTGAGTGTCAATGGACATTCTTAAGTGCTTGAAAAGGGCTTAAGAATATATATTCTTGGATTATGGAAGAAAGATGAGCTCACTGTAAGAGAATACAAGACGCTATTTCCAAACAGAAAAGGATGATTATAGTTCGCAATTTGGGATTACACATTTTGTCTCAATATAATCGCAGTGGAGTCGCAAGAGCTCAAATTGGTGTACCGCAGGGATTCTACAATTGATGCTAAGTTTACCGCATTTTTTAATGCAAACCTGTAGGCGGTTTGGATCAAGAAGTTCATTACCGAACTTGATGTGATTTCAAGCATTGCTAATCCAAAGATAGTTGTATCAGCGATAACAATGGAGCCATTGTTGTGGCTGAGGAATCACGGTCTCACCAGTAATCCAAACACTTACTTAGTTGATTCAATATGATCTCAAGGATCGATATGAAAGGGAATGTGCAGATTTGCAGAATACCTACCAACCCACTATTAAAGTTTCTGTTGTAGCGAAGCATGATGGGCACTTGGGTCATTCAATGTTGAGTGCATGAATGACTGGCTATAGTGCAGGCACTTGGGTCATTCAGTGTTGAGGGCATGAATGATTGGCTATAGTGCAAGTGGGAGATTGTTAGAGTAGATGCCCTAGAGCCAATCAATTATTGTAGAATTGACTCTTTGTAATAATGTTCATTAATCAATAAAAGGCTTTTTATTCTATATCGCGTAAACCATTATTATTGCAATATGTATTGATATATGTCCTTAGAATGGTAGAGCCGTGACGAGGGTATCAAGTGTTTCAAATCTTGATAGTGAGAACCCTATGAGCACATATGGTGGCCATTCTAGAAACGTCCGTAGCCCCAGTATTATTCTGAACTAAGGGCACAAATAATACGGTAAGGCTATCATAGTGTTGAACGACCTTGTCGAAAGGCGTTGACTGATCTCACTTGTCAAGGTTGTTTGGTGACAACCTGGTGCAACACATGGGTGTTTGTTGTAGGCGATTACACCACAGCAAGTTCACTGGACTGACCCACCAGAGGATTCCATATGGATGGTAACCCCAGTGTCTATGGAACAAATCCTCTAACGAATGGTGGTGCATGTGATCCTTAGACTTGAGATCACCGGAGTGCCTTGTGCACCGATTGGTGTAGTTTGACACTAGCCTAACGCAGTTCTTTTCAGAGCTGTCAATACGGTGGTGATTGGCTGCATCAAGAAGTGTATCAAGACTATGGTGGATTGACGAGGATTTATCACTCCCTGGTACGGGAGAAAGTTATCACGGCGCAATTCAAGATATGGCAATGACACTAAAACTGTGGGCCATGGGCTGGGATTGAGTTGTTGCTCTATCCAATTTATAATACGGGTCATTGGTCCAAAAACTGAATAAATAATATCGAGAGTAACCGAAGGTTGACACTATTTCTATGCCTTCGTCTCGTCGAGATAACGTATGATGAAAGGATCGAATTGCACGGTAACCATATCGTGATGGTAGCTACTTTGTTGAATCCGAATCTATCGGGTGGCCATGATGCCTTGCTAGGGGCCAATCTTGGTCTGTGTATTAGTGAGACGATTAATTGGTGTTAATCGCAATACGACACCGCCGATATGATGAGGAGCCTAAGGGTCACACACATAGAAGACAATTTAAGATGCAAGAAGAAAGAAGGGCGTTTCGTCCTTTTAAGCGAAAGGGTATTTTGGTAATTTCACGGTTGCAATTAAATTTGCTGAGGTCGTAGCCTTTATTTAATTTGTTAGAAAAATTAAATAAGTGAAATTACGTTTAAATGTGTGTTCGCACATATTTAAATATATTATCATTATTGTTAAATGTTAATATATATATTTAAATATATATTAATTGATTTTAATTGAGATAATGATGGAAATTAAAATAAATCGATTGGGAGTGTTTGGCAACATGGGGCGTTTGGGTTGGAGCCCAAGCCTATTCCGTATGGGATTAGGGCAAATTGTTTTTAAGTATAAAAGGAAAAGTGTGTGATTTTTTTTAAAAAAGGATTTTTCTTTGAAAACCAATACACAATGACCCCTCCCCTTTGAATACCACTCCCGCGATTGATTGGGCTTTGGAATCAATTTCATTGATTCTTCCTTTTCTTCTTAATCTTGAAGCCAAAGAGGATCTAGCAAATCCCTCTTTGGTTCTTTTTAAGATTGTCTTCGTGTGGACTACGCAGTTCGATCCTACACTTGGATCGGTAGCAAAACGCTCGCCGACAAATTTGAAGGAGCCTTCAACATGCGTTTGTTTCTCTTAACTCATGTTGAATATTTATGCAGATTTTATTTAATATAAATTGTTAAAATCATACCCTTGATCTTGGCTCATGTAAACGATCCTGTTATTTTATTTTTCGCTTTCACGTGATATCGGGACCGCTTTACTAACAGGTTATGCAATGCACCAGCAACATTCCAGAGATGCATGATGTCGATCTTTGGAGACATGGTGGAACGGTTCATAGAAGTCTTCATGGATGACTTCTCAGTTTTTGGTTTGTAACGCCCCGCTTGAGGTACGTTGTTACTGTTTCCTCTTTCGCTCTTATTTTTGAGTTGATTTTGGTGTTATTGTTTGATTTAGTGTTGTGTTGAATGGTTGCCTCGAAATTGGTTGGAAAACAAGAAATTCGTCTGAGTGCTTGCGGGGCGAAGAATCTTCGCCGCGGAGAAGAGAGGTTGAAGCCACGGGGAAGGCTGGCTGACGATTTCGCCGCGGCTGACAGTTTCTTCGCGCGGCGGACAACCCGAATAAAATGTTGATTGAGTTTTAGATATTTTCTTCCTTAAGGGCAATTTGACCTTTCTACCCCTAATTAGCAGGAAAAGTGGGGAGTTAATTGTAAGGATATTTCATGGAGAATAGGTTGAGTTAGGGGTGAGTTTGTAAAGAATCAAAGGATATGGATGGAATTCCCAAAGAAGAATAAGGGCAAAATGGGAATGAGTGTGTTGATATTTCATTAAAAGGAATTAGAATCAAAGAAACCCCTCATTTTCTTCTTCTCAAACGTGACTCTTCATTCTTCTCCTCTCAACTTCTCTTCTCTTTTGATCAAGGTATTCCAAGGGGTTTTGAAGTGATTTGGGGTGGAAAAGCAACCTAAGGCTTCCTAAGGTAAGGATTTCTCCTTAAGTTGTGTGATTTGTGAGTTTTAGTTCATTTTGGTATTTGAGGGTTTTCATTCTTTTGGTTAAGATAAGAGGAAAAGTCAAGCTAAGCAAGTGAAAGGAAGGATTTGTGAAGTCTCTACATAGCAAGTAAGTAAAACCTAACCCAAGTTGAGATTTATGAATTTTCTTGATTAGGGTTTTGATAGAGATGATGTATGTATGTGATGTGCATGTATTATAGCATGTATGAAGGATTAAATAGAGATTTCTATGCTTTGTGATTGTTTATACCTTGCAAATTTGAGAAATGGGTTGTTGGTTTGGCAAGGTAGTTGAGATGGAATTTAAAGGGTATTATGGATCCCCTTTTTTGGAAGTGTTTTCTATGGCAGGTTTTGTGGCTTTGTGAAGGGGTTTTTCCCCATTTTGGATGGTTAAGAAAAGTTTTAGAATCATGGCTATGATAGAGTTTCATAGTGCACATGAGTTGTTTGATGAAATGCCTAATAGAGGTTTGAGTATGAGAAATGAACCTTAATTCTTGCAACATTGCATGTTGGCATTTCATAAGTGCATTAGTAGTGATGAACCATCCATAGGCACTAATTGTGCATTGAAAAGTGACCTAAGAAAGTGTAAGGAAATGGTTTATGCAATTACCCTATGAGTAGAGAGCTTAGTGGGTAAAATTACCCTAAGGGTAGAGAGCATTGAAAAATGCTACAATAGAATGAATTAGAAGAGTAGTATAATTGGGATGATGCTTTGTGATCATCACCCGACCGTTATGGGGATCGGATTGATGCTTTGTGATCATCATCCGAATAGCCCTTAGAGATGGTGGGTCGATGCTTTGTGATCGTCACCCGATGAGTAGTAGAAATGGGTAGATGCTTTGTGACCACTACCCGGTTAGTTAAGAGATAGGTAAGTTGATGCTTTGTGATCATCATCCAACGGCTAGTAGAAGCGGGTTGATGCTTTGTGACCATCACCCGATAGTGACTAGAGACGGGTAAATGCTTGGTGATCGTTACCCAAAATTCATGAGGAACGGGTAGGTGCTAGGTGATCTCCACCCGATAGTTAGAAAGAAACGAGTTGGTGCTTTGTGATCCTCACTCGGTAGTCACTAAGAACGGGTTGGTACTGTGTGAATTCCACCCGATAGCCATAGAGAGTGAGATGGTGCTGTGTGAACGCCATCCGGCCGTACCTTCGGTAAGATGAGGCTATGATGTTATTAGAAACAGAAATAGAATCAGAATAGCAAAAAGGAAAGAATTAAGAGTTATTTATACGGGGACAGGCAGAGAGAGAGTTTTACTTACTGAGCATTATTTTGTGCTCACCCCGTTATTTCCTTTGTGGATGCAGGTTCTAGGTGATGTTGCGGTCGGAGGGGCGTCGGCAAGCAATGAGGAATAGCTACACTGTTTCCCCTGTTTTGTCTTTTAAAATACATTTTTGTAAACAATACTCTTTATGTATAAAAGACACATGCTTACTAATGAAAAGAAAGTTTTGGGCCCAATTTTCTATTGTTATTATGCATGCATTGTACAGTTTTCAGTAGATGTTACATGGTTTGTCTTTTGACAGTTGTCTAACAAATCTTTCTCTTGTTTTGCAATGATGTAAGGAGACAAACTTGGTGCTCAATTGGGAGAAGTGTCACTTCATGGTCCAGGAGAGAATAGTGCTCGGCCATAGGATTTCAAAGGACGGAATAGAAGTTGATCGAGCAAAGACAGAAGTGATAGAGAAGCTGCCACCGCCATCAAATGTCAAAGTGGTCCGAAGTTTCTTGGGGCATGCGGGGTTTTACAAACGATTCATCAAGGATTTTTCTAAGATTTCTAAACCCCTTTGCAATTTATTGAATAAAGATGTTTTGTTTGATTTTAATGATGAATGCATGCATGCCTTTCTAACCCTTAAAAAATTATTAGTATCTGTACCTATTATTGCAGTTCCCGATTGGGGACTGCCATTTGAATTAATGTGTGATGCTAGTGATTTTGCTCTAGGGGTAGTGTTAGGACAAAGGAAGAACAAAATGTTGCATGTAATTCAATATGCTAGCAAAACACTCACTGATGCACAATTGAATTACACCACCACTGAAAAAGAATTGTTAGCTGTGGTTTTTGCTTTTGGCAAATTTCGTTCGTATTTGTTAGGTGCAAAGGTGATCGTTTACACGGACCATTAAGCACTTAGGCACCTATTGGCAAAGCAAGAATCGAAACCTCGGCTCATAAGATGGATCCTATTGCTTCAGGAGTTTGAGTTGGAAATTCGCGATAAGAAAATGTGGTGGCAGATCACTTGTCGAGAATTGAGAGACCACTTCAGGGAAATGTAGAGGAAATCCCAATTAGAGAAACATTTCTGGATGAGAAGTTGATGAGAGTGGATGAAGCACCATGGTATGCAGATTTTGCAAATTATTTGTCATCAAGGGTGCTCCCAAGTGGTATGACGTTCCAACAAAAGAGAAAATTCTTCTTAGATTTTAAGTACTACTTTTGGGAAGAGCCATTTCTATACAAACACTATGCTGACCAAGTGATACGGAGATGTGTCCCGGAGGAGGAGATGAAAAGCATTCTACGGCATTGTCACAAGAGAGAAGTAAGTGTCCATTTTGGAGGAACTAGGACAGCAGCCAAGGTTCTACAATCGGGGTTTTATTGGCCAACCCTCTTTAAGGATTCTTTTCGGATGATTCAAGAGTGCGACCAATGTCAACAGAGTGGTAATATTTCAAAAAGAGATGAGATGCCGTTGAACAACATCCTGGTGGTTGAGCTTTTTAATGTGTGGGGGATTGATTTCATGGGTCCCTTCCTAAGTTCTTTTGGGAACACATATATTTTGGTAGCAATGGATTACATGTCGAAGTGGGTAGAAGCAGTTGCATTGCCGACTAATGATGCTAGGTAGTGATTAACTTTGTGAGAAAACATATTTTCTCAAGGTTTAGGGTACCACGGGCAATTACTAGCGATGGAGGTTCCCACTTTTGCAATAGCCAGTTGGATGCACTTTTGGGTAAGTATGGAGTGACACATAGAGTTGCAACGCCTTACCATCCACAAACGAGCGGGCAAGTGGAGCTGTCGAATAAAGAGCATAAAGGCATTTTAGAAAAGACAGTTAACGCATCCAGGAAGGATTGGTCATGGAAATTGGATGATGCATTATGGGTCTACCGAACTGTATTTAAGAATGCAATTGGTATGTCCCCATTTAGAATGGTTTATGGGAAAGCATGCCACTTACTGGTGGAACTCGAGCATAAAGCATACTGGGCAGTCAAGCAGCTAAATATGGATTTAAGAGTTCTTTGGGGAGGAAATGATGCTGACTTTGAACGAACTCGATGAGTTCTGTCTCCAAGCATATGAAAATGCTCGAATTTACAAGGAGAAGACAAAAAGGTGGCATGACAAGCATATCAAGAAGAAGGACTTTGAAATGGGGCAAGAAGTGTTGTTGTTCAATTCTAGACTTAGGCTATTCCCCGAAAAACTTAAGTCTAGATGGTCCGGACCATTCACGATTACAAGAATTCACTCAACCGGAGCGGTGGAAGTTACACATGAAGAAAAGGGCACTTTTACAGTCAATGGACAGAGATTGAAGCTATACATTGATGGGGTGATGAGTTGCAAATCCATCCTAATATGGCTTGACATTCCGACGTGAAAAATTGAGAGAGTCGAGCTTACCGACTATAAACAAGCGCTTCTTGGGAAGCAACCCAAGTGTTTTAAATTTATGTTCTTCTATCTTTATTTCAGTGTGTTTGATTTTTTTAATTTATGTGTTTTTGGGTGTTTCAGGTGAAGTTTTCAGCTAATGCAAGGAAAGAAAATGCTCCAGACTTCACCGATTCTTCACCGCGGCGAAGCACATTGGGTAAAAACAAATTTTGAAAAGTCCCAGACTTCGCCGCGGCGAAGATTGTTCTTCGCCAGAGCGAAGCAACCTGAACATTTGTGATAGCTACTGTAATTTTTCGCCCCGGCGAAGTATTTTGCTTTGCTGCGGCGAAGAAGGTTGGACGAAATTTCTCTAAGGAAATTTCACTGCGGCGAAGAATTTTTTCTCTCCGCGGCGATTAGCCACTGTATTTTTTTGCCCCGGCGAAGTATTTTGCTTTGTCGCGGCAAAACCTGGGTTTCAAATTAGTGTTCATGAACGAAGAACTTCGCCGCGGCGAATCTTGTTCTTCGTCGTGGCGAAACCTGGGTTTCAATTTAGGGTTCATGCACGAAGAACTTCGCCGCTGCGAAGCCTGTTTTCTATATAAACTCACTTTGGCTTTTCATTTTCCACGCGTTTTTCAAATACATTTGAGAGAAAAATTTCCCAATTTCAATCCTTTGCCTCCCAAGTTCTTTCCCAACCAAAGTTTTCACTCTTTAACCCTCTTAAACACCAAAACAACTCATTTCAACAACAAATTTTTTGAAAATCTCACGAAAATTTCAAGTTCAAGAAATTTGGGGCTTTCCAATCTGGGCGGATTCTAAGTAAATTGGTGGCGAATAATCCTTCATATTGGTAAGATCTCAAGTTCCCTAAACTCATTTTCGCAAAATTTCAAGTTTTAAGTTGTAGATCTGAAAAATTTAATTTTGGTTGAGTTGCGAATTTTGTGAGTTCGATTTTGTTGAAGAAGGGTTTATTGTGCATGTTGTGATATTAAGCAGTGTGGGTGTTGAGTTTTGGAGTGTGTTGTTGATTTTGGAGAAATCGTAGTTTGGGGGTCTGATTGCAAATTTTTGGAAGTGTTTTCAATTCTCTTTTTCAGGTTTGAATTGGTTGTTGTGGGGAACCTAGGCTTGAATTTTTGGGTTGTGCTGTGAATTGAATTATAGAAAATGGCACCCAAAGTTAAGTTGCCATACAAAGGAAAGGAAAAAGGAAAGAAAGTGGATAGCCGTTTTGTGAATGAAGAGGCCCATAAATGATATCAAGGGGCTATCCAAAGAAGAGATAAGGGCTTTATTACTGAGCGCGGATTGACCGCGAGTCAGGCGTTGGATTGGAGTCGAGGGAGACGATGGGAACTGTTTATGAGTGCTCCTACACAACCGGCTATAGAGCCACTAGTAAGGGAGTTTTATGCCAACCTCCCGGATTGTGAGGAGGGTTTTGCATTTGTGAGAGAGGTTGATGTGCCGTTTACAGAAGATGTGATCAATGAGTTTTACAACCTGCTTGGATTTGATCAGGATGAGTACGGAAGGTTTAGGGGGACACAGTTTGAGGATAGTATCATTCCTCCAGTCATTGGAAAACCGGATGCAACTTGGTCAGTGTCGAAGAAACAAAAGAAGACCATTAAGGGAACTTCTTTGACACCAATGGCGCGATTGTGGCAGTATTTTGTTAGTAAGAAGTTGATGCCAGAAACGCACTATAGCACAGTAACTTACAAAAAAGCATTACTGCTTTATTCCATTGCCACAGGAAAGAGTATAAATGTGGGCAGAATTATCTTTAACAACATTCATCATGCCGCCAAACTAGGGCGATCAAGTTATTCTTTCCCACATCTCATCACAGCCTTGTGCATTAGAGCTAGAGCCAAGGTAGGAGATGATGAGCAACGTATTCATGCTGCCCCTATCCTCGATTTAGATTATTTTCAGAAACATCTTGAACATCCAGAAGCTAAGCAACCAAGGGCAGGAACAAAACGGCAGAGAACCACACAAGGCCTCGTCACATCCTCCAGCTCTACAGTTACACAGAAGGAGATGATGCATCAGATGATGGGTATGATGAAACGGATGGCAAAACGTCAGGATTGGTTGGATGAGTAGACCTAGATGATGTATGAGATGCAGAAGAGTAGCTTTAACAAGCTCAACGTTGACACTTCAGGATTCCAATGGGCTGACTGGGATTCAGATGAGTGGATGGGCTCAGAGTCGGAAAAGGAAGAAGAGGATAAAGAGGAAGACGAGGGAGGCCAAGAATGAGCGTCGGAACACCTATTTTGTTTGTCTTTATTTTTAATTGTTTTTCATCGATTTTGTTTTTCATTTCAAACATTAAACTCAGTTTATATTTCTGTTTTGGATTGTTGTAGTTGTTTTCGTTGTTTCATTTTTCTTGTAATTTGTAGTTTGTGTAAGGACGAGATTAGGTTGTAATACTTTCATATTAGTCCGTAAATATTTCTAACCTAGTGGACACCATAGTTTCAATTGTTTTGACAGATGTTAGGTGATGAAAAGGTCACAGATCGGGTGTGCACTGTGGAGCGAAACTTCACGGATTAATCAGGGAACTATCTTGTACCTTTGTTATTTCTGGTTTTCTATTCTTGATTTATGCATAATGGGACATTGGGGACAATGTCATCTTTTGTTTGGGGGTAGGAAAATTAGAAAATTTTTAATGTTGTTTATTTTACTTTGCTTTGATTGTTTTTGCCGATGATGAATTGTATAAATCAATGATGCGAATTGGATTGTTGCATTTTTATTGTTGAGAAATGTTAAGCATTGCTTCAAGTTTAGGTTTATTGACTAAATTTTGATTGAGGTTTGTTGAGTGGTTCAACCGCCATTTTCATTTTTTTCGGCATGCTTAGATTCATTTTATGTACTTAGGTAAAGTTTGATAATGTTGGTGGCCTCTAGAACCTAGTAGACAAGTGCTTGAGGCGAAATTCTAGGATTAGACATGGTTGAGGAGATGATTTAGGCATTCTTTTTGGAACGTTTGAGCCTTTCTAGCCGACCCAGGAATGAAATTGTCCCTAGTCACCCATTTGAGCCGTTTTGATCATATTTGCTTTATCTTTCTTGGCTAACAAAAAATTGTCTGATCCTTGCACCCTAAACACTCTGTCGTACCCTTAGGAGAATTCGATCCTAATGCAAACACAAGGAAAGGGAAGAGTTGTATGAATAGACTAAAAGAATAGTTTGGGGGTTGTGAGAAGGGCAATAAAAATAAAAGAGGTAGTTTACCTCAATTCAATGGATGTGTCTCGATTGTATAAATTTTAATTTCATCAAAAAAAAAAATTTCCTTTTGCCAAGTTTAAGGGTATCTCGGCTGGAAACCAGTGACCGCCTTAAAAACTGCCTAGCAGTACTTGGCGACCTCTGGTTTAACAACGCCACGTACACCTTAGACCCGTGCATTTATGGTATCAGAAATAAGAAAGACACAAGTTTGAGGGGTGTAAATTAGTGGATACGTTGATTGGTGGGTGAGAAGAAATGGAGTTCGATTTGATTTGAGTGTTTACATGAGGAAAACCGAGTTCTCTTACTTTGTACTTCCTATCCTTTTTCTTGGAACCCACTTCCCGAGCCTAGCGTTACAAGCTTATAAAGACCTGCTGATTCTTATCTTTGTCTAGTCCTCATTAGTGGAGAGCAATTCGATATTTAGGCTTATGGAGTCTGCCACCATTTGATAAACTTTGCATTCCTGTATAAAATAATCTGGGAAGTCAGAAGGTGGATTGAAGTAGGGATTACCTACTCGGGGGACCAATTGAGAAAGAAAGTCGATGCAATTTATGACTTCTTGGAGTGTTAAACATTTTTCTTTTAATAATTTTGCAACAACTTTTGAGATTGGTATAGATTCTAGGCAAGTGTTTTGTGAGTCGAGTCTTTTGTTTCTCTTATTTAATTTGTGTCATTTGCTGTTTTGTGTTTTTGTACGTTTGTGTTTTTTTTTCTTTTATCTTGTTTTGTACTTGATGCTCGGGGACGAGCATCACCTTAGTTTGGAGGTATTTGATAATCCGAGGATTATACTAGTTTATTTAAGCTTTTAGGCCGGATTTTAGATACTTCTTAGTCTATTTTTGCCTGAATTGATACTTAATTCCTTACATTTTGTGTTTCAGGTTAAAAATGGAAATTTTGAGCGAATAAAGGTAGATTTGGAGTTTTTGGACTCAAAAGCACGCGGAGGGCAATTCTGGAATTTCAGAATCCTTCAGGAAACTTCGCCGCGACGAAATGGGCCAGTGACACATCAGATTCAGCTCCTTTGTAACCGCGGTGAGATTCCTTCTTTGCCGCGGCGAAGTCTGCGTACTCCACTTTTTGTAAAACGCACAGTTTCGTGTTTAGGCTAAGTTGTATTATTTTGTGCGAGGTATACAAGAAAGACTTAGTCTTTTTGTTTAGGGCGTGGGTGGAGAGATTGAGAGAGTTTTTACATTATTCTTAGATTGATTTTTGAGTGATTTTGGATTAACAAAGTTGGAAGATTCGAGGAAACCAGTGGATTCATCAATTTGGGGAGATTCTTTTCTCTTTTCTTTTGTTTCCATTATGTTGAACCTAGAGTTTTTTTCATTTCTTTTAATTGTTTTATTGATTTAGCCATGAACTAACCTATTTTGGGTTAGGGTTTTGATGTAGTTCGGATTCTAATGGGTTAGAAAGTTGATGATTATTAATTTCATATGATTTTGCTTTGATTGTGTGATTATTCTGTATTTATTGTTTGTATGTGATGAACATGATGAGATCGAGAGATAAGTTATGTTAAGCGTCTTGGATAATCACCATTGTATTATTGGATGCTAGAGATAGATTCAACAACCGATGAAATCAATCTAGGATTCTTGTGCTTAATGAACTTAGATTTATTAACTTTCATTTTGTTGGGTGCAGAAGGTTAATAGGGAAGAGTAGGACAACATAGCCTAAGAAGGTATGTTGGACACGTTAGAGAGTTCGATTTACAATCAATGCATGAGAATATGAATTTAGCTTAATTCTTAAAGTTTAACCCATAGAGTCCGAATGAAGTCAAAACCCTACCCGTTTGTTTGAATTGATTTTATCCCGTTTTAAATCTTGCTTTCATAGTTTAAGTTTATTTTTAGTAAAATTTTGTTTTAATTATAGTTTAAATTGCTCCCTTTAATCCAAAAGAATTCGATTTCTTCAACTTGAAAACGGTAGAAAACTTAGTGCTTAGCGACAATCCTCGTGGGAACGATACTCACTCATCATTATATTACTTGTGTGACTAGTATACTTGCTACATATTGCATGTTATAGGAAACACGCATCAAGGTACTAAACATCAATTTTGTCCCTAATTTACCCTATAAACCTCTCCAAAAATGACTCAAGAATTTTGTATCCCTATCTGAGACAATGGTTCTCGAAATGCCATGAAGTCTCACCACTTCTCTAAAGAATAATTCGACAATTTTGGAGGCATCATGTGTGGTATGACATGATATGAAATGGGCCATTTTTTATAACCTATCAACCACTACCATGATGGAATCTTTTCCCCTTTGGGTCATAGGCAATGCAACCACAAAATCCATGCTAAGGTCCTCCCAAGGGTGCTCGGCTATGGATAAGTATAAGTATAGGCAACCTTGAATTGGCTCTTAGCTCTTTGACATGATCCACACCTTCTAATGAGAGCTAGAACATCCCCTAACATCTTAGGCCAATAAAAATATTATTTGATGGTTTATAAAGTCTTAGTGATCCCAAAGTGACCTGCCAACACACCACTATGTGCTTCCCTTATGATTAATTCTCTAAAACTACCATTAGGGACACATAATCTTCTACCCTTGAACAAGTACCCATCATGCATAACATAATCTTCAAAACCAGGTTTCCCACATTCAATTATGCATGTTTTCATCTCCAAATCTACCTCATAACACAACTTCATTAATTCAAAGCCTAAAACTCTAGAATCAAGTAAAGAAAGTAAGACATACCTTCTAGAGAGTGCATAACATTGTGTGCTCTTGCTTGTAATTCAGTAAAAATGAGAAAGATTGGATGAACTCAACCTATTCAGAGCTTGATGAACCTCAAAGCTTGGTGATCCAAATGGAGGACAAATTGTTTTGGCCGAAGGTAGTGACTCCAATGGTCAGTGCTTTCACTATAGCATAAAACTCCTTATCATAGGTGCTATATTTCCTTCTTGAATCACTAAGCTTCTCATTAAAGTATGCTATTGTTCTTTTGGATTGATTCAAAACTGCCCCAATGCCAACACCACTTTCATCACACTCTACTTCAAACACTTGGTTGAAATCTGGCAAGGCAAGGATGGGAGTTTCACACAACTTCTTCTTAATCAAATCAAAGGCCTCATTTGCTGCCTTAGTCCACTCAAAAGATCCCTTCTTCAAATATTCAGTTATGGGAGCCATAATGGAACTAAAATTAGGTACAAACCCTCAGTAGAAAGAGGCTAAACCATAAAAGCTCCTAACCTCTGTAATTGAACCAGGTTTAGGCCAACTATGAATGGATTCTACCTTGGATTGATCTACCTTAATGCCTTCTTCGGAAACCACATAACCTAAGAACACCAATTGCTTCATAAATAGTTCACATTTTTCAAGCTTAGCATATGATGAGAATGCAAAATGTTATATTTACCCCCCATAATGTTTAGTCGTTTATACGTATTTGTTGCCTAATTGTACTCATTATTACTCTATTTTGATTTAGGATGCAAATGGAGGTGTTAACTGCAAAACGGAACTAATTAGGTGAATTCGGACAGTTTCGACATTGCTTCGTAATCTGGGCATAACTCTCTCATCCAAGCTCCGATTGAGATGATTCAAAATGCTGTGTGGAACACTAAGAAAGAGATATACGACTTTTGTGTTTTGAGTTTGGAGAGATACTCGCTGCATCAAGGTTGTAATCGGGCTTCAAGTTGGCACTGCTGCCGTCGGCCGATACGGAACATTTTGCCTTGTCATGCAAATCAATTGGGCAATTTATTTATTGGAAGATTTGAAGACATGTGGCACGCAAGTCACAGCTCAGAATCACCACTTTCCTATTTCATTTTAGGACTTTATCTTATTTTCAATTAATTAGAATCAAATTAGGATTAATGTTATTTTAGGATATTAGAATTTTTTTTTTTAAGAGATTCAGTGGAATTCAAATATTTGAACTGGATATTTTTTAAGGAGATAAGATTAGGTTTGGGGGGACAGAAGCCTCTCTCTAGTCTTCTCTGTAACTTTTCCTTTGGAATTTTCGTGATGGCCATGAGAGGCTAATTTTTATAACTTGGTCGAAGGAAACGGAGGCCTCGGAATCAATAACTGTGAGATCTAATCTGTTTTATTTTAGTGTTCAATTTTATGTTTTGAGTATTGGATGTTCTTCTATGCTTATTTTCATGATTGTTTCATTTAATTGCTAGGAGGCCTACTAGGTTATTATTTGTTACAATCTACTGCAAAGTTGAAAAATCATATCCATAATTGTTTGATCCCTCTAACTTGTGAAGCAATTAGGGTTATTAATTTGCTGCGTCAGGAATTATAATCTTAAGAGGAACACTCGACTAAATTAAATACAACCGCTTGAGTTTTTGTTGTTTAGCTTCATCGATCTCTCTAATTCTTAAGGCTGCCATTAGATTAAATTTTTAGCGCTTGTCTAGGGTTGTTTAATGGTAAGATTAATTAAGATCGCTTGTTTCCTAATTAATTACAATTAAGGAGAGATAGGAAAATAGTTCCAATGGTGAATATTCAAAGTAAGAATTGATTTACTTTTGCATCAATGATTAGTTGTAAGATTCCGATGGTGGATGTTGACGGAGACCAAGTTTTGTTATATTAATTGATTTCGAATTGAATTGTTTTTGTTTTTGTTTTTGGCTAAGATTGTTTTCTGTTTTACTCAAAACCCCACAGCCTTATTCACATCATAGAAAATTCGGCTAGACACTCTTCGTGGGATCGACCCTTGCTTACCCTTTTTATAGTTCAGTAGTTAGGTTAAGAAGGTTTTTAATCTTGGTTGCCTACAACAGCACACCAGCATACAACTTTTTCTGCCTCAACATTTAAGCACTAAGCTAAAGTGTTCTACATGACTATCCTCACATGTACTATATATCAGTATGTCATCAAAATATACAACCACAAATTTTCCAATGAAAGGCTTCAGTACCTCATTCATTAACCTCGTGAAGGTGCTTGGTGCATTGGAAAGGCTGAAGGGCATCACCATCCATTCATACAATCCTCCTTTGGTCTTAAATGCCATTTTCCACTCAACTCCCTCTCTCATTCTAATCTGGTGGTAACCACTTCTTAGATCAATCTTTGAGAAGATGGTTGCACCATGAAGCTCATCTAACATGTCATTCAACCGAGGTATGAGATACCTATATTTGATAGTTATCTGGTTGATAGCCCGACCATCAATACACATCCAGTAAGTGCCATCCTTCTTGGGTACAAGCAAGGCTGGAACTGAGCAAGGACTTATGCTCTCCCTCACAAATCCCATGGAAATCAACTCCTCAACTTGCCTTTGAAGCTCTCTTGATTTTTTGGGATTACACCTATATGCTGGCCTATTGGGAAGAGGGGCACCAGGATCCAAATCAAGGTGGTGTTCTATCCCCAAAAGTGGTGGCAAACCCCTTGGTAAATCACCAAGAAAAACATCCGCAAATTCATCCAAAAGATGGTGAACTTTCGGGTGAAATTCAAGTTGTTTTCTCTCTTGGTTTGTCTCCGCTATAAGGAGTGCAATGATAGGTTTGTGTTTTAGGAAGGCTTTCTCTAATTGGGTGTTATTTAGGAAAAGTGTTTTATGGGTTGGTTCCTTGGATGGTGTTTGGAAAAGTGTTTGGGAAGTTGTTTGTGTGTGAGCTTGGACAATTACTTGGGTGGGGGCTAATGGTGCAAGGGTAATGGTCTTCTTGTTGAGCTAGAATAAGTAGGTGTTCTTGCGGCCATCATGGATCACCTCTCTGTCATATTGCCATGGTCTTCCAACTAGAAGATTGCAAGCATCCGTGGGAATGATGTCACAAAGCACCTCATCCAAATAGTTCTTGCCAATGGAGAATGACACTACTACTTGCTTGACCACTTGGATGGTGTCTCCATTGCTCAACCATTGTAGCTTGTATGGATGAGAATGATTCACAATCAGTAGCTCCAATTTCTCCACAAGTTTGGTGGAAGGAACATTGGTACAACTCCCACTATCAGTGATCATTAAGCAAACGTTCCCCTTGATGGTGCACCTTGTATGAAACAAGTTCCCCCTTTGGTTCTCTTGAGGGTTTACTTTAGTGTGTAGCAACTTCTTGAGCATAAGCATCTCTCCACTATCGGCTTCCTCAATAACCTCATTCTCACTCTCATCTATTTCCTCTTCTTCACTAAAATCCCTTTGACATGCATAATCAATCTCATTAATCTCTCTAAGAGTATAACCCTTTGGTTTGGACACTTTGCTTGGAACTGTCCATAACCTTGACACTTGAAACACTTCTTGTTCTTCAAATCAAGCCGTGGAGCATCATTCTTCACAAAACCTGTTTTCTCTTTTGGTGCTTCATTGGCTTTATTCTTATCATAAGCTGTAGGTGCCATATATGGTTTGGTGTAGGAAGGTGAACCCCTTTGGTAGTTATTTTCCTTAAAGAGCTTTTTGGGGGCCAAGGACTTCATACTCTTCAATTGCTTTTCAATCCTTGTGGATAGCTTGCAAATATCCCTAAAGGAATGGTAAGTTTACAACTCAATCTTATATGCAATGTCCTTACTCAAACCACCAATGAATCTTTCAATTGTATGCTCTTTCTCTTTAGGAATATCACTTCTCAACATCAACCCTTCAAACTCCCAAATATACTCTTTAACTTTTCTATCTCCTTGCTTCAAATTATGGAGCTTAAGATAAAGGTCTTGCTTGTGATTGTCGACCAAGAACCTTTTCTTCAACACTCTCTTCAACTTCTCCCATGACCTAATTCTAGTCTTCCCTTCCCTTTCCTTTCTCTCTTCTTCCTTGTATTTTCCCACCACAAGGAGGCATACTCCTTTAACTTCAATATGGCTACTTTACATCTCTTCTCATCATTGCAGTCCTTAAACTCAAATACCCGTTCAATTTCATGCAACTAATCAATGAAGTCATTTGGGTCAAGACTTCCATTGAATTCGGGTAAGTCTATCTTAATACCCCTATCATCATCAAATCTTCTCCTCCTAGGTGCCTCAGATTCACTAGATGAATCACTACTACCTCTTAAATTTTCCATACATAGTGGTGTCCTAATGATGGTTCTTTGGCGGTAGTAGGGTCGACCTTCTCATTGGGGTGGTTGTGGGGTTTCTTCGAAGGTGGATTTGGGTTGGGATAGATTAGCAATGTCCTTAGACATGTTAACCATCAATTCCATCATGTTGGACATGTTCTTCTTTACTTCATCAAGTTCCTCTTGAATTTTTAGGTTGGCACACTCCCATGGTTTTGGGGGTGAAGTTGAGGAGGAAGTGGTCTTGTTTGCCATGTGAATTGGGTGAGTTTTAGCTACTGTGAACAATAACTTTGGGTGAATAGTAACTTTTTTAAAATATTGGAAAAATGAAAAGTGGAAGGGAAAGGTCAAGTGTATAAGTTTTGGTGATTTTGGTTGAAGTAAATAGTATTATATGAATAGTGTTTATGAATAGTGAGGATTAGGCTAATTAATTGTGTTTAGGGTTTGGTTAAGGGTTAAAGTTGGTTTAGTTGGGAAGGAATGGGTTTAGTTGAATTTGGAGGGAATTAGTTAGGATTGGGTGAGGTGACAATGGACTTAGTTAGAAGGGAACAAGATGTAAGGGAGTTGGTTAGGGTAATATGTTTGAGGAAAGAGAAAGTAAGTTCAATGAAATGCTAATTGGAGAAAACAAATTCAAGCCAAAACACTTCCAAAATCCGGCAACTCCAACTCAAATTCCAGCCAAACTACACAAATTCAATCCTAAAATAATACTACTCCACTTCACAACCTAAGCTCTGATACCAAATGATCCATTTCCAACCAATTTCAACAACACAACACAATATACCATAATTCCAAGTTAGATTCGGCCAACACAAGAATTAGGGTTCAAATCACTTACTTGCAATTTTTGGACAAAGACAAGTAGAAACACTTCAAGCCTAAAGGATTACTCTACCAACTTGAATTGATTCACCACCAAATCCCTTTGCCAAGACCTGGATAAAGAATACGCACTCAAGAACACACAAGTTCTCTCAAATTGATTAAACCAAATTTCATATATTTCATAAGCTAATTGTTACAATGAAATAGTTGCCTTTATATAGGCAAATACAAAGCTAAATAAGTAATTGAAAAATGCAATAAAATGAAATTAAACTTAATTAATATTACAAGCCATTCATTCAAAAAGCAAGGCCATGCCTATTCAATGCAAAGAGACATAATCCCCTAATTCTAGGATCTATGTCTTTAACCAACCTATTAGTTGAAATAAGCTTAATTTATTAGATCAAAACTTGATCAATGAGCCTAATTAAGTCTACTAATAAGGGTGTAAGAGTTTGGGCCTTAAGAATCAAGCAAATGGATCCAATAAGGGTTCATGTGGATCTTCCCCTTTGGAATAAGACTTGGGCCGGATTGGACCACTTCAACACTTGGGCTTCTTTCTTAGAGGGCTTGAGCTTCCTTTGTTGGGCTTGGACTTGGAATGGTTTGGGCCAAAATGCTTGTGCTCTCTCCCTCATTGGTACTTGCTTGGGTCAAATTTCCTCCATTGCTTTCCACATTCCACAATCCAAGTGTTTTAGGACTTAGAATGAAACTCTTCAATTCAACCAAATTAGCAAGTGTTTTAGGACTGGTTATTCCTTGTCCACTCATGTTTACAAGTGTTTTAGGACTTGTAAATGTATCATCTACACAACCTTGCTTGCTGGTGTAGAGGTTTAGAGGATTGAACCTGATTCTTATGAGGATGCCATCAACTCAAAGGACAACAAGAAGTGGCTTGCTGCCATAAAAGAGGAGATGAATTCTCCCAGGCCGAACAAGACCTAGACTTTAGTCCCAAAACCAAAGGACAAGAAGCTGGTGGAGTGTAAATGGTTGTATAAGTTGAAGGAGGGCATCAACAAGTCTGACTCGCCAAGATACAAGGCCAGGTTAGTGGCCAAAGGCTACACATAAAGGGCAGGTATTGATTTTACTGAAATTTTCTCACCTGCGGTTAAATTTAAAACCATAAGATTGATGTTGTCTATTCTAACACACCATGATTTAAAGTTAAAGTAGTTGGATGCAAAAACTGCGTTTTTGCATGGGTAATTAGAAGAGTAGATTTATATAAGCTAACCCATGGGGGATAAACACCTGCCTAACCATGTATCTTTATTGCATAAATCTTTGTATGGACTGAAACAGTCCCCTAGGAAGTGGTATGAGAGGTTTGACTCATTTATAGTGGGTATAGGCTTCACTAGGAGTGATTATGATAACTATTCCTACTTTGCATATGTTGATAACATTCTTATATATGTGCTCCTATATGTAGATGATATGTTATTAATTAGTAAATCCAAGGCCCATATTGATGAGTTGAAAGGAAAATCGAATGCTGAATTTGACAAGAAGGATTTAGGCTGTGCAAAGAAGATATTAGGAATGCTAATAGATAGAAACAAGAAAAACAATAGGTTAAAACTCCATCAATTGCCCTACCTACAAAAAATTATTTTAAAGTTTGGAATGAATGACTCTAAGTGTGTTACCATGCCCTTAGCTAGCCAGTTCATTCTTAGTAAAGTACAAAGTCCAAAAACAAAAGCTGAAATGCTAAAGATGGAAGCTGTACCTTACTCAAATGCCATAGGTTCTATGATGTATGTCATGATTAGTACAAGACCTGACGTGTCCTATTCCATATCTCTGTTAAGTAGATTCATGTAAAACCCTGGATGTGAACATTGGAATGCATTAAAATGGCTACTTAAAAGTATTGTGCATGTTGGACTAAACTTTTGCAAAAGAAAAACTTCACTTGATCTGACTGGGTATGTAGACTCTGATTTTGCAGGTGACAGGGATTCAAGAAAGTCTACAGCAACCTATTATTTCACTTTGGGAGGCAATTGTGTTAGCTGGAAATCTCAATTACAGCCAGTAGTGGCTCTGTCCACAACTAAAGTAGAGTATGTGGTTGTAACCGCTGCATTCAAGGAAGCCATATGGCTTCAAGGAATCTTGAGGGAAGCTAAGTTGTTGGATGAACTTGTGACTGTCTATTCAGATAGTCAAAAGGCCATTTGCTTGGGAAAAATCATGTATATCATGAGAGGACTAAACATGTAGATGTGAGGTACCATTTTGTAAGGGATATAATTTCAAAAGGGGAGTTGAACCTTATGAAGATACCCACTGAAGATAATCCTGTAGACATGGGGACCAAGGTTGTGACACTTGCAAAGTTCAAGCCTTGCTTGAACTTATTGCACATGGAATAACCCATTAGAGCTAAGAAGGAACATGGTAGATACTTGTTGCACTAAAGAGGATACTATTAGGAGAGGTGACAGCAAGCTTTAAGGTGGAGATTGTTAAAGTGTGAAGCCTACAGTGTCGTTTTGCCCTTCAAGTGACACATTGTCGTTTTGTAAAGCTTAGAGAAGTGCCATCTACTAGCCTCAAACCGACGTCGAGACACCAAGGTAGATCCCATTATACGTAGATGCCAACAAAAGACAAACCAAGACAAGGCAATCACATAACCTTATAGTGCCTTAAGGGGGATTCGAAAAGACCACTTGACGATAGTCCTTTAGGCCGACGTCCGTCATCCCAACTCAAAGACTAAATAACAAGTGATCGTCAACCAGCTTCACAAGCAAAACAAGGCTGACAACCTATTTGGGATTTTAGAGACATAACTACCTCAATACAACCCAAAATTAAGAAAATGCGAACCTCGAATGGACACACAATAGCCTGCCACAAAATAAAACAAGCAAAGTAAAAAGACCAAAACGACGGTGAATAAGGTATTTTATTTACATAAGAAATTTTATTACAAGGGGGAAAATAGATACAGAAAACAGGAAAACAAAAGAGAAAACTCGGCTAAGGTTAGGGGAAGGAGTATGAAGGTCCTCAGAAACGGGGGCAACCTTAAGGGCAAGCTCGATCGGTTGCTACTGCCTTGAACTTCTCCGACTCCTCTTAGTAGTGGTGGGGGACAAAAGAGAAGTCAATGTTAGGATTCCACTCCCAGAAGAATGTCATAAAGAGCACCGCCACTTCCCATGCGGTATTCTGCCCAGCCCGCTTCTCCTCTTAGATGGTTGCGATCAATCTGGCAACCTCACCCTTCAACTCAGAGACCCTGATCCTAGACACTTTTAGGTCAAATTTGAGGGCTTCATTCTTCCTCCGAAGCTTGGCAAATTCAAACTAGAGGGTGCTCTTCTCGGACTCTAGCTTTTCCTTGAGATCAACTAACTCCTTTTCCTTTGTCGTCATAGCCTCGACCTAGGAGACATTAAGCTCAACCTCCATCTCATTAATTTGCATTGTTGAGGACTTTTGAACCCTCTCCAGCTCGGCATAAATACTGTCGGCATTGCTAAATGCCACAGTGCTCTCCTGTTGGAACATCCTAACAATGTTCAGATGCTGCACTCCACATGCACCGAAGACATCAGAGATGAGGATGCAAAGAACAAAACAACAAGTAAGATGAAACTTACCCTTGAAAATGCCTCGAAGAGAACAAGCAACTTCTCCAAGAGAGACATCCTCCTAGCCTCTTCGAACATCTCTGGGGTGACTGCTTCATGCAACAAGGCCACCCCGGGAGAAATGTCTACAAGAATCTTTGTGGAATCCAACTCTCGCAATCCCCGGTTGACGAGGAAGAATTCTCCACAACAACCAAATCTAGCTCTTTTTCGAGGAACTGACACAAGGGCTGATTCCCCAACATCTTCTTCTCCTCTGTTCACAACTACTGCAGCAGGCTTCTTCTTTGATCTATCAGACTCTTGGTGCCCTAGGATTAGTTTCTTCAAAGCAGGCATGTTAGGAGATTGGTCCAATTTTCAGGAGTGCATCCCTATGTAAACAAATGTAAAAGTTAGCACGCATACCTTAGATAAGGCAAATAACTAAGCGACCTTCACTTACTAGTGTTCTAGGCTTTGGAGAAGATGGTCCGAAACTTCGTAGCATAGGGCAGAAGCCAAAAGTGATCAAGTTCTCAAAAGTAATCAATTTCCCCACGTGGCAATCTATAAGTAAATCGATGATACATGGCAGAGAAAAAACAAAAAATTGCTCATTGATTACTTTAATTCCCATGACCAAGGTCTGATGAATATGTTTTACATTTTTATATTGAAATCAATATAAGAATCCATATAAGGATTCAGAAAACAATACCTATGCTTGGAGGCTCCTTCAATTAAGGTTTTGATTTTGCTACCAATTCGAGAATGGAATCGAACAAATGTTGATCCACACGAAGATAATCCAAAAAACCAAAAAGATGATTTGCTAGATCCACTTGATGGCTTTAAGAATTAAAAGAAAAGAATTTTCTCTCCACCAAAATTGATGAAAACGTGTTGGGGTGTATATGGGTGGCTAGGGTTTTCAATTACTTGAATTGTTCTTATATTTTAATTTAAGTTGCACTTATATAGTGCAATTAATTGAAACCCTATTCCACTTAGCAATAGCCATGGGTTCCAACTCTAATCCACCCTTGTAGCCAAACAAGCCAAATTGGTATTTTTAGTTGTTAATTATTATTATTATTAAAAACCACAAATATTAATATATTAAAATATATTAACATTAATAATAATAATAATCCATTTAAATATATGCACACACATATTTAAATATAATCTCACCAATTTTAATTTCAATATTAAAAATAAACACAAGCAACAACCTCAGAAAATTTAATTCCCTGTAAGATTACCAAAATACCCTTTCAACTTAAAAGATGAAAATACCCCTTTCACATATTGATTCTTAAATTATCTTCTAAGTATGTGACCCGTAGACTCCTTATCATATTGGCAGTGAGTAGTCTCGCGATTGACACTAATTAATCGTCTCACTATACATAGACCAAGATTGGCCTCTAGCAAGGCATCTTGGCCACCTGATAGATTTAGATTTAGCGAAATAGCTACTATCAACGATATAGTTATCGTGTAATCAAATCCTTTCCTCATTCGTTATCTCATCAAGGCTGAGGTACAGGAGTAATGCCAACATCAGATACCCTTGATCTCTTTTTATTCGATTATTGGGCCAACGACCAAAATAGATTGGATTGAGCAACAACTCAATCCCACAGTGGCCACAAGTTTAGTGTCATTGCCATTTACCGAATAAATCAGTGAGATAATTTTTCCTATACCTGAGAGTGATGAATCCTTTATCAATCCACCATAGTCTTGATACACTTCTCGATGTAGCCAATCACAGTTGTTCTAATAGCTCTAAATAGAACTACATTGGGCTAGTGTCAAACTACACTAATTGGTGCACAAGGTGCTCTAGTGATCTCAAGTCTAAGGATTACATGCACCACCATCCATTAGAGGATTTATTCCTCAAACACTAGGGTTGACATCTATATGGAATCCTCTGGTGGGTTTGTCCGATGAGCTTGCCTATGGCAAACATCCATGTGTTGCACCAGGTTGTCAACAAACAACCTTGGCAAGTGAGATCAGCCACTACCTTACTACAGGATCATTCAACACTATGATAGCCTTACCGTATTATCTGTCTTTGGTCAGAATAATAGTGGGGCTACAGACATTTCTAGAATGGCCACCATATGTGATCATAGGGTTCTCACTATCAAGATTTGAAACACTCAATGCCCTTGTCATGGTTCCGCCATCCTAAGGACATATATCAATACATTCAATTATGAATTACATGATATGTTAGAGTAGGTGCCCTAAAGCCAATCAATTATTGTAACATTGACTCTGTAATAAATGTTTATTTATCAATAAAAGGCATATTATTCTATATCGTGTATGTAATGATATATGTCCTTAGGATGGTAGAACTGTGACAAGGGTATCAAGTGTTTCAAATCTTGATAGTGAGAACCCTATGATCACATATGGCGGCCATTCTAAGCGTCATGTGATATTATTCTGACCAAGGACATAGATAATACGGTAAGACTATCATAGTGTTGAACGAGCTTGTTGAAAGGCAATGACTGGTCTCACTTGTCAAGGTTGTTTGCCGACAACCTGGTGCAACGCATGGGTGCTTGCTAGAGGCAAGTTCACCGATGGCACCCGCCAGAGGATTCCATATGGATGGTAACCCTAGTGTCTACAGAATAAATCCTCCAACAGATGGTGGTGCATGTGATCCTTAGACTTGAGATCACCGGAGTGCCTTGTGCACCAATTGGTGTAGTTTGACACTAGCCTAACGTAGTTCTATTCAGAGCTATCAATATAGTAGTGATTGGCTACATTGAAAGAATGTATCGAGACTATGGTATCGACAAAGGATTCATCACTCCCGGTACGGGAGAAGTTATCTCAACCGGGTAATTCAAATAACGAAAACGACACTAAATGCGGCCACAGATGAAACTTGCGTTGATGCTCAATCCAATTTAATATTCATGTCACCCGGTCTAAATGGCCGAATACAAACATGTCGAGGATATCGAGGTTGACACTATTTCGTACCTCGGTCCTCAATGAGATAACAGTTGATAAAATGATTTGATTGCACGGTAACCATATGGTTGACAGGCTGCGGTTTTGCTAAATCCGAATCTATCGAGTGGTCATGATGCCTTGTTAGGGGCCAATCTTTGGTCTCGTGTGTAGTAAGGCGATAATTGGTGTTAATCGCGATACTACTCGCCGATATGATGAGGAGCCTCACGTCACACACTTAGAAGATAATTTAAGAATCAATTTGTAGAAGGATATTTTTCGTCTTTCAGACAAAAGGGTATTTTGGTAATCTCCACTGCAATTAAATTTGGCTTTGAGGTTGTTACTGTATTTAATTTTAATATTAAAATTAAATTAGTGAGATTATATTTAAATATATCTCTATATATATTTAAATGAATGATTATTATTAATTAAATGTTAATATATTATTATATATTAATTGATTTTAATTATAATAATAATTAATTAATTAAAATACCATAAAGGGTGTGTTTGGTTGCAAGGGTGAACTAGGGTTGGACCCAATGGCTTGTAATGACTTCTTTCTACTAGTATACTTTAGAAAATATACAAAGAAAACATACATACTTAGCATATGAAAAGTAGTTGGGCCCAAATTTTTCATTACTTATCAAATATAACTCTTTACATATACCAAAGTAACATGTTCAAAAACTTTAGCAATGGTGGACAGTGATGCCATTTCTCTCCGCTTTTTGACGTCCATCCGACCGCTTCTCACCTATTTCCTGCAAAACATGGAAAAACAACGGGGTGAGCACAAAAATGCTCAGTAAGTAATTCCTCTTCTCTTTTATCCCCGCAACTTTCTCTTGATTCTTTCCTTACTTAATTCTTTTCTTCTTCATTCTTTCTTAGTTCTTTCTCTGTTTCTAGTTCTCACTGTTCTTTTCTTTTGTTTCTCATTCTTTCTGTTCTTACTATGGTTTCTTTCTATTCTTTCTATTCTCACTATCCTTAAATGCATGAATGGAATGCACATGCCATAAGGCGACAGACTTTTCTTGCTTGCTCAAGCCCTTCTTTTCTTTTCTTACATGCATGAATGGAATGTTATTCTTCTATTCTATTCTATGTCTTGTCTTTTCTTGCTTGCTCAAGCCCTTCTTTTCTTTTCTTTCTTTTCTTGTTGGCTCAAGTTTTCCTTATTCTTTCTTATTCTTGGCCGATCAGACTCGGTTGATGCATGGATTTAGAACCTTGGCCATGTGAGTGAGTTCAGTCCTTATCTACATGCACTCTTGCGGACTGTACAAATTCTTTCTTTCTTTTTAGGCCACTCAATTAAGGTGGTGTGCATGTAGGAATTCTTCTTGGTACAGCCCTCATCCACATACACTCTTACGGGTCGCACAAATTCTTCTTCTTCTTATGTCGCTCACTTAAGGCGATGTGTATGTGGGAAATTCTTCTTAGCACCCACGGGTTCCCTATCGCAACAATCTATTCTTTTCTCTTCTTCAACACTTTTCTTTTTTTAATTCTTTAGTGCTTTTCTTCCTTTGTCTTTGTTATTATACAATCTTTATTCTTTCTTTAAGTTCTTATGCATATGCATTATATGCATGTGAATGGCTCATGCTTATGTTTCTTTCTTAAGTGCAATTATGCTATGTTGCACAAAAATAAGTTTCTTTACTTATACACAAGCTTCTCTTAGGCATTTCATCAAACATCATGCATGCATACTTTAATTCTATCTTTGGTAAATCTCTACTTCTTTCTTAAACCATCCATTCATGGAACAAAACACCTCCACAATAAATCTAAACATGGCCAAGAAAAACACTTCAAATATTATACTCAATTCCTTTCTACATGCAACCAAACTTCACTTGGTCACCACAATCTCAACTCTTCTTCTCATGGCTCAATTCTACTTATCAAAAGCCATCTACTCATCATCATCAATATTCTCACAATCAATTTCAAGCTCATAAGCATAAACATGCATACCAAATCATTTAGTTGCTTAAATCTTAACTTAGGTTGAATTTACTTACCTTTGCTTGAGTTCCTCCACTAGAAGCTCTTTATCTTCGTTGGACTTGCTTCTTCTCTCAAATCCTAAGCATAAACTTCATAAGAATTCCTACTAACTTAAATTTATCTCATATAGAACAAGAATCCTTACCTCTTGATGCTTAGGATCAAATCCCTATAGAAATCCAACCAAAAGCCCTCAAATCAACCTTGGAAAATTGATAGAAAGATGAGAGAATTGTGAGTGGAGGTGGCGTGTGGGATAAAGCAAATGGGAGGGTTTGTGTGCTTGAACCCTTAATATCTCATATAACTAAGCCTTCTTTCCCATTTTGCCCTTACACTTTCTTGAAAATTCCATCCTTATCCTTTAATTCTTTTCAAATTCACCCCCATTCCAAAATATTCTCCATGAAATATTCTTACATTTCACTCCCCACTTTTCCTGCTAATTAGGGGTAGAATGGTCACTTCACCCCTATGGAAAAATTCTCAAGAAACTTCACAAAGAAAATCAGCCAGATCTTCGTCGCTGCGAAAAAATACAGAGCCTACGTCGCCGTAGCGACGATTCTTCTTTGCCGCAGCGAAGTCTGGATTTCCCAAAATCCGCCAAGACTTCACCAAATTCAAGGCATCTAGGCAATTCTAACAACTTACAAACTTAACCAAGGGCAACCCAACAACAACAACACATATCAAGTAACCTTAGGGCCAACAAACAACATTTAAAAGGCAAATGAACATGAATCAAAGATGTACCTCAAAGTGGATGTTACAATTCTCCCCTCCTTAAAAGAATTTCGTCCTCGAAATTCAAACGTACAACTCCGGGTAATGGTTCTGCATTTCTTGCTCTACCTCCCATGTAGCTTCTTCAACTTTATGGTTTCTCCAGAGGATTTTCACTAACAGGATACTCTTGTTTCAGAGCTCTTTAGTCTTTCTATCCAATATCTGAACTGGACGCTCCTCAAACACAAGATTCTCTTCTAAGTTCACATCCTCTACACTCAATATATGGGAGGGATCACTTACATACTTCCGAAGCATCGAGATATGAAACACATTGTGAACTTTGTCCATGCTAGGTGGTAGTGCCTGTTAGTGAACGACCCACTTACGCAGCAAAAAAACAAAATCATAAATGACATGGATCGTTCCTTAGAACCAAGATCTAGGTATAATATCATAGTTTATACAATATATAAATTAAATCTGCAGAAAATCAGATTCAAGGTTCAATAATCTTACACACGTTTGGAGGCTCCTCCAACTTTGTCCTTGAACGTTTTGCTACCGACCCAAGTGTAGGATCGAACCGACGTAGTCCACATGAAGATAATCGCAAGGAACTAAGGAAGGATTTGCTAGATCCTCCTTAGTCTTAAGAAACAAAGAAGAAAAAGAGTATTTGATTTTGGCTAAACCAAAATCTGGCATGGGAGAGAAAATGGGGCTGTAGGGGTTTTCACTTTTCAATGAATAGTGAATGAATAAAAACTCTCTTTATTTTTCAATTAACACTTTTCTTTTATAATGTTATTTTACTTGCCCTATTCCCATATGGAATGGGCTTGGGCTCCAGCCCAAACACCCCCTAATTAGATATTTATTTTAATTTATCATTATCTTCAATTAAAATCAATTAATATATATATTAACATTTAACAATAATGATAATTTATTTAAATATATGCGAACACATATTTAAACGTAATTTCACTTAATTAATTTTTCTAATAAATTAAATAAAGGCTACGACCTCAGCAAATTTAATTGCACTGCAAAATTACCAAAATACCCTTCAGCCTAAAAAGACGAAAACACCCTTCTTTCTTCTTGGCTCTTAAATGATTTTCTATGTGTGTGACCCATAGGCTCCTCATCATATCGGCAGTGTATAGTATCGTGATTAACACCAATTAATCGTCTCACTTATACACAGGCCAAGATTAGCCCCTAGCAAGGCATCATGGCCACCCGATAGATTCGGATTCAGCAAAGTAGCTACCTGTCAACGATATGGTTATCGTACAATTCGATCCTTTCATCATTTGTTATCTCGACGAGACGAAGGCATATAAATAGTGTCAACCTTCGATTACTCTCAATATTATGTATTCAATTTTTGGACCAATGACCTGTATTATAATCTGGATAGAGTAACAACTCAATCCCACTGTGGCCACAGTTTTAGTGTCATTGCCATATACTGAATTGCGTCGTGAGATAACTTCTCCCGTGCAGGGAGTGATGAATCCTCTGTCAATCCACCATAGTCTTGATACACTCCTTGATGCACCAATCACCACCATATTGCTGACTTCACGAATAGAACTGCGTTAGGCTAGTGTCAAACTGCACCAATCGGTGCACAAGACACTCCGGTGATCTCAAGTCTAAGGATCACATGCACCACCATTCATTAGAGGATTTGTTCCATAGACACTAGGGTTACCATCCATATGGAATTCTCTAGTGGGTCAGTCCAGTGAACTTGTTGTGGCATATCTGCCTACAACAAGCACCCATGTGTTGCACTAGGTTGTCACCAAACAACCGTGACAAGTGAGATCAGTCACTGCCTCTCGACAGGGTTGTTCAACACTATGATAGCCTTATCGTATTATCTATGCCCTTACTTCAGAATAATACTAAGGCTACGGACGTTTCTAGAATGGCCACCATATGTGCTCATAGGGTTCTCTCTATCAAGATTTGAAACACTTGATACCCTCGTCACGGTTCTACCATTCTAAGGACATATATCAATACATATTGTAATAATAATGATTTACGATATAGAATAAAATGCCTTTTATTGATTAATGAACATTATTACAAAGAGTCAATTCTACAATAATTGATTGGCTCTAGGGCATTAACTCTAACAATCTCCCACTTGCACCATAGCCAATCATTCATGTATTTAATACCAAATGATCTCAAGTGCCTTTCATGCTTTTGCTATGAGAGAGGCTTTGTCAGTGGATCTGCGGGATTGTCGTTAGTATGCATTTTACTAATCTGCACGTCTTTCCTCTCAATTATCTCTCTGATGAAATGAAATCGTCTCAGTATGTGTCTGGACTTCTGATGAGACCATGGTTCCCTGGCTTGAGCAATTGCTCCATTGTTGTCACAATAGATGTCTATACGATCAACAATCGTGGGAACCAGACCAAGTTCAATAACGAACTTCTTAATCCAGACTACTTCCTTGGCCGCATCTGACAATGCAATATACTCAGTCTCCATTGTAGAGTCCGCTATAGTGCTTTGCTTAAAGCTCTTCAGCTCACCGTACTGCCATTGAGACAAAATATAAACCCTGATTGCGATCGATAATCATCTTTGTCCGTTTGGAAACTAGCATCATTGTATCCTCTTACAGTGAGCTCATCTTCCTCTCCATAAACTAAGAACATATCCTTAGTCCTCATCAGGTACTTAAGAATGTTCTTGACAGCAATCCAGTAGCGCTCACTTGGATCCGATTGATATCTACTACAAGTGTTTAAAGCACATGAGACATCAATCCGAGTACATAACATGGCATATGGGATCCTTTTCATCTTATTTCTCTCATCTTGTGTTTTAGGACACAATTCCTTAGAAAGATAAACACCATGTGACATCGGAAGAAATCCTTTCTTGGATTCTTCCATACTGAATCTTTTCCGTACCTTGTCAATATATGCACTCCGACTCAGGCCAAGCAACCTACATGATCTATCACGATAGATCTTTATACCAAAGATGTAGGCTGCTTCTCCTAAGTCCTTCATGGAGAAGCACTTGGATAACCAAGTCTTTACCAACTGCAAGTTCGGTATATCATTCCCGATCAAAAGTATGTCATCGACATACAACACTAGGAATGCTACTGCGCTCCCACTCACTTTCTTGTAAACACAGGGCTCATCTTCGTTCTTGATAAAACCGAATTCTTTTACGGCTTCACCAAAACGAATGTTCCAGCTCCTTAAAGCTTGCTTGAGTCCATAAATGGATTTTGCATATCTTATTAGCTTGACTATCAAGAACAAAACCATCAGGTTGTGTCATATACACATCCTCCTCAAGGTTTTCGTTCAGGAAAGCAGTTTTGACATCCATTTGCCAAACCTCATAGTCATGATATGCAGCAATTGTAAGCATAATCCGGATGGATTTAATCATGGCAACCGGTGAAAAGGTTTCTTCATAGTTAAGGTTTCTTCATAGTCAATATGTATTGATATATTTTCTTAGAATGGTACAACCGTGACGAGGGTATCAAGTGTTTCAAATCTTGATAGTGAGAACCCTATGAGCACATATGGTGGCCATTCTAGAAACGTCCGTAGCCCCAGTATTATTTTGAAGTAAGGGCACATATAATATGGTAAGGCTATCATAGTGTTGAACGACCCTGTCGAAATGTAGTGAGTGATCTCACTTGTCAAGGTTGTTTAGTGACAACCTGGTGCAACACATGGGTGCTTGTTGTAGGCGGATATACCGTACCAAGTTTACTAGACCGACCCACCAAAGGATTCCATATGGATGGTAACCCCAGTGTCTATAGAACAAATCCTCTAACGAATGGTGGTGCATGTGATCTTTAGACTTGAGATCACCGGAGCGCCTAGTGCACCGATTGGTGCAGTTTGACACTAGCCTAATGCAGTTCTATTCAGAGTTGTCAATTGTTAAAGTAGATGCCCTAGAGCCAATCAATTATTGTAGAATTGACTCTTTGTAATAAAGTTCATTAATCAATAAAAGGCTTTTTATTCTATATCGCGTAAATCATTATTATTGCAATATGTATTGATATATGTCCTTAGAATGGTAGAACCGTGACGAGGGTATCAAGTGTTTCAAATCTTGATAGTGAGAACCCTATGAGCACATATGTTGGCCATTCTAGAAACGTCCGTAGCCCCAGTATTATTCTGAAGTAAGGGCACATATAATACGGTAAGACTATCATAGTGTTGAACGACCCTGTCGAAAGGTAGTGACTGATCTCACTTGTCAAGGTTGTTTGGTGACAACTTGGTGCAACACATGGGTGCTTGTTGTAGGCGGATATACAAGGCCCGGCAAGTTCAACCCTGACCCACCCGAGGATTCCATATGGATGGTAACCCCAGTGTCTATGGAACAAATCCTCTAACGAATGGTGGTGCATGTGATCCTTAGACTTGAGATCACCGGAGCGCCTTCTTCACCGATTGGTGTAGTTTGACACTAGCCTAACGCAGTTCTATTCAGAGCTATCAATACGGTGATGATTGGCTGTATCAAGACTATGGTGGATTGACAGAGGATTCGTCACTCCCGGGTACGGGAGAAGTTATCTCATGACGCAATTCAGTATATGGCAATGACACTAAAACTGTGGCCACAGTGGGATTGAGTTGTTGCTTTATCCAGATTATAATATAAGTCATTGGTCTAGAAACTGAATACATAATATCGAGAGTAACCAAAGGTTGACACTATTTCTATGCCTTCGTCTCGTCGAGATAACATATGATGAAATGATCGAATTGTATGGTAACCATATCGTTGACAGGTAGCTACTTTGCTGAATCCGAATCTATTGGGTGGCCATGATGCCTTGCTAAGGGCCAATCTTGGTCGGTGTATTAGTGAGACGATTAATTGGTGTTAATCGCGATACTATACACTGCCAGTATGATGAGGAGCCTATGGGTCACGCACAGAAAAGATAATTTAAGAGCCAGGAAGAAAGAAGGGCGTTTTCATCTTTTTGGGCGAAAGGGTATTTTGGTAATTTCACAGTGCAATTAAATTTGCTAAGGTCGTAGCCTTTTATTTAATTCCTTAGAAAAATTAAATAGGTGAAATTACATTTAAATATGTGTTAGCATATATTTAAACAAATTATCATTATTGTTAAATGTTAATATATATATATATATATATATATATATATATATATATATATATATATATATTAATTGATTTTGATTGAAGATAATGATGAATTAAAATAAATATCTAATTGGGAGTGTTTGGTAACATGGGGTGTTTGGGTTGGAGCCTAAGCCTATTCCATATGGGAATAGGGCAATTAAAAAATTGGACTATAAAAGAAAAAGTGTGTGAAATCATTTTACTCATTCATTACTTTTCATTTGAGAGAAAAACTCTCCAGCCCCAAAACACCCAGTTTTGTTTTTGCAAAGAATCAAAGTTCTTCTTTGATTTTTCTTCTTGTTTCTTAAGGCTAAGGAGGATCTAGCAAATCCCTCCTTAGTTCCTTGCGATTATCTTTGTGTGGACTACGTCGGTTCGATCCTACACTTGGGTCGGTAGCAAAAACGTTCAAGGACAAAGTTGGAGGAGCCTCCAAACGTGCTTAAGATTATTGAACCTTGAATCTGATTTTCTGCAGATTTAATTTATATATTGTATAAACTGTGATCTTATACCCGGATCTTGGTTCTAAGGAACGATCCATGTCATTTAAGTTTTTTTTTTGTTTTTCGCTGCGTAAGTGGGTCGTTCACTAACATCAATACGGTGGTGATTGGCCACATCAAGAGTGTATCAAGACTATGGTGGATAGACAGAGGATTTATCACTCTCGGTGCGGAGAAGAAATTATCTCCTTTGTGCAATTCAGTATATGGCAATGACACTAAAATTGTGGCCACAGTGGGATTGAGTTGTTGCTCTATCCAGTTTATAATATAGGTCATTGGTCCAGAAACTGAATACATAATATCGAGAGTAACCGAAGTTGACACTATTTCTATGTCTTCGTCTCGTTGAGATAACGTATGATGAAAGGATCGAATTGTACGGTAACCATATCGTTGACAGGTAGCTAATTTGCTGAATCCGAATCTATCGAGTGGCCATGATGCCTTACTAGGGACCAATCTTGGTCTGTGTATTAATGAGACGATTAATTGGTGTTAATTGCAATACTATACACTACTGGTATGATGAGGAGCCTATGGGTCACACGCATAGAAGATAATTTAAGACTCAGGAAGTAAGAAGGGCATTTTCGTCTTTTTAGGCGAAAGGGTATTTTGGTAATTTTACAGTACAATTAAATTTGCTGAGGTCATAGCCCATTATTTAATTTTATAGAAAAATTAAATAAGTGAAATTACATTTAAATATGTGCTAGCATATATTTAAATAAATTATCATTATTGTTAAATGTTAATATATATATTAAATATATATTAATTGATTTTAATTGAGATAATGATGAATTAAAATAAATATCTAATTGGGAGTGTTTGGAAACAAGGGGTGTTTGGGTTGGAGCCCAAGCCTATTCCATATGGGAATAGAGCAATTAAATTTTACTATAAAAGAAAAAGGTTATTTGTAAAAGGTAAGAGTTTTTCATTTCATTCACCATTCATTAAAAGAGAAAACCCATAGCCCCCAAAACTCTCTGCCATGCCAGTTTTGTTTTTTGATTGAAAAATCAAATATTTTTCTTTTCTTCTTTGTTCTTAAGACTAAAGAGGATCTAGCAAATCCCTCTTTAGTCCCTTGCGATTATCTTCGCTTGGACTACGTCGGTTCGATCCTACACTTCGATTGGTAGCAAAATACGTTCAAAGACAACTTGGAGGAACCTCCAAACGTGCGTATGATTTCTTAAACTCTAGATTAATTTTCTGCAGATTCTTATTTTGATATAAACTGTAGATTTGTGCCCTGATCTTGGTTCTATGGAATGATCTGTATTGTTAAAAGTTTTTGTTTTCTGTTGCGTAAATGGATCATTTCCTAACAGTAGTATCAGAGCCTAGGGTATCAGATTTTATAGTTTTATGTGGATGGTTGATTACATGTATTTGATTGATAATATGTTGCTTTAAAGAATCTGCGTGAAATCTGCCTTAAAAGCATGTTTTAAGAAATCAATTAATCAATTAATTTTAGTTTGTTAATGATCTGCAAGTTTGGTATATTGGGTGATGGATTTTCGTTGAAATCAGTGTGTATGATTGATTGCAAAATCCGTTTGGTGTGTTTTTGGTTACTGTTTGAACTGAGCCGGAGCTATAGATCAGTGCATGCTCGCCGCGGTGATATAACCCATCGCCGCGACGTGCGTGTTTGGCGTTCACACTGATTACGAAATCAGCACTCGCCGCGAAGATATAAACCATCGCCACGGCTATCGCCCCTTGGGACGGCGCCAGCGAAATCGGCGCCGCAACGATATAACTCATTGCTGTGGCGATCGCACGTTGAGCATGAATGTCAAGTTAACCAATGCACGCTGCAGCGATCTAACTCATCGCCTCAGCGAGCGCACTTCCGAGTGTGCAAGGGCCAGATTGTAAAGTTTCAAAACTTTTGGACCAAATTGTAGATCTACAAATTATCAAGGGGTAATTAATTATTAACCCACCAATTTGAAAAATTGATTGTTTTTGAAATGTATGCTATGTATTTGTTTGTATATTACATGGTGCCCAGTACATGAGCCTTAGACCTATGGTGAATGTTTTAAAAAATTCTTTGGGTATGTATGGTTGTACATTTATTAAATAGGGCCTGCGTGTCTTGCCTTTCTCCTCTTCTCAATGCACATTCTTTTCTCATCTCATTCTCCTCGAATGTAAATCGACGTTTCTAAATTTATTGATGTAAAGAATTTTGTATAATTATTCTTATTGTAAATTTAGAATGATGTTTTTGTAATGTACTTAAAGACGGAGGAAAGGACGAGGTAACCATACTTGAAGACTCAAGATATTTATTACAGGACCCTTAGGTGACCCACCGATTCCTCTAGGCTCGAGGAAATCGGTTTTAGTTGGGCCATGTATTGGCATGTTTTTAATATTTTGTTTAGAATGCATGATAAGGTTGAATGTTCAATAACATGCCAAACAATGTCATTCTAACAAAGATAATAATCTGGTGAGACATTAAATAACAAACCCTCAATTAAAGTATATTAAGTCACGTAAGCCTTCCATCACCATGGTTTTAATCAAACCACTGTTCGTCGAAACCTTGTTAGCCAAAGTGAAGGGTACACTTTTACTAGTGGGAGGTTAAAATGCATTGGAGTTTTCCTTAATTGTGATGGGTCGACTTAAAATGACGGTTTTGCTTGTTCGCCAAAGCGAAGGTTGATAAACACGTCATAGGCATAGTAGAGCAGTACACATATTGTGTGTACGTGGTGACATGTAGTGTCCACTCTATTGATACTGAGAATCACGCTTGAGGACAATGGTTGGAGCCATTGGATTGTGTGATTGGCTTGTTGGCTTTTTCACATTTGAGGTTGATAGTGTGAGCTATCAACTGGTGTGGATTAAGTTTGTTGGCCTACCTAATCAACTCATTTTGGCTTGTTCGCCAAAGCGAAGGTTAGAAATGGGAAGGATGGGATCTCGGTCCACTAGGAAACTCAACGGGCTTTCTCGAGTTAATAGTGAGGGCTATTGACTTGAGTAAAATAATGGGAGCATCATTTAATAAAATACCATATTAAATAATAATGAACTTTATAATGACTTTATTTTTCTACAATTGTAGATTCACCAAAATGAGCATTATGAACCTACGATCGATAACCGAGAAAGAAAACAGGTTGGATGGATCCAATTTCTCAGACTGGTATCATAATCTTCGGATTATACTCAAGTCAGAAAAGAAATTGTATATCCTTGAAAAGCCATACATGGTGAGCCTCGATCCCCGATCCCCGATCCCGATGCCACTCAGGAAGTAAAGGATACTTATCAAAAGTTCCTTGATGATGCTGATAGCGTTCAATGTTTGATCTTAGCATGGATGACACCTATGCTGCAAAAGTAGCATGAGAATATGGACGCTTCTTCTATTATTCTACACCTCAAGGAGATTTTTGAAACAAATGCTCGACATGAGAGGTAAAAGGTGTCAAAAGCATTGTTTGGGAGTCATCTGACCGAGGGAGCCCAAGTTGGTCCTCATATGCTCAAGATGATCGAGCACATAGAGAGGCTTGAGACTTTGGGATGTGGCTTGGATGCAGAATTGCAAATGGATTTAATTCTGCAATCCTTGCCTCACTTTTATGCTCCGTTCATAATGAATTTCAATATGAACACAATGGAGAAAAACCCTGTCAGAACTTTTGAACATGCTGAGGACTGCAGAGTAGGACTTGAAAAATTCAAGCCTGCTTTGGTTCGGGTTTGCCCGAATAAAGCGAAGGGCAACGGCAAGGGTAAGGCCAAGGCCAAACCCAAGCCCAATCCCAAGCCCAAACCCAAAGGACAAGGTGCTCTTGGGCCTGAGAGTAGCATAGGGAAGGGCAAGGTAGTCAGCTTCTTTTGTGGCAAGCCTGGCCACTTGAGGAAACACTGCAAGGCTTTCCTCGTAAGCAAGAAGAAGTCAGAGGCTACGACTTCAGGTATTTTTATGATTGAGATTAATTTCTCTCCCTCAACATCTTGGGTCATTGACATAAGATTTGGTACTCACATTTGTACTGATGTGCAAGGACTAAGGCAGAGTATAGTGCTCGCCAAGGGAAAGGTGGACCTACGAGTTAGAAATGGAGCACATATGGCTGCGTTGGCTGTAGGGACTTATTGTTTATCTTTGCCTATGGGCTTGTTATTGGAACTACATAATTGTTATCACGTACTTTCTATTTCTAGAAATATTATTTCAGTACCGCTTTGGATAATATAGGGTATCATTTTGAGATATCTAATGAATTGTTGTCCTTTAGTTTGAATGGTATTCTATTTTGAATTGCAAGGTTATATAATGGATTATATGTTCTTGATTTAAACAATAAAGATATTCTCAATATTGAAACCAAGAAAGCTAAACATAGCGATCAAAACTAGACATATCTTTGGCACTGTAGATTGTGTCATGTTGATAAGACTCGCATTGCAAAACTTCAAAGGGATGGAGTTTTGGACCCTTTTGACTTTCAGTCATTTGAGGTATGGGAGTCATGCCTATTAGGCAAGATGACCAAGTCTTCTTTCACAAGACAAGGTGAAAGGGATACTAAGCTATTAGGCATCATCCATAGTGATGTATATGGTCCACTAACAGTTGAGGCTAGAGGTGGATATTCATACTTCATCACATTTACTGATGATTTCAGTAGATATGGTTATGTCCACCTTATGAGACATAAATCTAAAGCCTTTGATAAATTCAAGGAATTCAGGAATGAAGTACAGAATATGTTGGGCAAAAGTATTAAAGCTCTTCGGTCGGATCGAGGAGGTGAATACTTAAGCTCAGGGTTTTTAGAGTACCTAAAGGAATGTGGGATAGTATCACAACTCACCCCTCCTTATACACCCTTACACAATGGAGTGTCTGAAAGACGGAATATGACCTTACTTGGCATGGTTAGGTCTATGATGAGTTTTAGTGATTTACGTGCATCGTTCTGGGGTTATGCCCTAGAGACTGCGACTTACATTTTGAACCGTGTGCCGTCAAAGTCTATAGATAAGACTCCATATGAGCTATAGAGTGGGCGAAAGCCCAACTTGTGTTATCTAAGGATTTGGGGTTACAAAGCTTATGTTAAGAAATTGACTTCGAACAAGCTAGTCCCAAAATCCTACAAATGTATATTTGTGGGGTATCCAACGGAGACCAAATGATACTATTTCTACCACCCAGAAGAGCGCAAATTTTTTGTTGCTCGATCTTGTGTCTTCCTAGAAAAGGAATATTTTCTAAGAAGTACTAGTGGGAGAAAAATAGAATTTGATGAAGTTCTAGAACCACAAGATATACTAGACGAAGGACGAGATGATGTGCTACAGGAAGTGGTTGAACATTAAGAGGAGGTTACTCCACAACCTGTGGATCAAAGTGAACCACCTCAGGTAGCATAGGAGCTACGTAGATCTGGCAGAGTACGCCATGATCCCGAGAGATACGATTATCTCATGACTCAACATGGTGACGTACTAGTCTACAAAAATGATGAACCCAGAACCTACGAAGACGCTATATCAGATCCAGATTTCGTTAAATGGCTTGAAGCCATGAAATCTGAGATGGACTCCATGTACCAGAACCAAGTGTGGTCTCTGGTGGCATCACCTGAAGGGGTAAAACCTATAGGGTGTAAATGGGTCTTCAAGAATAAGACTGACATGGATGGCAAGGTGCATACCTATAAAGCACGACTGGTTGCCAAAGGTTTCAAACAAATTCATGGCATTGACTATGAAGAAACTTTTTCACCGATTGCGATGATTAAATCCATCTGGATTATGTTTGCAATTGCTGCATATCATGACTATGAGATTGGACAAATGGATGTCAAAACAGCTTTCCTGAATGGAAACCTTGAGGAGGATGTGTATATGACACAACCTGATGGTTTCATTCTTGATGGGCAAGCTGATAGGGTATGCAAGCTGCAGAGATCTATATATGGACTCAAGCAAGCTTCAAGGAGTTGGAACATTCATTTTGATGAAGCCATAAAAGAATTCGGTTTTATCAAGAACGAAGATGAGCCCTGTGTTTACAAGAAAGTGAGTGGGAGTGCAGTAGTATTCCTAGTGTTGTATGTCGATGACATACTTCTGATCGGGACTGATATACCGAACTTGCAGTCGGTAAAGACTTGGTTATCCAAGTGCTTCTCCATGAAAGACTTAGGGGAAGCAGCCTACATCCTTGGAATAAAGATCTATCGTGATAGATCGCGTAGGTTGCTTGGCCTAAGTCAGAGTACATATATTGACAAAGTACTGAAAATATTAAATATAGAAGAATCCAAGAAAGGATTTCTTCCAATGTCACATGGTGTTTATCTCTCTAAGGAATTGTGTCCTAGAACACAAGATGAGAGAGATAAGATGTAATAACTGCTTTCTACTAATATACTCAGAAAAATACACATAATAAAATACATGTATAGCAACAAAAGTAGTTGGGCCCAAATTTTTTCTTTTATTAAAATATATACATTCTTTACAAAGTACAAAATCTCATGTACAAAACCATCAAAATATTAGATAGTGTAATTATTACTGCTCGCTTGCCGACGTCCATCCGACCGCATCCTCACCTATTTCCTGCAAAAACATAGAAAAACAACGGGGTGAGCACAAACAATGCTCAGTAAGTAAATCCTCTACTCCTCTATCCCTGTAACTCTTATCTTAATTCTTTCCTTATATTACTCTCTTCTCATTTTCTTTTCCTTCTTATTCTTTCTATTCTCTATCTCGGTTTCTTTGTTTCTCACAATTCTTCTCTACTAATTCTTTTTCTCTCTCTCTGTGTTCTTTCTCATGTTCTCTTACTCTTTGCCGATCGGACTCAGTTATGCATGGATTCGGAACCTTTGGCCATGTGAGTGTATTCTCTCTCTCGGGTACTCTCGGGTGTAGCCCTCATCCGCATGTACTCTCACGGGCCATACCACTTCTTTCTCTCATGCTCTGGCCACTCTCTCAATGCGGCATACATGTGGGAATACTCTACCCATCACTCACGAGTTCCCCATCACACAACCTATTCTATTCTCTTCTTTAGCACTTCTCATTCTTTTATTCTCTCTTTCTCCTTACTCTTTAAGTGCTTTATTCTTACAAGTCTATACTCTTTCTCAAGCTATTACACAAATGCAAAATATATGCATGTGGATGGCTCATGCTCATTAAATGCACTCATGAAATGCAAATATGCAATGTTGCAATAATCTAAGGTTCCCTACTCATACTCATGCTTCTCTTAGGCATTTCATCAAACAATAAGTATGCATACAAAAACTCTACTTTAATTATAACTCTACTTCTCTCTTTAACCATCCAAAAATGGGAGGAAACTCCCTTGTATGATTATAATTCCTGTCAAGGAAAAACACTCCCAAAAAGTTTAATCAAAACTCCTCCAACTTCAACCCAACTTCAATCTCTCATCACACATCCAAAAACACTTCTCATAAGTTAAACATATCCAACTGTTAGAGTAGATGCCCTAGAGCCAATCAATTATTGTAGAATTGACTCTTTGTAATAATATTCATTAATCAATAAAAGGCATTTTATTCTATATCGCGTAAATCATTATTATTGCAATATGTTTTAATATATGTCCTTAGAATGGTAGAACCATGACGAGGATATCAAGTGTTTCAAATCTTGATAGTGAGAACCCTATGAGCACAAATGGTGGCCATTCTAGAAACGTCAGTAGCCCCAGTATTATTCTGAAGTAAGAACACAAATAATACGGTAAGGCTGTCATAGTGTTGAATGACCCTGTCGAAAGGTAGTGACTGATCTCACTTGTCAAGGTTGTTTGGTGATAGCCTGGTACAATACATGGGTGCTTGCTGTAGGCGGATATACGCACAAGTTCAACCCGGACTGACCCTACCGGAGGATTTCATATGGATGGTAACCCCAGTGTCTATGGAACAAATCCTCTAACGAATGGTGGTGCATGTGATCCTTAGACTTGAGATTACTGAAGCGCCTTGTGCACCGATTGGTGTAGTTTGTCACTAGCCTAACGCAATTCTATTAAGAGCTGTCAATACGGTGGTGATTGGCTACATCAAGGAGTGTATCAAGATTATGGTGGATTGACAGAGGATTCATCACTCCTAGGTACAGGAGAAGTTATCTCACGGCGCAATTCAGCATATGGCAATGACACTAAAACTGTGGCCACAGTGGGATTGAGTTGTTGCTCTATCTGGTTTATAATACAGGTCATTGGTCCAGAAACTGAATACATAATATCGAGAATAACCAGAGGTTGACACTATTTCTATGCCTTCGTCTCATCGAGATACAGTATGATGAAAGGATTGAATTGTACGGTAACCAAATTGTTGACAGGTAGCTACTTTGCTGAATCCGAATCTATCGGGTGGCCATGATACCTTGCTAGAGGCCAATCTTGGTCTGTGTATTAGTGAGACGATTAATTGGTGTTAATCGCGATACTATACACTGCCGTTATGAAGAGGAGCCTATGGGTCACACACATAAAAGATAATTTAAGAGCCAAGAAGATAGAAGGGCGTTTTCGTCTTTTGGGCGAAAGGGTATTTTGGTAATTTCACAATGCAATTAAATTTGTTGGGGTCGTAGCCTTTATTTAATTTGTAAGAAAAATTCAATAAGTGAAATTACGTTTAAATATGTGTTCGCACATATTTAATTAAATCATCATTATTGTTAAATGTTAATTAAACATTTGTTGATTTTAATTGAGATAATGATGAAATAAATAAAATATCTAATTGGGAGCGTTTGGCAACATGGGAGAGAGTGTTTGGGTTGAAGCCCAAGCCTATTCCATGTGGGAATAGGGCAACTTAGTTTGCCTATAAAAGAGAATGTGTGTGTGAAATTAAAGTGGTGATTTTTTATTAGTTCATTTGATTAAAAGGAAAAACACACAACACAAAACAGTCTCTCCCATGCCACTTTCATTGTTTGATTGAAAAATCAAATATTTCTTTTCTTCTTGATTTCTTAAGGCCAAGGAGGATCTAGCAAATCCCTCATTGGTTCCTAATGATTATCTTTGTGTGGACTTCGTGGGTTCGATCCTACACTTGGATCGGTAGCAAACACATTCAGAGGCAATATTGGAGGAGCCTCCAACGTGGGTATGGATCTAAAACTCTATTTTTATTTTTCTGCAGATTCTTGTTATATATAAACTGTAATTTTCTGTGCCCTGATTTTGGGTTCTAAGGAACGATCCATGGTTGTCAAAATTTTGTTTTCCGCTGCGCAATCGGGTCGTTTCCTAGCAGTGGTATCAGAGCCTAGGGTACTAGATTTTACAGTTTTTATGAATGGTTGATTACATGTATTTGTTGATAACATGTTGCCTTGATGAATCTGCCATGAAACCCTAGTTTTTGTTAAATCTGAAAAATTTATAAATCTACTGTAGATTGAATGAAACAATTGATAAATTGGTTTAATAATGTGTTGATGAATGTTATATTGGTTGGTTAATATCCTGGTTGAACTTGTGTGCATTTGATTACATTTGGATTCGTGTTTTTACACAAAAACTGCAAAAAACGCGAACTGTTCATAATTGGGGATTTCCAGGTTTCACCGTGGCAATGTTCTCTCTGGAAATTTTCGCCGCGGCGACGTGTCTGCTGCCCCAATTTGTGCTTTTGAACAAGACCGAACTGCAGTTTTAATAACCTATAAAACCAATGATCATTCTGCACATTTAAGAGGGTAATTAATATATAACCCACCCGATTCAAAAATTGATTGGTTTTGAAATGTATGCTATGTACTTGTTTGTATATTGCATGGTGCCCGATACATGAGCTTTAGACCTAAGGGTGAATGTTTTAAATTATTTTGGGTATGTATGGTTGTAATATTTTAAATAGGGCTTGTGTGTCCTGCCTTCTCTCCTCTTCTCGAAGTACATTTTTTCTCATCTTATTCCCCTCGAATGTAAATCGAGGTTTCTAAATTTGTTGACGTAAAATTAGTTTTAGATTAATTTTATAATAAATTTAGAATGATGCTTTTGTAATGTACTTGAAGGCGGATCAAGGAAGAGACGATCATATTTGAAGACTCAAGTTTTTATTACAGGACCCCTAGGTGACCCAGCGATTCCTCTAGGCTTGAGGAAATCGGTTTTAGTTTGGCCATGTATCGCATGTTTAAATTTTTGCTTAGAATGCATGCTAAGGTTGAATGTTGAATAACATGCCAAACAATGTCATTCTAACAAAGATAATAATCTGATGAGACATTAAATAACAAACCCCTCAACTAAAGTATATTAAGTCACGTAAGCCTTCCATCACCATGGTTTTAATCAAACCACTGTTCGTCGAAACCTTGTTCGCCAAAGTGAAGGGTACACTTCTACCAATGGGAGGTTAAAATGCATTGGAGTTTTCCTTAATGGTGATGGGTCAACTTAAAATGACGGTTTTGCTTGTTCGCCAAAGCGAAGGTTGATAAACGTGTCATAGGCATAGTACGTGGTGACATGTCGTGTCCACTCTATTGATACTGAGAATCACACTTGAGGACAATGGTTGGAGCCATTGGATTGTGTGATTGGCTTGTTGGCTTTTTCACATTTGAGGTTGATAGTGGGAGGTATCAACTGGTATGGATTAAGCTTGTTGGCCTACCTATTCAACGCATTTTGGCTTATTCGCCAAAGCGAAGGTTTGAAATGGGCAGGATGGGATCTTGGTCCACTAGGAAAGCCAACGAGCTTTCCCGAGTTAATAGTGAGGGCTATTGACTTAAGTAAAATAATGGGAGCATCGTTTAATAAAGGACCATATTAAATAATAATGAACTTTATAATAACTTTATCTTTTCTGCAATTGTAGATTCACCAAAATGAGCATTATGAACTTGCAACCGATAATCGAAAAAGAAAACAGGTTGGATGGATTCAATTTCTCGGACCGGTATCGTAATCTTCGGATTATACTCAAGTCAGAAAAGAAATTGTATAACCTTGAAAAGCCATACATGGCTGAGCCTGATCCTGATGCCACAAAGGAAGTTAAGGATACTTATCAAAAGTTCCTTGATGATGTTGATAGCGTTCAATGCTTGATGTTAGCATCGATGACACCTATGCTGCAAAAGCAACATCAGAATATGGATGCTTCTTCCATTATTCTACACCTCAAGGAGCTATTTGAAACAAATGCTCGACAAGAGAGGTACAAGGTGTCGAAAGCACTGTTTGGGAGTCGTCTAACTAAGGGTGCCCAAGTTGGTCCTCATGTGCTCAAGATGATCGAGCACATAAAGAGGCTTGAGACTTTGGGATGTGGCTTGGATGTAGAATTACAAATGGATTTAATTCTGCAATCCTTGCCTGACTCTTATGCTTTGTTCGTAATGAATTTCAATATGAACACGATGGAGAAAACCTTGTCAGAACTTCTGAACATGCTGAGGACTGCAGAGCAGGACTTGAAAAAGTCCAAGCCTATTGGTTGCTGCAAATAAAGCAAAGGGTAACAGCAAGGGTAAGGCCAAGGCCAAACCCAAGTCCAAGCCCAAAGGACAGGGTGCTCTTAGGCCTGAGAGTGGCATAGGGAAGGCAACGTAGTTAGCTTCTTTTGTGGCAAGCCTTGCCACTGGAGAAAACACTACAAGGTTTTCCTCGCAAGCAAGAAGAAGTCAAAGGCTACAACTTCAGGTCTTTTTATGATTGAGATTAATTTCTCTCCCTCAACATCTTGGGTCATTGACACAGGATGTGGTACTCACATTTGTACTGATGTGTAGGGACTAAGGCAGAGTAGAGTGCTCGCCAAGGGAGAGGTGGAAATATGAGTTGGAAATAGAGCACATGTGGCTACGTTGGCTGTAGGGACTTATCATTTATCTTTGCCTACAAGGTTGTTATTGGAACTACATAATTGTTATCACGTACCTTCTATTTCTAGAAACATTATTTCAGTATCCGCTTGGGATAATATATGGTATCATTTTGAGATATCTAATGGATTGTTGTCCTTTAGTTTGAATGGTATTCTATTTTGAATTGCAAGGTTATATAATGGATTATATGTTCTTGATTTAAACAATAAAGATATTCTCAATATTAAAACCAAGAAAGCTAAACATAGCGATCAAAACCAGACATATCTTTGGCACTGTAGATTCTGTCATGTTAATAAGACTCGCATTACGAAACTTCAAAGGGATGGAGTTTTGGACCCTTTTGACTTTCAGTCATTTGAGGTATGCGAGTCATGCCTATTAGGCAAGATGATCAAGTCTCCTTCCACAAGACAAAGTGAAAGGGCTACTGAGCTATTAGGCATCATCCATAGTGATGTATGTGGTCCACTAACAGTTGAGGCCAGAGGTGGATATTCATACTTCATCACATTTACTAATGATTTCAGTAGATATGGTTATGTCTACCTTATGAGGCATAAATCTGAAGCCTTTGATAAATTCAAGGAATTCAGAAATGAAGTACAGAATATGTTGGGCAAAAGTATTAAAGCTCTTCGGTCGGATCGATGAGGTGAATACTTAAGCTCAGGGTTTTCAGAATACTTGAAGAAATGTGGGATAGTATCACAACTCACCCCTCCTTATACACCCATTCTGAAAGGAGGAACAGGACCTTACTTGACATGGTTAGGTCCATGATGAGTTTTAGTGATTTACCTACATCGTTCTGGGGTTATGCCCTAAAGACTGCGACTCACGTTTTGAACCGTGTGCCGTCAAAGTCTGTAGATAAGACTCCATATGAGCTATGGAATGGGTGAAAGCCCAACTTGTCTTATCTAAGGATTTGGGGTTGCGAAGCTTATGTTAAGAAATTAACTTCGAACAAGCTGGGCCCAGAATCTTGTAAATGTATATTTATGGGGTATCCAAAGGAGACCAAAGGATACTATTTCTACCACCTAGAAGAGCGCAAAATTTTTGTTACTCGATTTGGTGTCTTCCTAGAAAAAGAATATTTTCTAAGAAGTACTAGTGGGAGAAAAGTAGAACTCGATGAAGTTCTAGAACCACAAGATATACTAGACGAAGGACGGGATGATGTGCCACAGGAAGTGGTTGACCATCATGAGGAGGTTACTCTACAACTTGTGGAACAAAGTAAACCACCTCAGGTAGCACAGGAGCTACGTAGATCTAGGAGAATATGCCATGAGCCCGAGAGATACGGTTATCTCGTGACTCAACATGGTGACGTACTAGTTTACAAGATGATGAACCCAGAACCTATGAAGACGCTATATCGGATCTAGATTCTGTTAAATGGCTTGAAGCCATGAAATCTGAGATGGACTCCATGTACTAGAACCAAGTGTGCTCTCTGGTGGAACCACCTGAAGGGGTAAAACCTATAGGGTGTAAATGGGTCTTCAAGAATAAGACTAACATGGATGGCAACGTGATACTTATAAAGCACAGCTGGTTGCCAAAGGTTTCAAACAAATTCATGGCATTGACTATGAAGAAACCTTTTCGTCGGTTGCCATGATTAAATCCATCCGGATTATGCTTGCAATAGCTGCATATCATGACCATGAGATTTGGCAAATGGATGTCAAAACTGCTTTCTTGAACGGAAACCTTGAGAAGGATGTGTATATGACACAACCTGATAGTTTCATTCTTGATAGTCAAGCTAATAAGGTATGCAAGTTGCAGAGATCCATTTATGGACTCAAGCAAGCTTCAAGGAGCTGGAACATTCGTTTTGATGAAACTGTAAAAGAATTCGGTTTTATCAAGAACAAAGATGAGCCCTGTGTTTACAAGAAAGTGAGTGGGAGCATAGTTACATTCCTAGTGTTGTATGTCAATGACATACTTTTGATCGGGAATGATATACCAAACTTGCAGTCGGTAAAGACTTGGTTATCCAAGTGCTTCTCCATGAAGGACTTAGGGGAGGCAGCTTACATCCTTGGAATAAAGATCTATCGTGATAGATCACGTAGGTTGCTTGGCCTAAGTCAGAGTGCTTATATTGACAAGGTACTGAAAAGATTCAGTATGGAAGAATCCAAGAAGGGATTTCTTCCGATGTCACATGGTGTTTATCTCTCTAAGGAATTGTGTCCTAAAACACAAGATGAGAGAGAGAGGAACTTGGAATCTGTGGCCACAGTGGAATCGAGTTGAAGTTTAATTGGTTGATTAGTCCGATAACCGAACTTGAATAGGTCAAAGTGGTTTATACTTGAATCTGACATTACTTCTATGCTTCAAACCTTTATGAGATAATAGATGATGAAAGGATTTGATTACATGGTAACCATACTGTTGACAGGTAGCGACTTACATTGGATCCAAATCTGTTTGGTAGCCCTGTTGCCTTACTAGGGACCAATCTTGGTCTGTATGTAACGAGACGATTGGTTGGGTGTCGATCATGATATTACACACTACCAGCATGATGAAGAGCCTTCGGGTCACACATATAAAAGGCAAACCAAAGAAGAGAATGTGTAAGGGGCATTTTCGTTATTTATTGATGAAGGGGTATATTGGTAAATCTTATGAAGCAATTAAATTTGCTAGAAAGGTTTTTGCTTGGATCCAATCCCATATTGGATTTAATATGTAAAATTGGTCATTTATTTAAATACGTATATTGTCGTATATATATTGTAAAAAAATAAACTGTCAATATTAAATATATACATCGGTGTATAGATGTTTTGAACATTGAAAGAATGTTATTAATGGATAAAACATAATAACGAAGAAAAACTCAGGATATGATTTTGTTTCGGAATTATGGACACTAATGAAATATTTAGTGGAAGGGTATTTTGTTAAATAAACCTTCAAGGGATTTTTAGGGCAACCTTATAAAAGGGTACTTTTACCTAAAAATCAATGAACACTCATTTCTTTCTCTCTTGGCTGTAGAGTGTAAAGGTTCATTACGAGAATTTTTCTCTCAACCCTAATGTTACTCATCTTCTTTTGTCTTCACATCAAGATCTAGTAAATCTCTTGTGTTGATCCTTGCCTTTATATGGATACCGGTGGTTCGATCCTACACTTGGATCGTGAGCGTTTTTCATCTGGATCCTGAAAAAGAGGTGGAGCCTCCAAATGTGGGTAAGGTTCTGATTCTTTGTGGGTCTTGTTTATTTTATAGCATATGAACATCGTCATACTCATATTTGGATTTCGGGGCTTAATAGTGTTTAATCGATAAATTTTTGTTTTCTACTGCTTCATTCTCTCGATTACAACACCAATAATAAAAAGACAGATGGAGATTGTGAAGGAACAAGTTTAGACTTAAGCATGGTCTGCAACTGCCTTCTGTAAAAGGAGGATCAGCTCGTGCCCCCTCATTTCCTCCCACCCTAGTGGACTCGTGGAAGGTAAACAATGGGACCCAAAAATGCTCCAAAAACTCACCAATTGCTTGCACAATGGCATAAACCTTCGATCCTTCAACCTCCTCGCTCACCACCAACCGTGCATTCACAAGAGTCTCCGTTCTAGCCCCCACAAGACTCAGAAACCCGATAGCAAGTGCTTGACGATTGCCCGACATGCGAGTAGTCATTTTTTTCCTCCTTAAAAAGGAAGGAGCAGTAGATAGAGACTCCCTCTGACCATCTGCATCTCGCTTCTATCCTCTGGGCGGGCAGTAGACATATGATAAGGAGGCAGAGCTTGCTCAAAATTTTCTCACCCTTGAGTATGCTTGAAGGACTGGCTTTGTTGTCATGGATAAAACCGTAGTGGAACAGACTAGTCTGAGCATTTCCTGATGGCAACAACTGTTAGAGTAGATGCCCTAGAGCCAATCAATTATTGTAGAATTGACTCTTTGTAATAATATTCATTAATCAATAATAAAAGGCATTTTATTCTATATCACGTAAATAATTATTATTGCAATATGTATTGATATATGTCCTTAGAATGGTAGAACCGTGACAAGGGTATCAAGTGTTTCAAATCTTGATAATGAGAACCCTATGAGCACATATGGTGGTCATTTTAGAAACGTCCATAGCCCCAGTATTATTCTGAAGTAAGGGTACAAATAATACGGTAAGGATATTATAGTGTTGAACGACCCTGTCAAAAGGCAGTGAGTGATCTCTTTTGTCAAGGTTGTTTGGTGACAACCTGGTGCAACACATGGGTGCTTGTTGTAGGCGAATAAACCGCAGCAAGTTCACTGGATTGACCCACCAAAGGATTCCATATGGATGGTAATCCCAGTGTCTATGGAAACAAATCCTCTAACGAATGGTGGTGCATGTGATCCTTAGACTTGAGATCACCAGAGCGCTTTGCGCATCGATTGGTGCAGTTTGACACTAGCCTACCGCAGTTCTTTTCAGAGCTGTCAATATGGTGGTGATTGGCTGCATCGAGGATTGTATCAAGACTATGGTGGATTAACAGAGGATTCATCACTCCCGAGTATGGGAGAAGTTATCTCACGGCGTAATTCAGTATATGGCAATGACACTAAAACTGTGGCCATAGTGGGATTGAGTTGTTGCTCTATCCAGATTATAATACAGGTCATTGGTCCAGAAACCGAATACATACTATCAAGAGTAACCGAAGGTTGACACTATTTCTATGCCTTCATCTCGTCGAGATAACGGATGATGAAATGATCGAATTGTACGGTAACCATATCGTTGACAGGTAGCTACTTTGCTGAATCCGAATATATCGGGTGGCCATGATGCCTTGCTAGGGGCCAATCTTGGTCTGTGTATTAGTGAGACGATTAATTGGTGTTAATCGTGATACAATACACTGCCGGTATGATGAGGAGCCTATGGGTCACACACATAGAAGATAATTTAGACTCAGGAAGAAAGAAGGGTGTTTTCATCTTTTTAGGCAAAAATGTATTTTGGTAATTTCATAGTGTAATTAAATTTGCTGAGGTCGTAGCATTTATTTAATTTATTAGAAAAATTAAATAAGTGAAATTACGTTTAAATATGTGTTCGCATATATTTAATTAAATCATCATTATTGTTAAATGTTAATATATATATATATATATATATATATATATATATATTAAATATATATTAATTGATTTTAATTGAGATAATGATGAAATAAAAATAAACTATCTAATTAGGAGTGTTTGGTAACATGGGGTGTTTGGGTTGGAGCCCAAGCCTATTCCATATGGGAATAGGGCATTAAAATTACTATAAAAGAAAAATGTTATTTGTAAAATGGATGAGTTTTTCATTAGCTTATTTTTCTTTGGAAAAAACACAAACACAGCAGCCCCAATTCCTCTCCCACGGCAGATTCATTTTTGTCCAAAATCAATTTCATTGATTTTTCTTCTTGATCTTAAAGCTAAGGAGGATCTAGCAAATCCCTCCTTAGTTCTTTGTGATTGTCTTCGTGTGGACTTCATAAGTTCGATCCTACACTTGGGTCGGTAGCAAAACGTTCATTGACAAATTTGGAGGAGCCTCCAAACGTGCGTATGTTTCTAAACTCATGATTAAATTCTGCAGATTTCTATTTTATGATAAAACTGTAAAATTATACCCTTGATCTTGGGTCATGTAAACGATCCTTGTATTATATTTTTTTCGTTTCCGCTGCGTATATGGATCATTTACTAACAACAACGATGTCTCAGGAACCTTATTATCTGGTGAACTAGCGTTTTTGCCAAAGTGACCACTGGTGGATGAAATCCTTAGAGCAAGGAAGAAAAGGCATAAAATGAAAATCCTAAAAGACTAAAAACAACTCAATGGATTCAAAATAGAGTGTGAACGATAAAGGACAAACATCCAACCCAAAAACATCTACATTTATAAGAAGCAAAAGTGCTACTGTGTGGCTTATATATCCTCAAAATGGTTGTAGCTGTTGATGCATCAGTACACGAGATGGAAAATTTGTCACATCCCCTTAGATGCAGTGTCAATCAGCATTTGAAATTCCACCAAATACGAAAAGTCGAAGTCAGATAGAAAGGTTGCAGTAAATGACAAGACTGGACAGGTTGGCTTTGGCCAGATTAGACACACAAGAGTTAAATTTCCAAGCTCGCCTCAACCCTTGAATACTAGGGGTAGATTTTGTGTGGTATATATCCGTAACCTAAGATCAGTAGAAAAACCTAAAATATACCCTTTGCTTGGAATGAACATCAAGCTCGAGCACAAAAAAGAGCAATGAAGAGGCCAAATGATCGCGTTGAATGACCCTACCAAAAAGTAGTATCAGATATCACATGTCAAGGTTGTAGGCATCAACCTAGTGCAATGCATGGGTGCTTGCTTATGCAACTGCATTGGAGTGACTTATCAGTGGATTCAATCTAAGATGGTAAACCTAGTGTCTATGGAACATATCCTCTTACAGATGGTGGTGCATGTGGTCCTTCGACTTGAGATCACCAAAGCGCCATGTGTAAATATCGATGTGATTTGACACTAGCCTAATGTCGTTTCTCTTAGAGATTATTAGAACAGTGGTGATTCGTTACATCAAGAAGTACACTATGACTATGGTGGATCAACAAAGGATTCATCACTCTTGGTTACAGGAGATCTTATCTCGGTGAGATATTTGGTTAAGAACTACGACCACAAATTTGTGGCTACAATGGAATTGAGTTGGTGCTCGAATCCGATTTTATATAGTCGTAGATTCGACAACCAACTATAAACATGTCAAGGTCAATACTTTGAAGTAGACACTATTTCTGTACTTCAAACCTTGATGAGATATAAGATGATGAATGGATCGAATTGCAAGGTAATTTTACTGTAGAAAAGGTAAGCCTAATCGCTGATTCTTTATTTGCTGGGTAATCATGATGCTTTGCTAGAGGCTAGTCTTGATTGGTGTACAAAACACTAATTAGTTGATGCTTAATTAGTTATTGGGACACTGCTAACAAAATAAAGAGCCACATGTCACACATATAAAAAAGTAGTTAAGAGAAAGAAAATGGATTGGAAGGGCATTTTCATCCTTTGGGCCAAAAAAGGGTATTTCCGTAATTTGGAAGGAAAAGAGTGTTTTCATCCTTTTGGGCCGAAAGGTTATTTGGGTAATTTTGCTAAGGTTGATGCCAATATTCAATATTTATATTGAAGGAATTTTAGCAAAATTGGAATCATATTAATATTAATTAATATGGAGAATATATTTAATTTAATTAAATATATTAAAACCCATTAATTAAATATGTATATATAAATATATATGGATTAAATAAATAGTAATGTTTATTTAATTAGGAATATGTATTTATATAGGAATTAAATAAATAGGAATATCTATTTAATTGGGAAACATATTTAATGGGACAATATCTTTTAGAGATATTCCAACTTCTTTTAGAGTTGCAATCCAAATTAAAAAGGAATTTGGAGATTCACAATCCTAATTAAATTCATACTATGGATTGCACTATAAAAAGGGGACTTGGGTTTTGATTTTTAAAAAGTGAATTTTACAACTTTGAGAGCAAAGGTTTTAGTTTAATTTTTAAACTAAACCTTCCAAAAAATTAAACCCTAGCCACAACCCTAGATAGAGAATTTTTCTCTCACATCCGCCACCTCCTCTTAACCTCTTGGCTTAATATAGCAATCAATCCAAGAGTGATCCCGACCTACTTTTGTGTGGATACCTTCATGCTCAATCCTACTTTGGGTTGATAGCGATACCTTGGAGACATTCAAAGAAGGAGTTGCCAACAAAGGTATAAAATCTAACCTTGTATTGTTTAATTATATTGTGGTTATAGTTATCAAAAATCGTGATCTTGGCTTAAAAGACTATCGTAGCAAAAAAAAATTTTTTTTTTTTTTTTTTATAATTCCAAGCTTTTTGCGATAGAAATCCCTACAGCTATAGGACAAGAAGAGAAGGGAAGAGATATGAAGAAAAGAGGAATGTAAATCTCTCAAGCCTAGATGTCAGCTCCAATAGCAGAAGAAGAAAGAAAAACCTGCTTTGTTCACTGGGGAGAAATCCACCCTCTGTAATAAAAATCAAACACTCCAATAATATATTAGTAGACGTAGACCTTATCCATTCTCCGGTCGAACCACTTTAGAAACGATCACGTCCTACAACATTTTTCTGGAGGCAAATCTCAACCTCAACCACCATCTAGCGTAGGTCAAGGTACTTTTGCTGATTCTCAAGAATCACACACCCATCTTGCTCAGTTCCCTCCTGGATCAATCAAGTATCTCTAGTTGGTGCGGAATTTTGCCTTGACATTTTAGTCAATACGAAATCTCGCAACAATAAGCTCAAAACATCATTTTATAAGTTAAATCACAGTTTAAAGTTTATGATCTAATATTCTAACTTCTTTAAAAAAAAAAAAAAAAAAAAAAAAAAAAAAAATCTTAATATTATCGTATTCATTCCAATATTTTCTTTTATTATTAATTGTTTGAGATAATTACAGTTTCACTAAGAGGTTTAAATGAAAGATAAATACATATTTTAACTGTACAGGTATGCTCTGGAGTTAATTTTATTAACTTTCAATTGTGCCATGTTTCAAGAATTAGATTGATTGGAGGCCAAGGTTGTAACATTAATAAGTAAGCCAGTCAAAAGGCATATTATACATCTATATACATTAAGCATGTGAAGGCGATAAAAAGAAAAATTAAATTATGTATATACACATTTAATACAAAGGAATTTGATTATTTTTCAATTACCAATAATGATCCTGCTTTCTTTTAATAATATTTTATATAAAAATATATCATAATGCATTAACATATATTAATTTTACATTATTCTACTTTGAGTAAAAAAAAAAAAAAAAAAAAAAACCTGACCTGCTAACAATAATATAATATTATGTAGAAGATCATGTAAGATATTTAATGTAGGTCAATTAATTATTTTTATTAGAAATATAAATTAAAAACTATTAATCGACAAGAATTTAGATACCTATTAATTTAACAGTTGTCCATTCACATCTCTCAAGCAAGCTCATCATCAATTGTTTTATGTCTGTTGTGAGAAGCTTTTAAAGAAGAGAGGAGAGTTCTAGAGAAAAATCGAGAATAAAATGTTTCTGTATTGATGAATGTTAAGTGAATAAACTATAGAGACAACAACTCACATTTTATACTTCAACGACCTGAAACTAATAACTGTTTTACAATAATGAACATAAGAGTAAAACGACACCGTATACAAGAAAACAGGGGGCAAATTACAAGGAGATCCTTTACTCTTCATTTTATGACAAACACTTCGCCTTAAACTAGACGACTCTCTTTGATACCAAGAGTGACTAACATTCCCCCGTAGACCAGACCACTGATCTATTCCAATCAACTGCTTACTTTACACTTGCTTATTCTTCACTTTCTTTTCACATAACCTTTTTCAAAACACCATCCTTGAATTGGTTGAGTAATTTTTGCATTTCAATCTAAGCCAACTTGGAGCTTTAAACGTGAGTAGATATGAGCATTCTCTGATCTAATCATAATTGGATTAGCTGATGTGAGACAAAACTCTGAAAACTTGAACAAGGCTCTGTTCTCTATTCAGCTCCTGAACTAAGCTCATTAGCATAATAACAGCAACAACAAATAGGCAGGTCTTTAGCAAGTCTTCTGAACAAAATAAACCATTACTGTAGTGTAAAATACTTGGAACATAGTAGCAAGAAGTGTTTTGAAACCAAAGGAACTAAGCTAAACCGGTAGCCAATAATAACGCAACAACAATAAGCTAAGCTTAATGCCATCTCAATAGCTGATTGTGTTCTAAAACCAGTGAGTTATAAACTGAGCTTGGTGCCATCGCAATCAGTGATTAAGTCTTCAATTTTGCTGCAACCACTGTGAATTTTTGTTTTAGTTCCTGAAATTGAGAAATGGAGAGAGCCTTTGTCAAAGCATCAACTATTTGCAACTTAGATGGAACATATTGTACCAGGACCTTTTTGGCTAAGACAGGGTTGGCTGCCAAAGCTCCTGCACTTATATTATCACACCAAATTATAGGAGTGGAGCTTAATTTCACATCTAACTTAGAGAATAGACTATTAAGCCATGCTAATTCTGTTGTTGTTTGAGCTAAAGCCCTGTATCAAACTTCAGTAGATGAGAGTGCAACCACCTTTTGCTTACAGGAACTCCATTGCACTAATTAGGATCAAGATACACATAATACCCACATGTGGACCTTATATCATTCAAGTTACGACCAATCAGCATCGACATAACATTCAACACAAAGGGAGGCAGATGGTTAGAAGATAAGACCATGAAATTGGGTGCGATGCCTTTGATGTACCTCAACACACGTTTACAGGCCTGCCATTGAAATTTTGTTGGGGCTTGAAGGAATTGGCTTAGTTTGTTAACTGTAAAGCTAATGTCAAGCCTTGTTAAGGTTTAGTACTGTAATGCTCCAATGGTGCTGCGGGAGAGACTAGGCTCCTTAAGCAACTCACTATCAACAACAAAGAGTTTAGTCGCAACAGCCGTGGGAGTAGGACAAGGGTGAGCATCTTGCATTTTTGTGTTGACAAGAAAATCAGTGATGTATTTGGACTACCTTAAGTGAATTCCTTCATCAGTTCTTGTTGCCTCCAAGCCCAAGAAATATGTAACTGATCCTAAGGTTTTTAATGCAAATTGGTTGTTTAAATCATGAATCAACTTGCTAATAGAGGAGTTGTTGGATTCGGTGATCAAGATATCATCTACTTAGATGAGCACATAAAGAACTTGACTTGCATCCTTGAGAATAAACAAACTAGAGTTAGAAACTAAATTTTGGAAACCTTTTTCCAGTAAGGCTTGCTTCAATCTGTCAAACCAGACCATTAGGGCTTGTTTAAGGCCATACAATGCTTTATTGAGCTTGCAAACATGTAAAGGGCATGCTGAACTCTCAAACCCCGTAGGTTGTTGCATGTAAACAGTTTCATTCAATGTGCCATTCAAAAAGGTATTGTTTACATCAATTTGTTGTCTATCCCAGCCATAAGAAACAACAAGTGTAAAGATGATGCGAATAGTGCAAGGTTTAATGACCAGACTAAAAGTTTCAAAGTAATCTAGCCTGGGAGTTTTTTGAAACCCTTTTGCTACCAACCTGGCTTTATATTTTTGTTGAGTTCCGTCAACATGAAACTTGGTTCTAAAAACCCACTTGCTTCCAACAATGTTCATATCAGGGGTTTTAGGGGCAAGAGTCCAAGTATTGTTCCTTAAAAGTGCATCAAATTCATTTTGCATACCATTTTTCCATTCAACACTAGCCAAAGCTTCAGGTATAGAGGTAGGTTCTGGTTGTATGGCTGATGATTTGGAGGAAAGTAAGACTATGGTTGTTTGCCTAGTAGCCTTTGCGCGGGTTATCATGGGATGAATATTGGAAAGTTGAATCTAGTTCTGTTGATGTTGTTGGGGTAGGCTATTGTGGGAGCAAAATGATTAGTGTTGGAAGGTGTTTGATCTGGTTGTTGTTGTTGGTTAGGAACTGAAGTTGTTTGATCTGGTTAGTGTTATTGGTTAGGAACTGGAGTTGTCTAATTTGGTTGTTGTTGTTGGTTATGGACTGATGTGGTAGGAAAGGATGTAGATGTTGGAGCTTGAAATTGTGACGGTGTTAGATCAACCACAAGTGGACAAAAGGATGATGTCTCTAAGTTGGTTGGTTGAGATTTTGGAAAACTTTCTGGTTTGGAGCAGGTAAGATCAATGGCAATTGAACAATTGTTTTGTTGTTCAGGAACAGAACAATTTGGGGAGGACTCTAGTGTTTGAGAACTGGAAGGATTTTGGAATGTTTGTGATTTAGATATTCGATAAGGAAGAGAAGAGATAGGTGAGATAAATTTAGTAGGCTGTAATGTGGGTGATTTATGTGGGACAGATGGAGGAGATTGTGAAGTGGTTAGGTCGTGAGATTCAGAGTTTTGTGGAGAGACGATGATAATGTTTGGGATGACTAGTTTGTTGGAATCATCATTGCAAAGAGCAACTACATGGCAGTCATCATGCAAAGGAGTTCTTCTGTTGGAGCTATGTTCAATTGCAGATTGTATGAAGGTAATTGGACAGCTTGTCATTGGAATATCCAGACTGTCATGATTGACTTGTTCTAAGGGTGCTTTTGATGAAGTCAAACCAGGAGAGTTGGAATCAAAACCTTTTAGAAATGGAAACTCTGACTCATTAAAATGGACATTTGGAGTGATGAACATCTTGCCTTCAGAATTGATACACTTGTATCCTTTGTGAATAAGACTATAACCACAAACACACACTTGGAAGAATGAAAACTAAGTTTATGTTTGTTAAAGTCTCTAAGATAGGAAACAAGTGCAGCCAAAGGTTTTATGAGAAGAATATACTAGTTTTGATCTGAATAAGACTTCATATGGTGAAAGAAAGTTCAACACAGAAGTAGGCATCCTATTTATAAGAAACACAGTTGTATCAAATGCAAGGCACCAATAATGCAAGGGCATGGATGCATGAGCTAATAATGTAAGGCCAGTTTCAACAATGTGTCTATGTTTTCTTTCACTCCTCCCATTTTGTTGGCGAATATATGCGTATGAATGCCTAAATTGTATTCCAACAGTAGTGAGGTAAGAGATTAGGCCCTTATATTCTCCTCCTTAGTCTGATTGCAAGCATTTGAGCTTGCAATTAAACTCCCTTTCGACCAAGTGATGAAATTTGATGAACATAGATTGGACTTCAACTTTTGTTCTTAAAGGAAATAACCAGGTGAAACGGCTATAGTCATCAATAAAGTGAACATAATACCTATATCCTTCTAAAGAAACAACTGGAGATGGTCCCCAAACATCACTATGAACAATGTCAAGTGGGTGTATTGCTCTAGAGTGAGAAATTGGGAAGTTATTTTTGTGGAGTTTACCTAACTTGCGTGCATCACAAAAAGGTAATTGAGACATATTAGCAACAGGATTTTTGTGCATATGAGACAGGATTTTATATATGTAATGATTCAACATATGGATGTCCTAGCCTATTGTGCCAAAGGGACAGTTGATTTTCTTTGCTATTGCTAACTTGAAAAACACATGATGTATTATGTAATGAAGGTAATTGAGACATATTAGTAGCAGGATTTTTGTGCATATGAGACATGCTTTTATGTAATGATTTAGCATGTGGATGTCCTAGCCTATTGTGCCGAAGGGATAGTTGATTTTCTTTGCTATTGCTAACTTGAAAAACACATAATGTATTATGTAATGAAGGTTGAATGCTACTGTTAGAGCTTAATTGATTGTGATGCTCACAAGCATAATTGGTGTTTGCATTCAATTCATCACAATCTGAAGACAACAAGGAAGGTAATTGCAATATTGTTTTATTTAGAGAAGACATATTATATGAAAGAGATGATTTACACAAATTTGAGTCAGTAGCACCTGACTTACAACTACTATTAGAGGACTGTGTTTTAGTCATGATACAACCTTTATTGACAGGACTAGTCTTATTTACTTCTTGTAAAGTAGATCCTAAAGACATATTTGCAACAATAGTAAAATAGGACTGAGGAATTGAATCATATTGACTACCAGATGCAACGGCATATGATGGCAAGGGAGGAGGAGTGTACAATGGCAGACTAGAAGGTATTTGCAACTAATATAGCCCAGCCTTAAGTCCTCCCCTGCAACAGAACTGTTCTGGAAGCTTTGTCCTTGACAGTACAATAATTAGAATCAAATAGAACAACTACGTTATTATCTTTGGTAAGTTTTGAGATACTAAGCAAATTCTTTGTAATCCTAGGTACACAAAGCACATTCTTTAAGTAAACACATTTAGATTTCAAAGAGCTAGGAAGTAAAGCAAAGCCAATATGGGAGATGTTTAGAGACTCACCGTTGCCTACTTGTAGTTGATCATTACCATCATAACTGTAGTTGGTGGTTAATTGATTTGGATCTGATGCAACATGATCAGTTGCACCAAAATCCATATACCATGCTAGATCAGGAGGTGTGTTGGAGGTGATGGTGGTAGGATGAAATGAGTTCATGTTAGGAAAGGGTGTAGATAAGTGAGCAGCAAAATATACTTGATTCGAGGTTTGCATTTATGGATTGGGAACCTTGAAGCCTGGCTGTTGGGTTGAGTAGGAAGATTGCTTCTACTGATCAGCAAACTGATATTGTTTGGACAATGGATTATGGCTTCCATGTTGTTGTGTATGAGGACCATAAGAACTATTACTGGAGCCAAAAGTTTTACTAGATGGATTAGCACTAATATTGCCAAGACTAGCACCAACACCAACATCTTGAGAGAAACCAGTAAATTGCTATGGTAATGGTGAATTGAGATGAGCTAAAGGAGCTAAGGCAACACCAGTATAACTGGAGCTATTGAACTGAGGTGTAGAACCATTATAGCTAGAGTTGTAACGATGATAGCATTGAATGACTATGTGGCCAATTTTGCCACAAACTTAGCAAATTGGTTTGCCTCTTCCATTGTTTCTGGCCCTACCTCTACCATTTCCAACGTAGCCAAAAGGTCTATAGGCAAGAAAATTGAATTGACCAAGCTAACCTATGGCTTCAGACAAGTAGTAAGGAGTGTTCTGATTCATCGGTGATCCTCTAGCAGTCAAGGGATAATTTTGTGAAGGTATAAGCAGAGCATTCTGCAGTGGGACCATATGGTTTATTGACCCAAAGTGTCCAGATCTAGGATTTCCAGAGGAACCTTCAGTAGAAATTGAGGATATTGGCGCTAAGTTAGAAGTAAGAATCTAAGATTTATTTATGTTGGGACTGAGTGATGTCACATTGACTAAGCAATTTGGAAAGTCGGGAGACTTAAATTTCTCAAGTCTCAATTCATACTTCTGCAATAGGAATTGAGCTTCTTGTAAAGTGATTGAATCAAACTTGGATTCAATTGTGGATATTAGATTGACGACTACTGCATCAAACTCTGGTGTTAATCCATCTAAAACATACTGTAACAAATCTTCATCTGAGACAATCTGACCACTGGACGACAAGCTCTCAACAATCCCTTTCATTTTCTTAACATACTCACTAACATTCATACTGCCTTTTTGTGTATTTTGGAGCAGATTTTTCAAATACAGAGCTCTAGCTTTAGAGTCATCCAAGAACTTGTTTTCAAGTGCAAACCAGATATTAGTAGCGAACTTGCCTTTTGACACTTGACTGAACATACATTCAAAGATTGATGCTAAGAGCCACGTGACAAGAAATTTATCTGTCTTTTTCTAGGCTATATTCTCTGGATTAATCTTTTCTTTTCCTAGGGTTTCTTTAATTTCACTTGAGCTTAACTCTTTCAATTCATAATTAGAAACAATAAGAGGTTTAGGACATGTAATCAAACTTGTTAGGTGTTCTTCAAGATCGTGAGCACCTACTGTGGAGAGAACTTGAGACCTCTAGAACTGATAATTATCTCGGTAATTGTCTCTAGTCAGTTTTGGAGTGATGACTTGAAGGCTGGAACTGACAATCAAAGAGAGAACACAGGTTGAGCTATTAAGCATCATCTCCGTATTTTTGTTACAGAGATCGTTGCCTAGAATTCTCGCCATTGACGTCAGTCTTTTGGCTCTGATACCATGAGAAACTTTTAAAGAAGAGAGGAGAGTTCTAGAGAAAAATTGAGAAGAAAATGTTCTTGTATTATGAATGTTAAGTGAATAAACTACAGAGACAACAGCTCACGTTTTATACTTCAACGAGCTGAAACTGATAACTGTTTTACAATAATGAACATAAGAGTAAAACGACATTGTATATAAGAAAACAAGGGACAAATTACAAGGAGATCCTCTACTCTTCATTTTGTGACAAACATGTTAGTGTGAAGAACATCTTTTAGGTTTAAGGTTATGTCAAAAATTTCTAAAACTTAATACAAGACTTTGTAGTTATTAATAGATACAAGAATCATGTATTAAATTAGATTCAAAAAATTAATGTTTTGATTACCATAGTCAAGTTTTAGCTACTATATACTTTTCTTCAATCAAACTAACTTTCTAAAAACATTGTTAAATGCATAAGATAACTAGTCAAACTATTATGATTGAAAATAATATATTCACTATTTCAGATTTTTTTTTTTTTTTCAATGAAAAATACTATGTACTAATTTTTTATATAAACTTTCTCATAAATTGACACGTTTTAATTAGATGATTGTATGTCTTTAAGTTTAAAACAAGTTAAATACAATTGAAATAGTCAAATAGATTATATGTCAGATATGTAAAGTTGTTACATCAATTTGGAAGGAATGGTTTGCATAAATAATTAACCATCAATTTTTATTTAAATAGTTTATAACTCGTTACTATTTTTTTTCTTTTTATATCACTTTACTAATTAGTAAAACACCTTAATTTTTTTTTTTTTTTTTTTTTTTTTTTAAGTTTATATGATCAAATTTTAGATATTTTAATAAAATATAACTTTACACTTATAATACACCTGGGCAAAAAGTTTAATGAATAATTGTTAAAGTTATGATATACCAACATAAAAACTTTTATAATTGAAAATTAAATTTTATAAGTGAATACTCCATCCATTTAGAAATTTGTGGGTGTGTTTGATAGAGTATTTAGAATTGTATTTTTGAAAAAGTTGAGTTGGGTTGTTATTACAAGAATATGATTTGAATTTGAAAATGTGTTTGGTAAATTTTTGGAAAACATTTTCTGAAAATATTTAGAATATTTTTAGTCCCCTACATTTGTTAATTTAGCTAAACACCCCCTACAATAACAATTTTAAAATTAATAAAAACATCCCCACCCACCCATTAAATGTCGGTAGTTGGCCACCACTGCCGGACGATGGTCATAAGTTGCAAGAATGGTGCACTGGCTGGATTTGGTTAGTAGTGCGCTGATCTGGTCTTTTCCGACCAGATCTACGGCTAATGATCTAGCCGTTGATGACGACCATATCTTGGCCGTCGTTTAGCTGTCCACGGTCAGATCTTTGGTCATAGATCTGACATTTTTTGGCCAGATCCATGGTGGATTTGGTTGGAAAATGTTAGATCAGCGCATGATCGACCACATCCAACCGGTCGTGCGCCATTCCGATAGATTCCGACCACCTTTTAACGGTGGTGGCCGGTTGTCGGGAATATGTGGGTGGGTGGGAGTGTTTTTGTTAATTTATAATCTTTTATTGTTGGGGGTGTTTAGTTAAATTAATAAACTTAGTGGTTTAAAAGAATCTAAATATTTTGAGTTGAATAGAATATGGTTGGATTTTTAGAATATTAAAACAAATATGTATTTTGAATAAGATTGTATAGGATAGGATTTGAAATAGTGAAATAAACACATCCGTGTGTCTAGCAAGAATCTTTACATGTGTCGGCTAGTTACGGGTTTATTTGGTAACAAGATCATGTTTATATTTATAATAAAATTAGTTGACAATAGGATGGATGGATCTTGAAAGAGAAAGAGAGAGTTAGAAATCCATTAAGAAAGAAAGGGTCAACGTAACTAGAAATAGATGCGGCGTCCCTTCCTCCCAAGTCCATGCATGCTCTCATTTCTTATATTAATTTATTTAATGCCATTATTATGGAGAATTGCATCCTTACCTCCTTGTCTTATCAAATTTATATACATGATTCCTGATGGACAAAAAACCTATAACTTTTAATTTCTCTACTCTCCGTACTCCTAACAATGAAAGGAGAAACAAAATAATAAGAATAAAATAACACACCGTTCAATTGAAGCAAACAAGGGATGAAATAATTAATGAAGGATGGATTAATAAAGAGAGGCCTTGTAGTTGACGATTTCAAGATTTGATCCCAAAGTTCATGTTCTATAGGAGAAGATGTTGTCAGAACTATATATTTTCTTTATTAAATCCTTCTATTATAATTTTATTATTAATTGGTTTGAAACTACTCAAATGAGTCATTTTATTTTAAGGGTTAAAAGGTTAATTAAATTCGTCTAGCATTTTAGATGGTTAAGTCTTTTTATTTAAGAAAGATTTTGATATATTTTAGAGAATTTGTTGATATATTTTAGAGAGTTTTTGTAATTTCAAAAGGATATTTAATACAGTACTTTCTCAGAATTGTTGAGATATTTTAGACTTTTTTATTTATCTTACTAGACGAATGAAATTAATCCCTTCTATAAATAATAAATACTCATAGAAAATTTGACAATTTGATTAACATTAATAACTACCCTAAATATGGGAGTGTAACTTTCATGTTCAATTCATAGTTTCATGGCTTTGCTTAAAATTTAATATAATTATACAGGTTTTTGAGAGGGATAGTTTTGATTAATTAGTTGGTTAGATGTCATACACTAAAGTAACATGTCTAACCTCTAAAATTAAAAATCCTATCTCCTTTTGGTACATACTTTGAAGGAGATCATTATTAATTTAATTTGAGTTTATACTAATTAAATTATGTTAATAAAAATGGGGGCAGTAGGGCAAACAGTCCCAACCCTACATTTATGTTACATTCATACAGTTGGAAATTGTTTATGAGAGGAAAATTAATAGCTTCTATTAAATTTTTTTTTTTTAAAAAAAAAAGGGATTTGATCCTTTAATTAAGGGCAATAAGAATAAAAGGCAATAGAATTCCTTATTATATCTGTTATATATAGTAACAGTGTCTTAGGGGTAACAATAGTCTTCACTAATGAAGTGGGGATCAAATGAATAATTAAATATAAAATATATATAGATTTATGGAAGCAAGCAATCTATATAAAAATGGAATTTGATTCTTGTAGTATTAAATTAATTGTGGGGTTAATTAAATAAGGATTAAATTGAAGTCAAAACTTTAGATGCGTCCTAGTGTGTCTAATACTACGTCTTTGAGATGAGGGAATTGACTTTGGCTTCTCAAAAGCACCATTAATATTAAGAGATTCTTCTTCTTGTTTTTTTCAATAATGGATCCTCATAAAAGAGATCAAGAAGAAACTCCATTAATGGACATTGATCTTTCTCTCAAAGCAGAAGAACAACATCAAAATCATCAAAAACTACCAGAGGGTGATCAAGAAAATGAAGAAGAACAAGTATATATTCAAGTCGAATCGCAAGACAAAAAAGAAGAAGAAGATTTATCAGCTGAATTAAACTTGAAGGGAAACAATAACAAGACAGAAGAGGTATGTTCAATTATACTTTTAAAATTATAACCTATGATAATAATTCATATATATAACTTTATAATAATTTCGTATTTGTGCTTTAGTTATGTGTATTGCAAAAGGAGATGAATCGCATGAAGGAAGAAAACAAAGTGTTGAAAAAGATAGTAGAGCAAACAAAGAAAGATTACTATGATCTTCAAATGAAATTCTTAGTTATTCAACAAAGTACTACCCAAGACAAGGTAATTTCAATTTAATTCACTCATTAGATCATTTTAATGTATATAAATTTATATTTATGTTTTCTTGTTTAGGATCCACAAATATTTTTTTCACTTCATGATAACGAACAAGAAATTACAAAGATGGGCTCAAAAGATTTAGATATGAAAAATCAAGAACTAGGGTTATCGTTGAGGTTGAATCAGATTGAAAGAAAGGAAGAAAAAGAAGAGAATATTTATAAGGAAGAAGCTGCAGCCACAAGCTTTCCATCGCTTCAAAAGAACAATAAGCTTCAACGGGGAGAATTATCAGGAATTACAAGCCATGTTTCTTTGCCAACAAACAGAAAAGCTAAGGTTTCAGTTCGAGCAAGATGCAAAGGAGCAACCGTGAGTTCATCATATTTACTTCAACTTTATATTATATAATATCATCAACCCTAATTAGGTAATTAAATTCTGAGTTTGAGTTTGGTTAATAGCAGATCAATGATGGATGCCAATGGAGAAAATATGGGCAAAAAATTGCCAAAGGAAATCCTTGCCCACGCGCCTACTATCGTTGCACAGTAGCTCCCGGATGCCCCGCAAGAAAACAGGTAAATTTTTATCTGTATCAATAAACGCTAAAAGATACCTATTTGATATAGAATTTGAATACAATTTTTTGTTTTCGGAAACAAGGGATACAAAAAATCTTATAAAACTGTATGTGATAGAAATGGTTCAAAATGCTGTTGAAAACAATTTTCAGATACAATCTTTAAAACTAATGTAAAATCAAAAGCAGTTAAAATTTGCTTCCACATGTTTTTATAGTTTTTTTTATTTGAAAATAGTTTTTGAATATTATGTCAAACACAATTTCAAATACTAAAATATTAGAATGAAAAAGAAAAACATTTTCAATTCATTTAAGTGTGTTTGCTGTTTGAATGTAATTAGGTGCAACGATGCTTAGAGGACATGTCGATTCTGATTACAACCTACGAAGGAACACACAATCATCCTCTTCCAGTTGGTGCAACTGCCATGGCTTCAACAGCTTCAACAACAGCCTCCTTTATGTTACTGGATTCAAGTAATCCTCTCAGTTCAGATGCCATTAACACTCCAAATTTCACCCAAAATTCTCTTCATTATCACAGTTCTTTCATGAACCCTAATTTTTATCATTAATCAAATTATCGAAACGTAAACCCTAATGATCCTTCCAAAGGAATCATTCTCGATCTCACGAATTCCTTTCCAATGGCTAGCTCTTCTTCAGCTCAACCAGGTTTCACTTGAATTAATAGCATGAAAATGTAGTTGAATTAATTAATTAATTGAGTTCTATAGCTCAAACTTTTGATCCTAAGTTTAGGGTTGCTGTTGCGGCTCCTAAAACATCTCTCATTTATTATTAATTCCTTCTTTAATTAGTTTCTAGGAATTAAAGGGGAGACTGGTAGCTGTTGAAGCAACGTGCAATTGGGATATTAAATAATCTCATTTCATCTTTCAGCAACCTCTAAATCGATCCATATATCATGCGATCGCCATCAAGAATCTGATTAATATTTTGTTGAAGAAATTTGCTGAGCTTTTACTCTTATTGGATATATATATAATTATATATACGGCAATTGTTTTTCTTTTTTCTTGTTTTCCTTTACTTTTAGTGAGATTTCTTTTTGTACTTGATTTGATTCTACATTTAATATATTATAAAATAATTAATATGAGTTTGAATGTGTGTTATTAAAATTAATATGCAATTAGATTTATGTACATTTAAGAGTCATATTGTACTTAATTATGTCCAAGTTATGTCCTGCAATTGGTTTATAGTTAGTGTGACGGGCTGCAACGTGGAAACTTTTCATTTAAGTGATAAATATGTTTAAAAAATGGTAAGATGATACTCAAGATATATTTAGAAATTTATGTTATGAGTGATGCTATTGGTCCTCCACTTTTTATTGTTTTAGATGTTTTTTATAATTCCAATTTTATCATCCCTTAAAATTATTAAATAGGATAACCAAAAAATAATAGCTACATCTAAGATATATAATTATTTAAAAAAAAATATCTTTTATCTAGATTATAAAATTTTATTTTAAATTAATTTTTGATGCATCTTTTATCAATTTTATTTTCATGGATCTGGATAAAAATGGCTAGATCGGTGCACGACCGACTAGATCCAATTGATCATGCGTTGTTCCAATGACTACCAGCAGTGGCCAGTGGTAGTGGCTGAAGGTTGGCAATCATCTTAGGTGGCTAGGGTGTTTTGCGTGGTATTCATGTAAATAGTTTTCATAATAAGGGCATTATTGCCCAAAAAATTAATTATTTAGGGGTAAAATGGTAACATGTATTGTGGGGCATTTTTGTCCAAAAAATTAATTTATGAGGTTATAGAAGTTATTTCACACAGTTGAACTAATTATTATTTGGTGGACATATGAGGGCATTTGTGTTTGAAATGTTTATTAATTAAGGGTAAAACAGGAACAAAATTTAGATTACCCCGGTAATAAAAAGAATAACACCTCCTTATCACCAACAGTAATTACTATTGTATTGGAAGATTATTGAAATCTTTTATTACTTGACAACCAAACAAAAGAATGTTCGGAATCAAAGATAGATTACTTGAGTAATCTTCCTAGACTCCTAACCAAACGCACCCAAATTGGGGTAAATAATATCACTCTAATCTTATGCCTGAATAAACTATTTTCTTCCCAAGTAAAGCACTTTTTTAATAGTAAATAAAAAAAATATTATGATCAAATCTTGGATACTATTAAGAAATTTTATTGAAAAAGGAGAAAATATACACATAGTGAAGGGATGTAAACAAAATATAACTTACTCTCAAAGCAGTAGCAGATCCAGGATTTTTGCTTGGGGGGGTGTGGGGCGGTTGCGGGCTCTATGGCTCTGCCATTGTTTGCCAAATAACTAATGAAAACTTTAGAAAATTACCAAACCTTAAGCGAATAAAATAATACAATATCAAGAACCTTAAAAAAAAAGAATGTAATAACAAAATATTTTTTCTACTTGAATAAATTTATGAGAAGCAAAATTTTGAGTAAACCTTGAGCAAAACCTTCTGTGGAATATTCATTTTTGTCAAACTTATGAGTTGTGTTTGTGCACAACAATTATGTGTGCACACTGGTTGCCAATTCTCTTATTTGGCTTGTTTCATCTGTTGTGTGTGTGCACACCAGTTCTCAGTGCACACTGTTTGCCATACTTATGTCTTGGCTTGTTTCGTTTCGAGTGTGTGTGCACAACGGTCTATGTTTACACTCTTGCTTCAGATGTTTTGCAACTTAACACGAGTTGCATGTCTGATAAAGTAGAAATTATATTGTTTATCTTTGTCTTTTACTTTTTAGGACCTCTTTACATATGTCACAAAATGCTTAGGTGGTCCTAGGGAATAAAGTAACCTTTCTCGATTTGCTTTGTGGTCCAAACCAAAAGAAGGAATACTTTCTTTATTTGGACAAACAATGGGTCAGCCCCTTATTGGTTGATGTGGCACTTCATTACTGAGCAAGAAACTCTTCATAATATATTTCTTCTTCTTGCGTAAATGAATCTAACCTTCTAGACATTTGTTTCATTCTGTACTCTGAATTTCTTAGAGTATTATTTCTCTTAAAGGTTCAAGGTTCTCTCTCCATTAGTGCCAAAACCCCACCATATCAAACATTGACTTGATGGCTCTTGGAACGTGGTTCCTTTGCTGATGCTGGTGCCGGTGCATTGCTTCAGCACTTGATGCTTGGTGGTTTATAAGCTGTTCACAGGTGTGTTCCCGACATGAATTAGATCCGAAGAAGTTGCTATACGTTAAGGATTCAGAGTGTGGTGCTAAGTGTAAAGTTGAATAGGGAGTTCTTTTTACTGTAACTTAGATTAGCTTTGAACTATATCTTGTAATGTGTTTTTGACTTAGTGGATTGCTTTGATCTGGACTAGGTCCTATGGATGTAGGCTAAAAGTGGATTTAGCCGAACCATGTATATGGATGTGTTCTTTACTTTCCGCACTTATGTTTGATGTGTCCAAATTGGAATTGCTTAATCAACTTGGTAATTTTCCGCTACACCTTAAAATGGGTACTTAAACGCCAAAATGTGTTAACTGTATTCCCTACAAGTGGTATCAGAGCCTGTTATGATAAGTTGCTTTAGTAGATCCTTACCCATTTTACTTGTTTTTGTGTGCATCTGAGTGATCTGGTTGTTGGTCGAAATCTGGTTTGTGTTGCATTTTTATTTTAGATCTATTGTGTGTCTGTGTGTGCACTGTCGTTTGTTGTTTTAGCATCTGTCTAATTGCTTTTCACCATGAGCTTCTTCACTGAAGGTGGATCTGCTCATAGACCTCCTCTGTTAGAAGGACCTAACTATTACACATGGAGACCAAGGATGCGTGCCTTCCTTAAGTCTATGGATGAAAGAGTCTGGTCCACGGTTGTGAATAGTTGGAGTGCTCCAGTTATTGTCGAAAATGAAGTGTCTAGACCAAAACCTGTTGCTAGTTGGACTACTGATGAAATAACTTTGGCAAATTATAACTCTAAAGCTCTTCATGCTCTTTTTAATGCTATTAATGTGAACAAATGAAAGTCATAGCTAATTGTGAGCTTGCTAAAGATGCTTGGGATAGGCTTCAAGTCAAGAATGAGAGAACTAGTACCGTGAAACGAAATAGGCTTAGAAGACTTGTCACTAATTTTGAAAATTTGATCATGGAAAAGGATGAGACTATATTTGATTTTTATGGTAGAGTGTATGATATCTCTAATAAATGTTTTTCTTCGGGAAGAACATATACTAATGCTGAACTTGTCAGGAAAGTACTTTGCTCCTTGCCCCAGAGATTTATGTCAAAGGTTACCACCATTGAAGAATGCCGAGATGTGGATGCTATGGACATCGATGAACTCATTGGCTCTCTCCAAACTTATGAGCTGAATCTGCAATGATGGGAAAAACAAAAATCGAACAAAGGTTTGGCTCTCAATCATGAGGTTTATTTTAATCCTTTTGATGACTGTGATTTGAGCTCTTTGGATGATGAGAATTGTGCTTTACTTACAAAGAATTTTTCAAAATTTTTAAAGAAAAACATGAAAAAGCCTCATAATAGTGGTTATGGCTGAAAACCTTTTGTGAAAAAGCCTTATGACCATCAAAACCCTGGTATCTTTGCAAAGAAATTTTCAAAAGATAAAAAAAAGAAAAATAAAGATATCAAGTGTTTTGAATGTGAGGGTTTTGGGCACATACAATTTGAGTGTGCTAACACACTAAAAAAGAAGAAAGGTAAAGCCATGGCTACCACTTTGAGTGAGATTGAGCATAATGAGAGTGATAATGATGACTTGGGTGATGATAAGAATGTTTTAGCCTTCACTGTGAATCAAGAAAATGGTAAGAGTGAAGTTTTAGACGGCACTAAAGATATGTATGCTGAGCAACAAGAAGCATATGATAAAATGTATGACCAATGGCTAAAGTCTGTGAAAAAATTGCGATCTATTGGTATTGAGAATGCCTTCTTGTTGAAACAAAAGAAAGTCTTGTCCGAAAAAATTGTTGTGCTTACTACTAAACTGATTGAGGCTAAGGCCATCATTGATAAACTGAATCCAGGTTCTCTTCAGCTTGATGAAATGCTTGGTCAAGGAAAAACCTTCGGAGATCGATGTGGTTTGAGTTTCAGTTCTAGTGCTAGCACATCGCAAGCTGGTGCTAACATGTTTGCGAAAGCCACTGAAACTCCTGTTGAAGGAACTGCTGTGAGACAAGTTACAAAGGTATCAAAATTCATCCCTATTTGTCATTATTGTAACAAGAAAAGTCACATCAGACCCAAATGCTTTAGATTCATTTCTTATTTGAAGAAAGTTTTTAAAAACCATTGTTTTGTTGCTAGTTTAAATCATAATGCTAATAATGGTCTTCCTTTTAAGAAAGCTTTGAAACCTAAGGTTGCGGTGAGCTGTTTTGTGTCTTATACTTCTTTGCTTGCATTTCAAAATAATCTTTGGTATCTAGACAGTGGTTGTTCAAGGCATATGACAGGTAGGGGTGTTCAGTTTCGGGTACCCAATACTTTTGGAAGGAATCGGAATCGGAATCGGGCCAAGCGATTCCTTGACTTTAAGGCAAGGCCAAGGCCAAGAAGCGGTTCCGGTTCCTTAATTTAGGCTGGAACTAGAAGGCAGCGGCTCGGTTCGAGTTACAGGTACCCTGTAAAAATAATTATCCCCCCAAGTTTTTAAAATGACAAAAAAACTCTTAAAAACTTACAAATACCCCCCACTTGGCACTTATTAACAAAATTAAAATTATAAACTTCATATTTCAAACTCCAAAATTAAAATAATCTATTGAAAATCACAAATTCAAAATTAAAATATTACAATAATCCGTTGAAAATCACAAAATTCAAAATTATAAACTCCAAAACTAAAATGATGAAATTACATAACATATAAAATTAGTAACATAACAATTAACAACACCCAAATATGAAAAACTAAAAATATCTCATGCTCCATGCTCTGAATTGCTCGCCTCATGTGCATTAATTTCTACAAAACAAATACAAGAAAATTAATTAGTAAGTTCAAAATATTGAACAAAATAATTTGGGCATATCCTCCCTAATGTCAATATTCTCTCTATTTATTGACATTGTTCCTACAAAAAATTTGCCAAGTTCAACTTCAAAAGAATTTAAAATACATATAATGTTTAATAAACATAGTGTTTATGTGATATTATGCCATCAATAAATAAAAATCTGATTTAGTGTTTAGCATCTCATTTTCTTCGACTTCATTGAATCTTTAAACCTATAGTCACCATCATTTATAAACTCAAGAATTGTAGACATGAATGCACCCCACCAATACCTTAAAATTTGAACCAACCCACCTTAGAAAAACAATCCAGAAAGCAAACGAGGACAGAATATAAGCAATCAAAACTCAAAAGGGGAATCCAAAAATAAAAAGAGCATATATACTAGCAAAAAGAAGCACCGAATGAAATGTTTAGATTTGAAATGGAATAAAGAATGTAACTTTGCAGTAAAGAAATGGAAAAGATAAGAATAACAGGAAATAAAATGGACCCACCAGAACTCAAGTGTGTCTAAACAAAAATCTGCCACCAATCCCACAAACTCTGCATGAAAGACACATATCTCTTTCTACTCTTCTCCTTCTTTCTTTATAAACACCTACCACTTTTGCATTTCCAGTACACTAAACACAATCTCATCATCATCAAAATTAAACTGCTAAGCTATGAAGAACACGTTATCCAACCTCAGATCTAACCTCTTTTATTATTTAATGTAGTGTTGGCAACTTTTTTATCATGTGGCATGCTTTTGTAGAATAAAGGGCCAGCTTTCAGGAACAACAGTCTCAGTTTTTTGAGTAAGTGTGATTAGAATATTTTTGTACGCCATTCCATGGAATCAACTCCATCTTTTTTAAGAACAGTAAATTCATTGATGAATTTTCAATTAATTAATAGCTAAACTCACCCAAATTCAGCATACACTTTCTATTGAATGCACAAAACACAATGGAATAAAGACACAAGAGTCAGATTAATTAATTTTCTTCTTTTTGGGTCTTGTCATTGTTAGTAATAAGCTTACTTAATTTAAGTTTTATAATTATGGTTAATCATACTTATCCCACATGTAATGTTGGTTACCTTTCTCTGTTTTAAGCTTTCGAAGACAAAATTGACTATCTTTTACATATTATGACTTTCAACCTACTTTCAGTTCAGGATTAATATTACACCATTTTAATTAATTAAATTTCATATAGTCCAAGAACAACACAGTTACTTTATATATTAACATCAGATTATCAATTTTTTCTGCCAATCTTGTGGTTGAAGGTCATGAAGATTAAAAGACAGAATATATAGTATACGGTAAAAATTGTATCTCTAGAGTTCTATATACTCTTGGTTTCTTACTTGGGGAGCTAGTTTGACTAGATCTGTAGTTACTCTACAGCAGAAATGAAGTTACTCTAAATCTGTAGATCAAGTTAAAATTCAAAAATAAAATTAAAAGAAAGAAATGGAAATTACCTTAAGAAATTGGAGTGCTTTAGTGTCTTCTTCTAGATTCCAAGGATCACGATTTCACAAAGCCAAGCAAATTAAAGGAAAAAAATGCCGAAGTTTTTGCCTTAATCTGAAGTGAGTGGACAGAGAGCAAGAGCAGACGAAGATTGTGAGAAGAGAAGAAAGAAAATGAACTTTTTTGCAAAGAAAAAAAAGCTGAAATTTTACCTTAAATCTGAAGTGAATGGACAGAGAGTAGCAAGAGCAGATGAAGAGCGTGAGAAGGGAAGAAAGAAAATGAGTTTTTTTGCCCTAATCTGAAGTATTTATATGTGGCAGGTAAATTACAATAACCCCCCCACTCTTTAATAAAATTTTATTTCAGTCCTTGGCCTTGGTTCGGTTCGGTTTCTTGGTTCTTGGACTTTGTAGGAACCAGAATCGGAACCGTACAGTGTCGATTCCAGATTTTTGGAACCGGAACATACCCGTTGACGATCGGTTCTGGGTAGGAACCAGAAGCAAACACCGGGTACCCAACGGTTCCGGTTCCTACAGGTTCTTTTGAACACCCCTAATGACAGGTAATAAATCTCTCCTGACTATACTTGAATCCATTGATAGTGAACATGTCACTTATGGAGAAGGAAAGAAAGGTAAAATTCTTGGCAAAGGATCAATTGTGCTTCCTGATTTTCCAGTCTTGAAAAATGTTTTACTATTTGATGGTTTGAAAGCCAATTTGATTAGTATTAGTCAAATATGTGACAAAGATTTTGTGGTTCAATTCTCAAAGAACAAGTGTCAAATCTTGAATGGTAAAGGTGTTTCTCTACTTGAGGGAAAAAGGTCAAATGACAATTGTTACTTGCTTTCTAACTGTGTTTCCTATTTCAGTTCTAAAGTAGACTCCACAAACTTGTGGCATGAGAAGCTCGGTCACATGAACTTCAAGGACTTGGTAAGACTATCAAAAAAGGAAGTAGTTAAAGGACTACCAGAGCTTGAACTTCCAAAAGGTAATGTGTGTGGTCCATGTCACCAAGGTAAGCAAACCAAAATATCTCATAAATCTTTGTCAAGACTGAAAGATTATTTTTAAAAATCATAAAGCAACAGGATTTTGCTTGAAAAGCAAAAGAAAATAAACTCATAGAAGACTTTCTTTAAATCTTGTACTCAAATTTCGGTAGAATCAGTAAATATTATGAGAAAGAGAAACAAAAGAAACGGGGTGAAAGCAGAACTCTTAAATTATCTCCATGACTTGGAAAAGCAGAATTAGACAATCTAATTTCTAAACTCAGGGAATCAGAGTTTAAAGATGATCCACTTGAAGGGATACGAAACCCTTCAAACTCTTTTGAAGGATTACTAAAAGAAATCTCGAAACCCGAATACAAACCCACAACTCATCCCACTAGGATAAGGTCTGAATTTGTACCTAGGGGAATACCGAAAATGGTGGAAATACCATCCAACAAAACTATCCTAAATATAGATTGTGTTAATGACGTTATCGATACAATCAAGGCATGTGAATTACTTAACTAGGTTCATGTGCAGAATAAAGCATTTGATCTTAGTGAAACTGGCAGGTTTCTAAGATCCAAACTGTAGGGAGCTGCAGGAAGTTTCTGAAGAAGTTTAGAAGCTGGAACAAGATAGTTAGATACTGTAAGAGACTTAAAATGTTCGAGGCAATCTTTGCACTTTTTAAGGATATGCTTAGTAGAGAATTTACTGGTTTAACTATAACCAATAGAAATCTTGTTGAGGTGGTTGCCTTAGATGAAACTTGCATGAAAGGTTACTTTATAGGTGTCATTCTTTTCATGATGGGTTTGTTAAAAAGTGATTGAGGTTGTTAAGAAGTGTTGGCCATGTGTACTATTAGATTTGATGAGCAAGGATGTAAAACCCTATATGGCAGCAAATAAATAAACTCAACAAGCAATAAATATAATGATTAATAAAGATAAACACTGCTGAGCAATGAATGAAAGAGAGCAATAAATACTAGCAATGAATAAGAACAAATGATAATGATGTTGAAGTAAATTTACAAGGAATAATAAATGAGTTGAGAGAGAAGAAATGCTTAGAGATTTATAGTGGTTCAAGCTATATCCACAAGCCTCTTGCATCCAGTTCTTTAAGCCAACCTTCTTGAAGGTTCCACTAGAATCGAATTATGCCTTTTACACTTGTTTGATAGGATTTTGCCTCTAGATTTATAGGATTTCACCCACAAGATGTTTAAATAAAAGCTTGTGAATGATTGCCTCTTAAGCTAGGCTTAAACACACAATAAGAACAATACTCTCAAAGCTTTACAATAGAGTACAAGATAGTGAAAAATGATTTGGATTTTTAGCTCAAGGGATTATGTGAGACTATTTTGATAAGACTTTGTTTCTTTGATATTCTCTCTCTGTCTCTTCGCGATAAAAATGCTCTATTTATTGGTTGTCTCTTCCCTTTGAATTAAAGAGTCGTTGCTTCATTTAATGCAATTTTGAAAAGCCTTCAGTACCCAGAGGAACGAAAATTCTACCATCGCGAACGATCATTCTCATAACGATTACTTTTGCATAGCTTTAGGGTTTATCGAATCATTGTTCCACCATCACGAATGATCATTCCACCATCACAAACGGTCATTCCAAAAACGTAAACGACCATCCCACCATCGTAAACGGCCATCCCACCATGAGGAACGGTCGTTCCATTGGCTTCTTAAAAAATCCATAAAATTCAAGAAGCATGCATGGCTTCTTAGAACGTTGACATTCTGCCAAGAACAATCTCTGAGTGGGAACAGTCGTGCAACCTGATCATTCCACTTAAGACACTTGATTTTTAACTTGATCTTCAAGGCTTGTTCTTCAAGATTTTCCAAAGGTGCGAACACATTTGAAATTGAGTACTTTGACTTTTGACTTGGTTTGAACGAGCATGTGGCCTGGTCGTTCCATTGTGATCGGTTGGACACAATTTTGGGCAAATACGTGAATGATCACATGGAACGTGGTCGTGTTGTGAGGAACATTCATCTGAGCAATTCCATGAAACTAGGAACAGTCATTCCCTTGTCCTGCATGGTCGTACCAACTGGGAAAACTGCATTTTTGTTTTGGTTATGACTTCTTTTCATACCTTTACATGTTGACTCAAGGCTAAGATTGAGGATGAGGAGGAAAGAATGGTATACAGGCTTGGAGGGTTTGAAGGTTATTTGAGACTTCGAAAATTTGATTACTTAGGAGGAGGAATTTGTTTGTTATTGCCTTGTCCAACCTATCAATTTTTTTTTTTTTTTATCAAAAAGCATTGCAATTCTCTCAAATATCTCATTACCTAGTCATGGAGGCATTAAACTCAACCCAGCCTCCATTCTATCCTCTCTCTAGAGTCCAAAGGGTCCTCACTTGATGATTAAGTTGAATCATTGTCTCTTAATTGACCTTTAGGAGGAATTGACTCCCACTTTCCATTTTTCCTTGCTCGAATCATTCCCATCCTTTGTAAAGTATTCTCAATAAACAACTTGACCTTTTTATCATCATCCAATTCCGTTAACCACAAATTTAGTTTATCACAAAAGAAGTTGATTAGCATTCCTATCAGGTTTTCCCCGAATCCTTATGAATCTCTTCAAGCTTTCTTATAAGGAGAATTGCTATATTTACTTCTATTCCTTTGCATGCTACTTCCGTTAACAACACATCCTTGGTCGTAATCTGACCATTCAATCTCTTTCGAGCATTGAAGGAATATGTGATGTATCTATGCAACAACTGTTGGAGTAGGTGCCCTAGAGCCAATCAATTATTGTGGAATTGACTCTTTGTAATAATGTTTATTAATTAATAAAAGGCATTATCCACTAAATCACACAAATCATACTATATGTATTGATATATGTCCTGAGGATGGTAGAACCGTGACGAGGGTATCAACTGTTTATAACCTTGATAGTGAGAACCCTATGATCACATATGGTGGCCATTCTAGAAACGTCCGTAGCCACAGTATTATTCTAACCAAGGACACAGATAATACGGTAAGGCCATCATAGTGATGAACGGCCTCAAAAGGCAGTGACTGATCTCACTTGTCAACGTTGTTTGCTAATAACCTGGTGCAATGCATGGGTGCTTGCTAGAGGCAAGTTCACTGGACAAACCCACCAAAGGATTCCATATGGATGGTAACCCCAGTTTCAATGGAATAAATCCTCTAATGGATGGTGGTGCATGTGATCCTTAGACTTGAGATCACCAGAGCGCCTTATGCACCAATTGGTGTAGTTTGACACTAGCGCAAAATAGTTCCATTCAGAGCTATCAATATGGTAGTGATTGGCTACATTGAGAAGTGTATCGAGACTATGGTAGATCGACAAAGGATTCATCACTCCTGGGTACGGGAGAAGTTATCTCACTAGGTAATTCAGTAAATGACAATGACACTAAATCTATGGCCATAGTGGGATTGAGTTGTTGCTCAATCCAATTTGATATTCTTGTCATTGGTCCAGTAACTGAATACAAACATGTCGAGGATATCTGAGGTTGACATTATTTATGTACCTCAGTCCCGATGAGATAACAGTTCATGAAAGGATTTGATTGCATGGTAACCATACCGTTGACAAGCTATGGTTTCGCTGAATCCGAATCTATCGGGTGGCCATGATGTCTTGCCATGGGCCAATCTTAGTCTGTGTGTAATGAGACGATTAATTGGAGTTAATCGCAATACTACACACTACCGATATGAAAAGGAGCCTACGGGTCACACCCTTAGAAGATAATTTAAGAATCAATTTGTAAGAAGGGTATTTTCATATTTCAAGACGAAATGGTTTTTTGGTAATCTCGCAGTGCTATTAAATTTGATGAGGTTGTTGCCTGTATTTAATTTGATATTAAAATTAAATTAGTGAGATTATATTTTAATATATGTATGCATATATTTAAATGAATTATTATTATTAATTAAATGTTAATAAATTATTATATTAATTGATTTTAATTATAATAATAATTAATTAATTTAAAATGCATGGTGTTTGGCTACAAGGGTGAACTAGGGTTGGAGTCCATGGCTATTCCTAAGAGGAATAGAGTTTTAATTGTTGCACTATATAAATGCAACTTAAAATTAAAATAAGTGTATTATTCATTCAATTAAAACCCTAGCCACCCAAAATGCTCTCCCTCTCTCACGTTTTCACTCCTTAGTGAAAGAAAATGTTTGTTCTTGTGTTCTTTCTTGATTCTTGAAGCCCTTGATTGTTCCAGCAAAATAATCAAGGGTTTTGTGGATTGTCTTCATGTGGATTTCTGTGAGTGCAATCCTACATTGGATCGATTAGCAAAGAAATATAGTGAACAGTGTCGATGAACAGTAGCTGGTGAACAGTGTCGATGAACAGTGTTCATGAGCGATGAATAGTAAAGATGGAGCCTCCAAACGTAGGTATAAACTAAATCCTTGTATGGATCTGTTTTACACAGATTTTATTTTACAGTTTTTTTTTTTTTTTTTTTATGCATGAAAACATTATAATCTGTACTCGGATCTTGGATGTGTAAGTGATCTTTTATTTTTAAAATTACGTTTTTCTGCTACACAAACCTGATCACTTACTAACAGTGGTATCAAAGCCTCAGGTACTAGATTATAATGTTTAATCTATCATTGATAACATGTATATTTGATTGATAAAATGTTGATGCATAAATTGATTGTTTTTAAATTTGTAAAATCTGTGTTCATTGCATGATTTGGTTAACCAATTAATTAAATAATGTGTTGATTAAATGTTGTATTGGTTGGTTGGTGTCCTGGTTGAATGCTTGTGCATTCGATTCGATTTGGATCCATGTTGTTTCGCGAAAAACTGCAAAAATTGGTTGAATGTGTGATTCACAGTTTTGTGGAATTCTCCGCAGCGAGATGTAAAAAGTAGATCTGGGCGCGACAAAATATAACTTCGTCATAACATCACGCTGAAAAGTAGATCACATTGCGGCGAAATAAAACTTCGCCGTGGCACAAAACTCTCTGGAATGTTTTGTATTTTCTAGATGTTCACGGTCACCGCAACGAAATAAAACTTCGCCACAGCAACCATGTAAGAATTTTTTCACCGTGGCAAGAAACCTACTGTTCCGTTTTTGCTTTTCTGTTTTTCGCACAAGGGCCAAATTGCAGTATTTTGGACCTTTAAAGCCAATAATCATTTTGCACATTTAAGAGGGTAATTTAATAATTTCACCCACCCAAATTCAAAATGTTAATTTTGGATGTATACAATGTTCTTGTTTGAAATTGCATGGTATTAGGTACATAAGCCTTAGACCTTTGGTGTGCTTATTTAAAATTTTGGATTTATATGTAAAGTTTTAAATAAATAGGACCTGCGTGTCCTACCTCTCTCTATAAATTATCCATGTAATTCTTCTTCTCATCTTACTCCCCTTGTATGTAACACGAGGTTTCTATTTTTATTGATGTAAATTAGAATAGGATTTATGTAACGATCGTGATTAAGAAATGAAGGAGCGATGATGAGGCAAACTTGAAGACCCAAGTTTATTTTTAAACCCCTAGGTTGACCACTGACTCCTCTAGGCTCGAGGAAATCGGTTTTAGTTGGGCCATGTACCGGCACGTTTAATTTATGTTTAGAATATATGCTAAGGTTGAATGTTCAATAACATGCAAAACAATGACATTCTAACAAAGATAATAAATTGCTGAGCGTAAAATTAAAAACCCCTCAAATAAAGTATATTAAGTCACGTATGATGCGTTGTTACTACAACATGCATAAATAGCAAGTGCACTAGTCGCACAAAGTAATAAAGTGATAAGTGAGTATCGTTCCCACGAGGATTGGTTGCTAAGCACTGAGTTTTCTACTGTTTTCAAGTTGGAGCAATCGAATTTGTTGGATTAATGGGAGAAAATTAAACTTAAAACTAAAACAAAATTTGCTAAATATTCAAAGCTAAATTATGAAAGCAAGATTAAAAACAAGATAATATCAATTTAAACAAATGGGTAGGGTTCTGACTTCATTTGGACTTTATGGATTAAACCTACGGATTATGCTATTTCCATATTCACATGCATTGATTGTAAATCAAATTCTCTAACTTGTAAAACATACCTTCTCAGGCTATGTTTTCCTACTTTTCCCTATTAAACTTCCACACCCAACAATTTGAAGATTAATCGTTCTAAGCTCATTAAGCACATGGAATCCTAGATTGATTTCATTGATTCTTAAATCTATCTCTAGCATTCAGTACTACAATGGTGATTACCCAAGAAGCTTAACATGACTCATTTCTCAATCTCATCATATTCATCAAATAAAAGCAATAAAATCAGAATAACCACGCAAACAATGCAATAGCATATGAAAATAACAAAAATCAATTACTCAATCCATGGAAATCCGAATTACATCAAAACCCTAGCCCAAAATGGGTTAGTTCATAGCTAACTCAACATAACAAGCAAGAAAAACAATAAACTCAAGGTTCAACATATTGAAATGAGAGAAAAGACAAGAGATCTCCCTAGTTGAAGAATCCACCAGATTCAATCCCAAATCTTCTCACTTTTCAACCCAAAATTCGTCAAATCTAAACTAAGGAGAATGAAAATAAGATGCTCTAGACTAAAAACGACCCTTCTCAAAATGGCAAAGTTTTGCTTTTATACTTTGCCCAAAAACCTAAGACTTTGCCTAAAAATGAAACTATGCGTTTTAAAGAAACTGAAATTCGCAGACTTTGCCGTGGCGAAGAAGGAATTTCGCCGCGGCAACGAAGTAACAAATGACTCTCGTGTGTAACTCCTTTCACCGCGGCGAAGAACAAACTTCGCCGTAGCGAATCTTCATGAAGAATTCTAAAATTACATAATTGCCCTCCGCTTGCTTCTTTGCTTGATTCTTTGATCTTCGATGCTCTCCCATGGGAACAAGCTTCATAGTGCTTTACTTTGCTTCAGAACTCTCCCAACTTCTGAGATCCGCTTACTTCCGGGTCCAGAAACTCCAAATCGCTCATTATTTGCTCAAAATGTCCATTTTTGCCTGAATCACAAAATGTAAAGAATTAAGTAGCAATTCAGGTAAAAATGAACTAAGAAGTATCTAAAATCAGACCAAAAAGCCTAATAAAAATAGTATAATCCTCGGATTATCAAATACCCCCAACTAAAGACATGCTCGTCCTCAAGCATCAGGTACCAAACTCAAAGAAAGAAAACAATAAACAACCAAAACACAACACAATAAAACTGGAAATGAACAAACAAAAATTAGACTCAACTCAACATACGAATTGCCTAGAATTTATACAAGTCTCAAAGGTTGTTGAAAAATTATTACTAGAAAAAATGTTCAACACTCCAAGAAGTTATAAGTTGCATCGACTAACTTTCTCTATTGGTCCCCCGAGTAGGTGATCCCCACTTCAATCCACCTTCCGACTTCCCAGATTATTTTATGCAGACATGCAAAGTTTATCAAATGGCGGCAGACTCCATAAGCCTAAATACCGAACTACTCTCCATAATGAGGATTAGACATCACTAAGAATCAAAAGGTCTTTGCAAGCTTGTAACGTTAGGCTCGGATAGTGGGCTTCAAAGGAAAGGAAAGGATAAACAAACAAGAGAACTTGGTTTCCTTAAAGCAAACACTAAGACTTAATCCAACTCCTGCTTCCTTTCTCAACCATCACTCAAAATGTCAACCATTTAACAACCTTCAACCATGAACAATTCTTATTTTTGCTATTGCAATGCAATTCTCGAAATAGAAATACAGGCTTCTTTCTTTCTTTCTTTTTTTTTTTTTTTTATATATATATATAACAAAAATCACAAATTGAGGTTAATTACCTCTCTTATTCTTCTTGCCCTTCTCACAACCCCCAAACTATTCTTTTATTTCATTCACGCAACTCTTTTAGTTCCTTGTGTTTGCATTAGGTCCAAAATTCTCCTAAAGGGTATGATAAAGTGTTTAGGGTAGTTGGATTGGACAATTTTTGGTTTGCAAGGAAATTAAAAGCAATGATAATCTCATAAGGCTCAAATGGGTGACTAGGGAACAATTTATTCGTGGGTTGGCTGGAAAGGGTCAAACGTTCCGAAAAATGCCTAAATCATTTCCTCAACAGTGTCTATTCCTAGAATTTCGCCTCAAGCACTTCTCTACTAGGTTCTAGAGTCCATCAACATTATCAAAACTTTACCTAACCACATAAAATGAATCTAAGCATGCCAAAATGTAATGACTTCTTTCTACTCATATGCTCATAACATATATTTAATAAAAATACATGTATAATTAATAGGAAGTAGTTGGGCCCAAATTTTTCTTTACTTAATAAATACATTCTTTACATAGTACAAAATAACATGTACAAAAACTATCAAAATGGTGGACAGAGTAGCCGTTTCTCTCCGCTTGCCGATGTCCATCCGACCGCATCCTCACCTATTTCCTGCAAAAACATAGAAAACAATGGGGTGAGCACAAAAATGCTTAGTAAGTAAATCCTCTACATCGCTATCTCCATGTACCACTCTTTAATTCTTTCCTTACTCTACCCTTTTTCTTCTTTTTCTTTCTTTCTTGTTCTTTCTATTTTCTTCATTGTTTCTATTCTTTCTTTCTTTCTGTTTCTTGACGCAACATGATAGAAACCATGATAACAATGCATGAATGAAATGTACATGCAGTAGTGCATAGGAATGTATTCTCTTTCTTCTCTTCTATTTTTCTTTCTATTCTTTTCTTTCTCGTGTTTTCTCATTCTTTCTCATTCTTATTCTTTCTTATCCTATGCCGATCGGACTCGGTTGATGCATGGATTTGGAACCCTTGGCCATGTGAGTGTATTCTCTTTCTCGGTATAACCCTCATCTGCATGCACTCTCACAGGCTATACCAATTCTTGTTCTCATTCTCAGGCCACTCACTAAAGATGGCATACATGCGGGAATAACTTGCTCATCACTCACGGGTTCTCCATCACACAACCTATTCTTTTCTCTTGCTCTTTTCTTTCTTTCTCTTGTGCTTATTCTTAGAGTACCTTCTTCTTAGAATTCTTTAATCTTTCGTAAGTATTCCACATATATAATTATATGCATATGGATGGCTCATGCTTGAATTCTAAATGTACTCATGAAATGCAAATATGCAATGTTGCATAAATTAAGGTTCTCTACTCATACTTATGCTTCTCTTAGGCATTTCTTCAAACAACTAATGTGCATACATAAACTCTACTTTAACTATAATTCTATTTGTCTCTTAAACCATCCAAAATGGGAGTAAAACTCCCTTGTATCATCACAATCCCTATCAAGGAAAAACACTCCCAAAAGTTTTCTCAAACTCTTCCAATTTCAACCAAACTTCAATCCATCATCATACAATCAAAACACTTCTCATAACCCAAATATATTCAACAACAAGCATAAATAAACACCAATCTCATCTCAATTTCTCAACAATCATAGCATACACATCATAAAGAAATCTCTACTCAATTGATTTCTTAAACCTTAACTTGGGTTGGATTTACTTACCTTATGCTTGAGTAGTCTTCACTAAAGCTCTCTACTCTTGTTGGACTTTAGCTTTCTCTAACTTCCTAAGCACAAACTTAGTAAGAACTTAACCCTTATATAAGTAAAATTCATATCTAGAGTAGGAATTCTTACCTCTTGTTGCTTAAGATCAACTCTTATAAAAAATCCCACCAAAAGCCCTCAAAAAATCCTTTGAAAATTGAGTGAGGAATTGAGAGAAAATGGAGAATGGAAGAGGCGGTGGAGGAAGGGAAATGAAGGGGATTTATACAACTAAACCCTTAATATCACATATAAGTAACACTCTTTCCCATTTTGCCTTTACTCTTTCTTGTGAATTCCATCTTTGTCCTTTAATTCTTTACAAAGTCACCCCCATTCTAAACTATTTTCCATGAAATTTCCTTGCATTTCACTCCCCACTTTTCCTACTAATTAGTGGTAGAATGGTCATTTTGCCCAAAAGGAAAAATTCTCTAGGAACTTCATCAAGAAGTTCAGCCAGCTCTTCACTGCGGCGAAGACTTTTTCTTCACCTCGGCGAAAAATTACAGAACCTCGTCGCTGCGGTGAAGATTCTTCTTTGCCCCAGTGATGTCTATAACTCCAAGATTTCACCAAGTCTTCACCAAATTCAAGGCAACCACTTAACCAAAACAACATATCAATTCAATTAGAAGCAAACCAAGCAATATCAACAACATACAAGTTTAACTAAGGGCAAAACAATCAACACTAAGGGCAAAATGAACATACATTAGCTACGTACCTCAAGTGGGCGTCACACGAAATAAATGAAAATGGTGGTTGAACCACTAAACTATTGAAGTAGATGCCCTAGAGCCAATCAATTATTGTAGAATTGACTCTTTGTAATAAAGTTCATTAATCAATAAAAGGCATTTTATTCTATATTGTGTAAATCATTATTATTGCAATATGTATTGATACATGTCCTTAGAATGGTAGAACCGTGACGAGGGTATCAAGTGTTTCAAATCTTGATAGTGAGAACCCTATGAGCACATATGGTGGCCATTCTAGAAACGTCCGTAGCCCCAATATTATTCTGAAGTAAGGGCACAGATAATACGATAAGGCTATCATAGTGTTGAATAACCCTGTCGAAAGGTAGTGACTGATCTCACTTGTCAAGGTTGTTTGGTGACAACCTGGCACAACACATAGGTGCTTGTTGTAGGCGATATACCGCAGCAAGTTCAACTGGACCCTCGACCCACCGCGAAGATTCCATATGGATGGTAACCACAGCGTCTGTGGAACAAATCCTCTAACGAATGGTGGTGCATGTTATCCTTAGGCTTGAGATCACCGAAGCACCTTGTGCAGTTGATACGATTTGACACTAGCCTAAGCGTGATTCTATTAAAGGGCTTTGTCAATACAGGTGATGATTAAGGGCATGTATCAAGGAGTGTATCAAGACTATGGTGGATTGAGGAGGATTCATCACTCCCAGTGCGGGAGAAGTTATCTCATGGCGCAATTCAGTATATGGCAATGACACTAAAATTGTGGCCACAGTGGGATTGAGTTGTTGCTTTATCCGGATTATAATATAGGTCATTGGTCCAGAAACTGAATACATAATATCGAGAGTACCCGAAGGTTGACACTATTTCTATGCCTTCGTCTCGTCGAGATAATGTATGATGAAAGGATCGAATTGTACGGTAACCATATCGTTGACAGGTAGCTACTTTGCTGAATCCGAATCTATCGAGTGGCCATGATCCCTTGCTAGGGGCCAATCTTGGTCTGTGTATTAATGAGACGATTAATTGGTGTTAATCGTGATACTATACAGTACCGGTATGATGAGGAGCCTATGGGTCACACACATCGAAGATAATTTAAGAGCCAGGAAGAAAGAAGGGCGTTTTCATCTTTTTGGGCGAAAGGCTATTTTGGTAATTTCACAATACAATTAAATTTGCTGAGGTCGTAGCCTTTTATTTAATTTGTTAGAAAAATTAAATAAGTGAAATTATCATTATTGTTAAATGTTAATATATATATATATATTAATTGATTTTAATTGAAGATAATGATGAATTAAAATAAATATCTAATTGGGAGTGTTTGGTAACATGGGGTGTTTGGGTTGGAGCCCAAGCCTATTCCATATGGGAATAGGGCAATTAAAAATTGGACTATAAAAGAAAAAGTGTTAATTGAAAAAGGGTGTGAAATCATTTTACTCATTCATTACTTTTCATTTGAGAGAAAAACTCTCTAGCCCCAAAACACACTCTCACGCCACTTTTGTTTTTGCAAAGAATCAAAGTTCTTGTTTGATTTTTCTTCTTGTTTCTTAAGGCTAAGGAGGATCTAGCAAATCCCTCCTTAGTTCCTTGCGATTATCTTTGTGTGGACTACGTCGGTTCAATCCTACACTTGGGTTGGTAGCAAAAACGTTCAAGGACAAAGTTGGAGGACCCTCCAAACGTGCGTAAGATTATTGAACCTTGAATATGATTTTCTGCAGATTTAATTTATATATTGTATAAACTATGATGTTATACCCGGATCTTTGTTCTAAGGAATGATCCATGTTATTTAAGTTTTTTTTTTTGTTTTTCGCTGCGTAAGTGGGTCGTTCACTAACAGTGGTATCAAAGCCTCAAGTATTAATTTCTACAGTTTATTGTATGATTTATAACATGTATTTGGTTGATAACATGTCATTTTTGAAAAATCTGCAAAAACTAGAAAATCAAAAAAATCTGGTTTTGGATGAGTGATTCAAATGATAAGATGGTTTATAATGTGTTGATGGATGTTATATTGGTTGGTTGATATCCTAGTTGAACGTGTGTGTGTTCAATTTGATTTGGATTCGTGTTATTACACAAAAACTGCAAAATAACTCGAACTGGTCATATTGGGGATTTCCAGGTTTCGCCGCGGCGAAGATTTATCTTCGCCGCGACGAGTCCTCTCTGGAATTTTTCGCCCCGGCAAAGATAAAACCTTTGCCGTGGCGAAGTCTGTAGCTTTCCCAATTCTGTATTTTTCATGAAGGGACCAATCTGTAGTTTTTAATAACCTATAAAGCCAATAATCATTCTACACATAAAAGAGGGTAATTAATTAATAAACCCACCCAATTCAAAAATTGATTGTTTTTGAAATGTATGCAATATACTTGTTTGTATATCGCATGGTGCTCGATACGTGAGCCGTAGACCTAAGGGTGAATGTTTTAAATTTTTGGGTATGTATGGTTGTAATGCGTGTCCTGCCTATCTCCTCTTCTCAATGTACATTCTCTTCTCATCTCATTCCCCTCGAATGTAAATCGAGGTTTCTAAATTTGTTGATGTAAAATTAGTTTAAGATTAATTTTATTGTAAATTTAGAATGATTTATTTGTAATGTACTTAAAGACGGAGCAAAGGACGAGGCAACCATACTCGAAGACTCAAGATATTTATTATAGGACCCCTAGGTGACCAACTGATTCCTCTAGGCTCGAGGAAATCGGCTTTAGTTGGGCCATGTACCAGCACGTTTTAATATTGTGTTTAGAATGCATGCTAAGGTTGAATGTTGAATAACATGCCAAACAAAGGTCATTCTAACAAAGATAATAATCTGATGAGACATTAAATAACAAACCCTCAATTAAAGTATATTAAGTCACGTAAGCCTTCCATCACCATGGTTTTAATCAAACCACTGTTCGTCGGAACCTTGTTCACCAAAGAGGATGGTACACTTCTACCAGTAGGAGGTTAAAATGCATTGGAGTTTTCCTTAATAGTGATGGGTCAACTTAAAATGACGGTTTTGCTTGTTTGCCAAGGCGAAGGTTCATAAACGCGTCATAGGCATAGTAGAGCTGTACACATATTGTGTGTACGTGGTGACATGTAGTGTCCACTCTACTGATACTGAGAATCACGCTTGAGGACAATGGTTGGAGCCATTGGATTGTGTGATTGGCTTGTTGGCCTTTTTCACATTTGAGGTTGATAATGGGAGCTATCAACTGGTGTGGATTAAGTTTGTTGGCCTACCTAATCAACTCATTTTGGCTTGTTCGCCAAAGCGAAGGTTTGAAATGGGTAAGATGGGATCTCGGTCCACTAGGAAAGTCAACGGGCTTTCCCAAGTTAATAGTGAGGGCTATTGGCTTGAGTAAAATAGTGGGAGCATCGTTTAATAAAAGACCATATTAAATAATAATAAACTTTATAATAACTTTATTTTTCTGCAATTGTAGATTCACCAAAATGAGCATTATGAACCTACGATCGATAATCGAGAAAGAAAATAGGTTGGATGGATCCAATTTCTCATACTGGTATCATAATCTTTGGATTATACTCAAGTCAAAAAAAAAATTGTATATCCTTGAAAAGCCATACATGGCTGAGCCTGATCCTGATGCCACTCAGGAAGTAAAGGATACTTATCAAAAGTTCCTTGATGATGTTGATAGTGTTCAATGCTTGATGTTAGCATCGATGACACATATGCCGCAAAAGCAGCATGAGAATATGGATGCTTCTTCCATTATTCTACACCTCAAGGAACTTTTTGAAACAAATGCTCGACATGAGAGGTACAAGATGTTGAAAGCACTGTTTGGGAGTCGTCTGACTGAGGGTGCCCAAGGTGGTCTTCATGTGCTCAAGATGATCGAGCACATAGAGAGGCTTGAGACTTTGGGATGTGGCTTGGATGCAGAATTACAAATGGATTTGATTCTGCAATCCTTGCCCCGACTCTTATGCTCCATTCATAATGAATTTCAATATGAACACGATGGAGAAAACCCTGTCAAAACTTTTGAACATGCTGGAAGCTCATGCGAGGGACTTGAAAAAAGTCCAAGCTTGTTTTACTGGTTGCTACTAGTAAAGCAAAGGGTAACGGCCAGGGTAAGGCCAAGGCCAAACCCAAGCCCAAGCCCAAAGGACAGGTAGCTCTTGGACCTGAGAGTGGCATAGAGAAGGGCAAGGTAGTCTGCTTCTTTTATGGCAAGCCTGGCCACTAGAGGAAACACTGCAAGGCTTTCATCGCAAGCAAGAAGAAGTCAGAGGCTACGACTTCAGGGACTAAGGCAGAGTAGAGTGCTCGCTAAGGGAGAGGTGGACCTACGAGTTGGAAATGGAGCACATGTGGCTACATTGGCTGTAGGAACTTATTGTTTATCTTTGCCTACGGGCTTGTTATTGGAACTACATAACTGTTATCATATACCTTCTATTTCTAGAAATATTATTTCAGTATCCGCTTTGGATAATATAGGGTATCATTTTGAAATATCTAATGGATTGTTGTCCTTTAGTTTGAATGGTATTCTATTTGGAATTACAAGGTTATATAAGGGATTATATGTTCTTCATTTAAACAATAAAGATATTCTTAATATTGAAACCAAGAAAGCTAAACATAGCGATCAAAGCTAGACATATCGCTGGCACTGTAGATTGTGTCATGTTAATAAGACTCGCATTGCAAAACTTCAAAGGGATGGAGTTTTGGCCCCTTTTGACTTTCAGTCATTTGAGGTATGCGAGTCATGCCTTGTTAGGCAAGATGACCAAGTCTCATTTCACAGGACAAAGTGAAAGGGCTACTGAGCTGTTAGGCATCATCCATGGTGATGTATGTGGTCCACTGATAGTTGAGGCCAAAGGTGGATATTTATACTTCGTCACATTTACTGATGATTTCAATAGATATGGTTATGTCTACCTTATGAAACATAAATCTAAAGCCTTTGATAAATTCAAGGAATGCAGGAATGAAGTACATAATATGTTGGGCAAAAGTATTAAAGCTCTTTGGTCGGATCGAGGAGGTGAATACTTAAGCTTAGGGTTTTCAAAGTACCTGAAGGAATGTGGGATAGTATCACAACTCACCCCTCCTTATACACCCCAACACAATGAAGTGTCTGAAAGAAGGAACAGAACCTTACTTGACATGGTTAGGTCCATGATGAGTTTTAGTGATTTACCTGCATCGTTCTAGGGTTATGCCCTAGAGACTTCGACTCATGTTTTGAACCGTGTGCCATCAAAATCTGTAGATAAGACTCCATATGAGCTATGGAGTGGGCAAAAGCCCAACTTGTTTTATCTAAGGATTTGGGGTTACGAAACTTATGTTAAGAAATTGACTTTGAACAAACTGGGCCCAAAATCCTATAAATGTATATTTGTGGGGTATCCAAATGAGACCAAAGGATACTATTTCTACCACCCAGAAGAGCGCAAAATTTTTGTTGCTTGATCTGGTGTCTTCCTAGAAAAGGAATATTTTCTAAGAAGTAGGAGAAAAGTAGAACTCGATGAAGTTCTAGAACCACAAGATATACTAGACGAAGGACGGGATGATGTGCCACAGGAAGTGGTTGAGCATCATGAGGAGGTTACTCCACAACTTATGGAACAAAGTGTACCACCTCAGGTAGCACAAGAGCTATGTAGATCTGGGAGAGTACACCATGAGGCCGAGAGATACTGTTATCTCGTGACTCAAGATGGTGACGTACTAGTCTACCAAGACGATGAACCCAGAACCTACGAAGACGCTATATCGGATCCAAATTCCATTAAATGGCTTGAAGCCATGAAATCTGAGATGGACTCCATGTACCAGAACCAAGTATGGTCTCTAGTGGAAGCACCTGAAGGGGTAAAACCCATAGGGTGTAAATGGGTCTTCAAGAAAAAGACTGACATGGATGGCAACGTGCATACTTATAAAGCATGACTGGTTGCCAAAGGTTTCAAACAAATTCATGGCATTGACTATGAAGAAACCTTTTCGCCTATTGCCATGATTAAATCCATCCGGATTATGCTTGCAATAGTTGCATATCATGACTATGAGATTTGGCAAATGGATGTCAAAACTGCTTTCCTGAACGGAAACCTTGAGGAGGATGTGTATATGACACAACCCGATGGTTTCGTTCTTGATAGTCAAGCTAATAAGGTATGTTGCAGAGGTCCATTTATGGACTTAAGCAAGTTTCAAGGAGCTGGAACATTTGTTTTGATGAAGCCATAAAAGAATTTGGTTTTATCAAGAACGAAGATGAGCCCTGTGTTTACAAGAAAGTGAGTGGGAGCGCAATAGCATTCCTAGTGTTGTATGTCGATGACATACTTCTGATCGGGAATGATATACCGAACTTACAGTCAGTAAAGACTTGGTTATCCAAGTGCTTCTCTATGAAGGACTTAGGGGAAGCAGCCTACATCCTTGGAATAAAGATCTATAGTGATAGATTGTGTCGGTTGCTTGGCCTAAGTCAGAGTGCGTATATTGACAAGGTACTGAAAAGATTCAGTATGGAAGAATCCAAGAAGGGATTTCTTCTGATGTCACATGGTGTTTATCTCTCTAAGGAATTGTGTCCTAAAACAAAAGATGAGAGAGATAGGATGAAGAGGATCCCATATGCATCAACAATTGGATCCATCATGTATGCCATGCTATGTACTCGGATTGATGTCTCATGTGCTTTGAGCACTTGTAGTAGATATCAATTGGATCTAGGTGAGCATCACTGGATGGCTGTCAAGAATATTCTTAAGTACTTGAAGAGGACTAAGGATATGTTCTTGGTTTATGAAGGGGAGGATGAGCTCACTGTAAGAGGATACAGTGATGCTAGTTTCCAAATGGATAAAGATGACTATCGATCACAATCAGGGTTTGTATTTTGTCTCAATGGCGGTGCAATGAGCTGGAAGAGCTCTAAGCAAAGCACTGTAGCAGACTCTACAATGGAGGTTGAGTATATTGCATTGTCAGATGCGGCCAATGAGGCAGTCTGGATTAAGAAGTTCATTATTGAACTTGGTGTGGTTCCTATGATTGTTGATCCTATAGACATCTATTGTGACAACAATGGAGCAATTGCTCAAGCTAGGGAACCATAGTCTCATCAGAAGTCCAGACACATACTCAAACGATTCCATCTTATCAGAGAGATAGTTGAGAGGAAAGACGTGCAGATTAGTAAAGTGCATACTGACGACAATCTCGCAGATCCACTAACAAAGCCTCTATCGCAGGAGAAACATGAAAGGCACTTGAGATCATTTGGTATTAAATACATGAATGATTGGCTATAGTGCAAGTGGGAGATTGTTAGAGTAGATGCCCTAGAGCTAATCAAATATTGTAGAATTGACTCTTTGTAATAAAGTTCATTAATTAATAAAAGGCATTTTATTCTATATCACGTAAATCACTATTATTGCAATCTGTATTGATATATGTCATTAGAATGGTAGAACCGTGATGAGGGTATCAAGTGTTTCAAATCTTGATAGTGAGAACCCTATGAGCACATATGGTGGCCATTCTAGAAACGTCCGTAGCCCCAGTATTATTCTAAAGTAAGGGCACAGGTAATACAATAAGGCTATCATAGTGTTGAATGACCTGTCGAAAGGCAGTGACTGATCTCACTTGTCAAGGTTGTTTGGTGACAACCTGGTGCAACACATGGGTGCTTGTTGTAGGCGGATATACCGTAGCAAGTTCACTGGACTGACCCACCAGAGGATTCCATATGGATGGTAACCCTAGTGTCTATGGAACAAATCCTCTAACGAATGGTGGTGCATGTGATCCTTAGACTTGAGATCACGCAGAGCGCCTTGTGCACCGATTGGTGCACTAGCCTAATGCAGTTTTATTCAGAGTTGTCAATACGGTGGTGATTGGCTGCACCAAGGAGTGTATCAAGACCATGGTGGATTGACAGAGGATTCATCACTCCCGGGTACGGGAGAAGTTATCTCATGGCGCAATTCAGTATATGGCAATGACACTAAAATTGTGGCCACAGTGGGATTGAGTTGTTGCTTTATCCGGATTATAATATAGGTCATTGGTCCAGAAACTGAATACATAATATCGAGAGTAACCGAAGGTTGACACTATTTCTATGCCTTCGTCTCGTCGAGATAACGTATGATGAAAGGATCAAATTGTACGGTAACCATATCATTGACAGGTAGCTACTTTGCTAAATCCGAATCTATCGGGTGGCCATGATGCCTTGCTAGGGGCCAATCTTGGTCTGTGTATTAGTGAGACGATTAATTGGTGTTAATCGTGATACTATACAGTGCCGGTATGATGAGGAGCCTATGGGTCACACACATCGAAGTTAATTTAAGAGCCAGGAAGAAAGAAGGGCGTTTTCGTCTTGTTGGGCGAAAGGCTATTTTGGTAATTTCACAATACAATTAAATTTGCTGAGGTCGTAGCCTTTTATTTAATTTGTTAGAAAAATTAAATAAGTGAAATTACATTTAAATATGTGTTAGCATATATTTAAACAAATTATCATTATTGTTAAATGTTAATATATATATTAATTGATTTTAATTGAAGATAATGATGAATTAAAATAAATATCGAATTGGGAGTGTTTGGTAACATGGGGTGTTTGGGTTGGAGCCCAAGCCTATTCCATATAGGAATAGGGCAATTAAAAATTGGACTATAAAAGAAAAAGTGTTAATTGAAAAAGGGAGTGAAATCATTTTACTCATTCATTACTTTTCATTTGAGAGAAAAACTCTCCAGCCCCAAAACACACTCTCACGCCACTTTTGTTTTTGCAAAGAATCAAAGTTCTTCTTTGATTTTTCTTCTTGTTTCTTAAGGCTAAGGAGGATCTAGCAAGTCCCTCCTTAGTTCCTTATGATTATCTTCGTGTGGACTATGTCGGTTCGATCCTACACTTGGGTCGATGGCAAAAACGTTCAAGGACAAAGTTGGAGGAGCCTCCAAACGTGTGCAAGATTATTGAACCTTGAATCTGATTTTTTGCAGATTTAATTTATATATTGTATAAACTGTGATATTATACTCGGATCTTGGTTCTAAGGAACGATCCATGTCATTTAAGTTTTTTTTTGTTTTCCGATGCGTAAGTGGGTCGTTCACTAACATCAACAAAACTCAATCAAAATTTAGTCAATCAACATAAACTTGAAGCAATGCTTAACATTTTTCAACAATAAAAACCCAACAATCCTAGTCTCATCATAGACTTATACATTTCATTATTGGCAAACACAACAAAAACACAAAATTAACTAAACAAAAATAAAAAATTTCTCAAATTTTTCCCCATCCCCAAACTAGAGATGACATTGTCCCCAATGTCACATTCTGCACAATTTCGGAATAGAAAAAAAAAATCGACAAAGGTACAAGATAATTTCTTGATTAATCCGTGAAGTTGAAGTTTCGCTCAACAGTGTGAACACCCGGTCCTTGACTTTTTCATCACCAAAATCGGTAAAAATAATTGAAAACTGTGATGTCCACTGTGTTAGAAAAATTCACTGACTAATATGAAAATATTACAACCCTAATCTCGTCTTTACATTAACTAGGAAATTAAAACAAAAATTAAACAATCCAAAAACAAAAAGTATCAACTTAGTTCAATGTTCGAAATGACGTACAAAAACAACTAAAACAAAGAAAAATAACAAACAAAAACAGGTGCTCAGGTGCTCATTCTTTGACCTTCTCGTCTCCCTCGGCGTCGTCCTCTTCTGAGTCGGAGCCCATCCACTGATATGAATCCCAGTCAGCCCATTGGAATTCCAAAGTATCAACATTGAGCTTGGTGAAGCTACTTTTCTGCATGTCATACATCATCTGTGTTAGAGTAGATGCCCTAGAGCCAATCAATTATTGTAGAATTGACTCTTTCTAATAATGTTCATTAATCAATAATAAAAGGCATTTTATTCTATATCGCGTAAATCATTATTATTGCAATATGTATTGATATATGTCCTTGGAATGGTAGAACCGTGACAAGGGTATCAAGTGTTTCAAATCTTGATAGTGAGAACCCTATGAGCACGAATGGTGGCCATTCTAGAAACGTCCGTAGCCCCAGTATTATTCTGAAGTAAGGGCACAGATAATACGGTAAGGCTATCATAGTGTTGAACAACCCTATCGAAAGGCAGTGACTGATCTCACTTGTCAAGGTTGTTTGGTGACAACCGTGCAACACATGGGTGTTTCTTGAGGCGATTATACCGCAAGCAAGTTCACGGATCGACCCACCCACCGAGGATTCCATATGGATGGTAACCCCAGTGTCTATGGAACAAATCCTCTAACGAATGGTGGTGCATGTGATCCTTAGACTTGAGATCACCGGAGCGCCTTGTGCACCGATTGGTGCAGTTTGACACTAGCCTAACGCAGTTCTTTTCAGAGCTGTCAATACGGTGGTGATTGGCTGCATCGAGGAGTGTATCAAGACTATGGTGGATTGACAGAGGATTCATCACTCCCGGGTACGGGAGAAGTTATCTCACGGCGCAATTCAGTATATGGCAATGACACTAAAACTGTGGCCACAGTGGGATTGAGTTGTTGCTCTATCCAGATTATAATACTGGGTCATTGGATCCTAAAGAAAACTGAATATATAATATCGAGAGTAACCGAACGTTGACACTATTTCTATGCCTTCGTCTCGTCGAGATAACATATGATGAAAGGATCGTATTGTACGGTAACCATATCGTTGACAGGTAGCTACTTTGCTGAATCCGAATCTATCGGGTGGCCATGATGCCTTGCTAGGGGCCAATCTTGGTTTGTGTATAAGTGAGACGATTAATTGGTGTTAATCGCGATACTATACACTACCGGTATGATAAGGAGCCTATGGGTCACACACATAGAGGATAATTTAAGACTCAAGAAGAAAGAAGGGCGTTTTCGATCTTTTTGGGCAAAAGGGTATTTTGGTAATTTTACAATGCAATTAAATTTGCTGAGGTCGTAGCCTTTATTTAATTTGATAGAAAAATTAAGTAAGTGAAATTCCGTTTAAATATATGTTCGCATACATTTAAATAAATTATCATTATTGTTAAATGTTAATATATATATTAATTGATTTTTTAATTGAAATAATGATGAAATAAATAAAATATCTAATTTGGGAGTGTTTGGCAACATGGAGTGTTTGGGTTGGAGCCTAAGCCCATTCCATGTGGGAATAGGGCAACTTGGTTTGCCTATAAAAGGAATAGTGTTTGTTGTTTTATAAATCAATTCATTTTGCCTTTTTGATAAAAGAAAAGAAAAACACAACACCCCATACACTCTCCCACGCCTCTTTCACTATTTGATTGAAAATCAAATATTTCTTTTCTTCTTGATTTCTTAAGACCAAGGAGGATCTAGCAAATCCCTCCTTGGTTCTTGGTGGTTGTCTTCGTGTGGACTTCTTGGTTCGATCCTACACTTGGATCGGTAGCAAACACGTTCAGAGGCAATATTGGTGGAGCCTCCAACGTGGGTATGAATCTAAACTTTAGATTTATTATATTTTTCTGCAGATTCTTGATATAAAATATAAACTGTAATTTTCTATGCCCTGATTTTGGGTTCTAAGGAACGATCCATGGTTGTAATTTTTTTGTTTTCGCTGCGCAACCGGGTCATTTCCTAACAGTGGTATCAGAGCCTAGGGTACTAGATTTATAGTTATTGAAGGGTTGATTACATGTGTTTGTTGATAACATGCTGCCTTGATGAATCTGCCATGAAAAAACCAGTTTTTGAAAAATCTGCAAAATCTGAAAAATCAGTTTATGGATGAATGATTAAAATGATAAACTGGTTTAATAATGTGTTGATGAATGATATATTGTTGGTTAATATCCTGGTTGAACGTATGTGCGTTTGATTTGATTTGGATTCGTGTTTATACACAAAAAGCGCAAAAACACGAATATGCATTTAATTGGGGATTTCCGTGTCTGCCTAAAGCTTCGCGGCGAGGAGCCTCGACAGGGCGCCGCGAAACTTCGCCGGCGAAGTTTGTGGCGGCTAGACCTAATGTTAATCCTCGCCACGGCGAAGTATGCAGAGTGGGAAGTGCATATCAGAATCCGCCGCGGCAAGGCGTAGTTTTCCCAACCTCGTATTTTTTCTCGCAAAGGGACTAATCTATAGTTTTAATAACCTATAAAGTCAATGTACATTCTGCACATTTAAGAGGGTAATTAATTAATTAACCCACCCAATTCAAAATTGATTGTTTTGAAATGTATGCTTTGTACTTGTTTGTATATTGCATGGTGCCCAGTACATGAGCCTTAGACCTAAGGGTGAATGTTTTAAATTATTTTGGGTATGTATGGCTATAATGTTTTAAATAGGGCCTGCGTGTCCTGCCTTCTCCCCTCTTCTTGATGTACATTCTTTTCTCATCTCATTCCCCTCGAATGTAAATCGAGGTTTCTAAATTTGTTGATGTAAAATTAGTTTAATATTAATTTTATTGTAAATTTAGAATGATGTTTTTGAAATGTACTTGGAGTTGGAGCAAAGGACGTGGCAACCATACTTGAGGACTCAAGATGTTTATTATAGGACCCCTAGGTGACCCACCGATTCCTCTAGGCTCGAGGAGATCGGTTTTAGTTAGGCCATGTACCGGCACATTTAATATTTTGCCTAGAATGCATGCTAAGGTTGAATGTTGAATAACATGCCAAACAATGTCATTCTAACAAAGATAGTAATCTGATGAGACATTAAATAACAAACCCCTCAACTAAGAATATTAAGTCACGAATGCCTTCCATCACCATGGTTTTAATCAAACCACTGTTCGTCGAAACCTTGTTTGCCAAAGCGAAGGGTACACTTCTACCAGTGGGAGGTTAAAATTCATTGGAGTTTTCCTTAATGGTGATGGGTCGACTTAAAATGACGGTTTTGCTTGTTCGCCAAAGCGAATGTTGATAAACACGTCATAGGCGAAGTAGAGCAGTACACATATTATGTGTACGTGGTGACATGTAGTGTCCACTCTACCGATACTGAGAATCACACTTGAGGACAATGGTTGGAGCCATTGGATTGTGTGATTGGCTTGTTGGCTTGTTGGCTTTTTCACATTTGAGGTTGATAGTGGGAGCTATCAATTGGTGTGGATTAAGTTTGTTGGCCTACCTAATCAACTCATTTTGGCTTGTTCGCCAAAGTGAAGGTTTGAAATGGGTAGGATGGGATCTCGGTCCACTAGGAAAGCCAACGGGCTTTCCCGAGTTAATAGTGAGGGCTATTGGCTTGAGTAAAATAGTGGGAGCATCGTTTAATAAAAGACCATATTAAATAATAATGAACTTTATAATAACTTTATTTTTTCTTTTCGCAATTGTAGATTCACCAAAAATGAGCATTATGAACTGCGACCGATAATCGAAAAAGAAAACAAAGTTGGATGGATCCAATTTCTCGCGGTATCGTAATCTTGGATTATACTAAGTCGAAAAGAAATTGTATATCCTTGAAAAGCCATACATGGTCGAGCCCGATCCCGATGCCACTCAGGGAAGTTAAGGATACTTATCAAAAGTTCCTTGATGATGCTGATAGCGTACAATGCTTGATGTTAGCATCGATGACACCTATGCTGCAAAAGCAGCATGAGAATATGGATGCTTCTTCCATAATTCTACACCTCAAGGAGCTTTACGAAACAAATGCTCGACATGAGAGGTACAAGGTGTCGAAAGCACTGTTTGGGAGTCGTCTGATTGAGGGTGCCCAAGTTGGTCCTCATGTGCTCAAGATGATCGAGCACATAGAGAGGCTTGAGACTTTGGGATGTGGCTTGGATGCAGAATTACAAATGGATTTAATTCTGCAATCCTTGCCTGACTCTTATGCTCCGTTCATTAATGAATTTCAATATGAACAGATGGAGAAAACCCCGCGTAACTTCTTCGAACATGTTGAGGATCGCAGCGAGACTTGAAAAAGTCCAATGCTGCTTTATTGGTTCTTGCCGCAAAGCAAAGCGGGAAAGGGTAACGGCAAAGGTAAGGCTAAGGCCAAACCCAAGCCCAAGCCTAAAGGATAGGTTGCTCTTGGTCCTGAGAGTGGCATAGGAAAGGGCAAGGTAGTTTGCTTCTTTTGTGGCAAGCCTGGCCATTGGAGGAAACACTGCAAGGCTTTCCTCGCAAGCAAGAAGAAGTCAGAGGCTACAACTTCAGGTACTTTCATGATTGAGATTAACTTCTCTCCCTCAACATCTTGGGTCATGGACACAGGATGTGGTACTCTCATTTGTACTATGTGTAGGGGACTAAGGCAGTAGAGTGCTCGCCAAGGGAGAGGTGGACCTACAAGTTGGAAATGGAGCACATGTGGCTGCATTAGCTGTAAGGACTTATTGTTTATCTTTGCCTACGGGCTTATTATTGGAACTACATAACTGTTATCACGTACCTTCTATTTCTAGAAATATTATTTTAGTATCCGTTTTGGATAATATGGGGTATCATTTTGAGATATCTAATGGATTGTTGTCCTTTAGTTTGAATGGTATTCTATTTGGGAATTGCAAGGTTATATAATGGATTATATGTTCTTGATTTAAACAATAAAGATATTCTCAATATTGAAACCAAGAAAGCTAAACATAGCGATCAAAACCAAACATATCTCTGGCATTGTAGATTGTGTCATGTTAATAAGACTCGCATTGCAAAACTTCAAAGGGATAGAGTTTTGGCCCCGTTTGACTTCCAGTCATTTGAGGTATGCGAGTCATGCCTTTTAGGCAAGATGACCAAGTCTCCTTTCACAGGGACAAAGTGAAAGGGACTCTTGGCCTTGTTAGGCGTCATCCATAGTGATGTATGTGGTCCACTAACAGTTGAAAAGCCAGAGGTGGATATTCATACTTCATCACATTTACCGATGATTTTAGGTAGATATGGTTATGTCTACCTTATGAGACATAAATCAAGCCTTTGATAAATTCAAGGAATTCGGGAATGAAGTACGAATATGTTGGGCAAAAGTATTAAAGCTCTTTGGTCGAATCGAGGAGGTGAATACTTAAGCTCGGGGTTTTATGAGTACTGAAGGAATGTGGGATAGTATCACAACTCACCCCTCCTTATACACCCCAACACAATGGAGTGTCAGAAAGGAGGAATAGGACATTACTTGACATGGTTAGGTCCATGATGAGTTTTAGTGATTTACCTGCATCGTTCTGGGGTTATGCCCTAGAGACTGCGACTCATGTTTTAAACCGTGTGCCGCAAAGTCGTGAGATAAGACTCCATATGAGCTATGGAGGGGCGAAAGGCCCTAACTTGTCTTATCTAAGGATTTGGGGTTGAAGCTTATGTTAAGAAATTGACTTGAACAAGTCGGGCCCAAAATCTGTAAATGTATATTTGTGGGGTATCCAAAGGAGACCAAAGGATACTATTTCTACCACCCAGAAGAGCGCAAAATTTTTGTTGCTCGATCTAGTGTCTTCCTAGAAAAGGAATATTTTCTAAGAAGTACTAGTGGGAGAAAAGTAGAACTCGATGAAGTTCTAGAACCATAAGATATACTAGACAAAGGACGGGATGATGTACCACAGGAAGTGGTTGAGCATTAAGAGGAGGTTACTCCACAACTTGTGGATCAAAGTGAACCACCTCAGGTAGCACAGGAGCTCCGTAGATCTGGGAGAGTACGCCATGAGCCCGAGAGATACGGTTATCTCATGACTCAACATGGTGACGTACTAGTCTACCAAGACAATGAACCTAGAACCTACGAAGACGCTATATCGGATCCAGATTCCATTAAATGGCTTGAAGCCATGAAATCTGAGATGGACTCCATGTACCAGAACCAAGTGTGGTCTTTGGTGGAACCACCAGAGGGGTAAAACCCATAGGGTGTAAATGGGTCTTCAAGAAGAAGCGACATGGATGGCAACATGCATACTTATAAAGCACGGTGGTTGCCAAAGGTTTCAAACAAATTCATGGCATTGACTATGAAGAAACCTTTTCGCCGGTTGCCATGATTAAATCCATCCGGATTATGCTTGCAATTGCTGCATATCATGACTATGAGATTTGGCAAATGGATGTCAAAACTGCTTTCCTGAATGGAAACCTTGAGGAGGATGTGTATATGACACAACCTGATGGTTTCATTCTTGATAGTCAAGCTAATAAGGTATGCAAGTTGCAGAGATCCATTTATGGACTCAAGCAAGCTTCAAGGAGCTGGAACATTCGTTTTGATGAGGCCGTAAAAGAATTCGGTTTTATCAAAAACGAAGATGAGCCCCTTGTGTTTACAAGAAAGTGAGTGGGTAGCGGGTAGCATTCCTAGTGTTGTATGTCGATGACATACTTCTGATCGGGAATGATATACCAAACTTGCAGTCGGTAAAAACTTGGTTATCCAAGTGCTTCTCCATGAAAGACTTAGGGAAGCAGCCTACATCCTTGGTATAAAGATCTATCGTGATAGATCACATAGGTTGCTTGGCCTAAGTCAGAGTGCATATATTGACAAGGTACTGAAAAGATTCAGTATGGAAGAATCCAAGAAAGGATTTCTTCCGATGTCACATGGTGTTTATCTCTCTAAGGAATTGTGTCCTAAAACACAAGATGAGAGAGATAGGATGAAGAGGATTTCCCATATGCATCGGGCAATTGGATTCCATCATGTATGCCATGATATGTACTCGGATTGATGTCTCATGTGCTTTGAAGCACTTGTAGTAGATATCAATCGGATCCGTGAGCGCCATCGGATGGCTATCAAGAATATTCTTAAGTACTTGAAGAGGACTAAGGATATGTTCTTGGTTTATGGAGGGAAGATGAGCTCACTGTAAGAGGATACAGTGATGCTAGTTTCCAAACGGACAAAGACGATTATCGATCGCAATCAGGGTTTGTATTTTGTCTCAATGGCGGTGCAGTGAGCTGGAAGAGCTCCAAGCAAAGCAACATGTGAGACTCTACAATGGAGGCTGAGTATATTGCACTATCAGATGCGGCCAAGGAGGCAGTCTGGATTAAGAAGTTCATCACAGAACTTGGTGTGGTTCCTACGATTGTTGATCCTATAGATATCTATTGTGACAACAATGAAGCAATTGTTCAAGCTAGGGAACCACGGTCTCATCAGAAGTCCAGACACATACCTCGACGATTCCATCTCATCAGAGAGATAGTTGAGAGGAAGGATGTGTAGATTAGTAAAGTGCATACTGACGACAATCTCGCAGATCCACTGACAAAGCCTCTGTCGCAACAGAAGCATGAAAGGCACTTGAAATCATTTGGTATTAAATACATGAATGATTGGCTATAGTGCAAGTGGGAGATTGTTAGAGTAGATGCCCTAGAGCCAATCAATTATTGTAGAATTGACTCTTTGTAATAATGTTCATTAATCAATAATAAAAGGCATTTTATTCTATATCGCGTAAATCATTATTATTGCAATATGTATTGATATATGTCCTTGGAATGGTAGAACCGTGACGAGGGTATCAAGTGTTTCAAATCTTGATAGTGAGAACCCTATGAGCACGAATGGTGGCCATTCTAGAAACGTCCGTAGCCCCTGCAGATTATTCTCAAGTAAGGGCATGCATGTATAATACGGTAAGGCTATCATAGTGTTGAACGACCCTATCGAAAGGCCGTGAGTGATCTCACTTGTCAAGGTTGTTTGGTGACAACCTGGTGTAACACATGGGTGTTTGCTGTAGGCGATTATACCGCAACAAGTTCACTGGACTGACCCACCAGAGGATTCCATATGGATGGTAACCCCAGTGTCTATGGAACAAATCCTCTAACGAATGGTGGTGCATGTGATCCTTAGACTTGAGATCACCGGAGCGCCTTGTGCACCGATTGGTGCAGTTTGACACTAGCCTAACGCAGCTTCTTTTTCGTAGTCAACATGGCAGGTGATTGGCGCATCGAGGAGTGTATCAAGACTATGGTGGATTGACAGAGGATTCATCACTCCCGGTGCGGGAGAAGTTATCTCACGGCGCAATTCGGTATATGGTAATGACACTAAAAGCTGGCCACAGGTGGGATTGAGTTGTTGCTCTATCCAGATTATAATACGGGTCATTGGATCCTAAGAAACGAATATATAATATCGAGCTAAGGCAAGGAGGTTGACACTATTTCTATGCCTTCGTCTCGTTGAGATAACGTATGATGAAAGGATCGTATTGTACGGTAACCATATCGTTGACAGGTAGCTACTTTGCTGAATCCGAATCTATCGGGTGGACCATGATGCCTTGCTAGGGGCCAATCTTGGTTTGTGTATAAGTGAGACGATTAATTGGTGTTGATCGCGATACTATACACTACCGGTATGATGAGGAGCCTATGGGTCACACACATAAAGGATAATTTAAGACTCAGGAAGAAAGAATGGCGTTTTCATCTTTTTGGGCAAAAGGGTATTTTGGTAATTTCACAGTGCAATTAAATTTGCTGAGGTCGTAGCCTTCATTTAATTTGTTAGAAAAATTAAGTAAGTGAAATTCCGTTTAAATATATGTTCCCATACATTTAAATAAATTATCATTATTGTTAAATGTTAATATATATATTAATTGATTTTTTTTGAAATAATGATGAAATAAATAAAATATCTAATTTGGGAGTGTTTGGCAACATGGGGTGTTTGGGTTGGAGCCCAAGCCCATTCCATGTGGGAATAGGGCAACTTGGTTTGCCTATAAAAGGAATAGTGTTTGTTGTTTTATAAATCAATTCATTTTGCCTTTTTGATAAAAGAAAAGAAAAACACAACACCCCATACACTCTCCCACGCCCCTTTCACTATTTGATTGAAAATCAAATATTTCTTTTCTTCTTGATTTCTTAAGGACCAAGGAGGATCTAGCAAATCCCTCCTTGGTTCTTGGTGGTTGTCTTCGTGTGGACTTCTTGGTTCGATCCTACACTTGGATCGGTAGCAAACACGTTCAAAGGCAATATTGGTGGAGCCTCCAACGTGGGTATGAATCTAAACTTTAGATTTATTATATTTTTCTGCAGATTCTTGATATAAAATATAAACTGTAATTTTCTATGCCCTGATTTTGGGTTCTAAGGAACGATCCATGGTTGTAATTTTTTTGTTTTCGCTGCGCAACTGGGTCGTTTCCTAACAATCTGGGTCTGCTCTGCCAGCCACTCCTAACATTTTGCCATCCGTTTCATCTGACCCATCATTGGCTACATCATTTCCCTCATAATGGTTGTGGAACTAGATGATGGGGCTATGCCTTGTGTGGTTCTCTGTTGTTTTGTCCCGACGCTAGGCTACTCTCTGTCTGGACGTTCAAGATGCTTGTGATAATAATCTGAGTCGAGAACTGGGGCAGCATGGATAAGTGGCTCATCATCATGTACCTTGATTCCTGTTCGGGTGCACAACTCTGTAATGAGATGTGGGAAAGGGTAACTCCTTCGCCTTGGTTTGGCTGCATGAAGAGTGTTGTTCAGGATAATTTGTCCCACATCTATTCTCTTTCCTGTGGCAATAAAATAGAGCAATAATGCCTTCTCATAAGTCACTGTACTATAGTGCGTCTCCAGCATCATCCTCGCACAAATAAAGTACTGCCACAACCGAGCTACCGGTGTCAAATTAGTTCGCTTGATGCTCTTCTTGCCCTTTTTTGAAACCTCCCAAGTGGTGTTCGGTTTTGTAATGACCGAAAGAATAATATCATCCTCAAACTGTGTCTTCCTAAAATCCTCATAATCATTACGGTCAATCTTAGGCAGGTTATAAAAATCATTGATGACCTTCGCATTAAATGCCACATCAGTACCCCTCACAAACACAGGACCAGATTCATACTCCGGGAGGTTGGCATAAAACTCTCACACTATTGGCTCTACGACTACATGTGCACGTGCACTCATAAATAATTCCCAACGTCTCCCTCGACTCCAATCCGCAGCCTGACTCGCGGTCAATCCCTTCTCAGGAATAAATCCTTTATCTTTCCTTTGGATCACGTTTTCATATCATTTTTGGGCCTTGTTACTCACAAATCGGTTGTCCACTTTTTTTCCTTTTCCTTTCCCCTTGGACAACACTTTGAGCGGCATTTTTTTTTTTCACACTACCAATCAGCTCAACAATTCAACTTAAAAATTCAACCTTAAGCGCCCTATGAACAACCATAATCAATCCTACAGTAAAACAACACTTCCAAAATTCGCACCTAGACCCCTAAACTCCGATTCTTCCAAACTCAACCAACACTCCAAAATTCAAAACCCATACTCTTCAATACTTACAAATGCAAAATCAACACTTCCTCGAACAAAATCAACGCACAATAGCACCAAAAAAATCCACAACTCAATCAACAATCAATATTTTTAGATCCACTACTCTAAACTCGAAATTGTACAATTAAAAGCTTAGGGAACTTGAAATCTTACCAAAACTAGGGAGTATTCACCACCAATTTCATCGATTGAGGCTCAAATGGCAAGATCCCCAAATTTTGAAAACTAGGGGTTTCCAAAACTTTCTCCAATTTTCACAAAAATCGTTGTTAAAAAGAGTTGTTTTGGTGTTTGGGAGAGTTAAGAAATAAGGAAAAGTGATGGGAATTTGCTGAAGAAAACTCTGGATTGAAGTAGGAAAAATTTTCTCTCAATTGAATTTTGAACTTTTGCGTTAAAAATGAAAAAATAGCGTGGGTATTTATAAAAAATAGACTTCGCCGTGGCGAAGTTCTTCACTTTAAAACCCTAGAATCCTAACCCAGTCGATGCCGCGGCGAAAAATTACAGAAGCTCATCGCCTCGGCGAAGAACAATCTTCGCCGCGGTGAATTTTCCTTAGTGGATTTCGCCCAACTTTCTTCGTCACAGCGGAAAAATACAGAGGCTCATCAGCTCGGTGAAGAACAATCTTCGCCACGGCAAAGTCTAGGACTTTCCGACTTCCAATTTTTGCAAAATGTGCTTCACCGCGGCGAAAACTGGAAGAATTCCATTTTCCTTCTTGATTCGATAATTCACCTGAAACACCCAAAAACACACAAATTAGACTTCATCTAAAAATAATAAGAAACTAAACAACTTCAAAATAATAAATAAACAACAACAAATGAAAACACTTGGGTTGCCTCCCAAGGAGCGCTTGATCATAATCCGGATAGAGCAACAACTCAATCCCACTGTGGCCACAATTTTAGTGTCATTGCCATATACTGAATTGCGTCGTTAGATAACTTCTCCCGTCCCGGGAGTGATGAATCCTCTGTCAATCCACCATAGTCTTGATACACTCCTTGATGTAGCCAATCACCACCATATTGACAGCTCTGAATAAAACTGCGTTAGGCTAATGCCAAATTGCACCAATCGGTGCATAAGGTGCTTTGGTGATCTCAAGTCTAAGGATCACATGCACCACCATTCGTTAGAGGATTTGTTCCATAGACACTAGGGTTACCATCCATATGGAATCCTCTGGTGGGTCAGTCCAATGAACTTGCTGCGGTATATCCGCCTACAGTAAGCACCCATGTGTTGCACCAGGTTGTCACCCAACAACCTTGACAAGTGAGATCAATCACTGCCTTTTGACAGGGTCGTTCAACACTATGATAGCCTTACCGTATTATTTGTGCCCTTACTTCAGAATAATACTGAGGCTACGGACGTTTCTAGAATGGCCACCATATGTGCTCATAGGGTTCTCACTATCAAGATTTGAAACACCTGATACCCTCGTCACGGTTCTACCATTCTAAGGACATATATCAATACATATTGCAATAATAAAAATTTACGTGATATAGAATAAAATGCCTTTTATTGATTAATGAACATTATTACAAAGAGTCAATTCTACAATAATTGATTGGCTCTAGGGCATCTACTCTAACATGGTTATGATTGGTTTTAATTTTTTTTTTTTTTTTGGTTTATATTTTGCCCCCATAGAGTGAAATTCCTGGATCCGCCACTAGCTCTTTGTAACGAAAATCAAGACATTCAGCAAGACTGTCTGGATTGGCTCAAAATAAAATGAGTATTTGATGCCTCACTAAAAGCTTGTAGTCAAGGAAGTGCCCAAGTATATCATTTTGTTTCGTCACAAACAACCCTCGAATTCTACAAGTTAGAATTTTAGAATAAGTAGTTGGATATAGCTAAGGCGATTATTCCTTACTTCTATGGCAAGTCTCAACAAGATTCTGAGCCTGAATCAAGAACTAATCCTGACTAATTAGCCAAGACATGGTTGACCAAGAAGTATTGGATCAATTTGCGTCTAGCCTATAGAAACAAATACCCTAGTTTGCCACCAGGATACGCGAAGTTCGTAGCTCAGGGATACCAAGGTGATTAGGAAAAGATTGAAAGATTATTTTTAAAAATCATAAAGCAACAGGATTTTGCTTGAAAAGCCAAAGAAAATAAACTCATAGAAGACTTTCTTTAAATCTTGTACTCAAATTTCGGTAGAATCAGTAAATATTATGAGAAAGAGATGAAGAAACAAAAGAAACGGGGTGAAAGTAGAACTCTTAAATTATCTCCATGACTTGGAAAAGTGGAATTAGACAATCTAATCTCTAAACTCAGGGAATCAGAGTTTAAAGATGATCCACTTGAAGGGATACGAAACCCTTCAAACTCTTTTGAAGGTTTACTAAAAGAAATCTCGAAACCCGAATACAAACCCATAACTCATCCCACTAAGATAAGGTCTGAATTTGTACCTAGGGGAATACCGAAAATGGTGGAAATACCATCCAACGAAACTATCCTAAATATGGATTGTGTTAATGACATTATCGATACAATCAAGGCATGTGAATTTGTTAACTAGGTTCATGTGCAGAATAAAGCATTTTATCTTAGTGAAACTGGCAGGTTTCTAAGATCCACACTGTAGGGAGCTGCAGGAAGTTTCTAAAGAAGTTTAGAAGCTGGAACAAGATAGTTAGATACTGTAAGAGACTTAAAAAATTCGAGGCAATCTTTGCACTTTTTAAGGATATGCTTTGTAGAGAATTTGCTGGTTTAACTATAACCAGTAGAAATCTTGTTGAGGTGGTTGCCTTAGATGAAACTTGCATGAAAGGTTACTTTATAGGTGTCATTCTTTTCATGATGGGTTTGTAAAAAGTGATTGAGGTTGTTAAGAAGTGTTGGCCATGTGTACTATTAGATTTGTTGAGCAAGGATGTAAAACCTTATATGGCGGCAAATATTCCTAGAAGGGGGGGGGGGTGGTGTGGTGTGTGTTTGAATAGGAATCAATGAAAATAATTACAGAATAAAAACTTTCAACAACACCAATGAGTTTAACTAATCAATGTGTAATAAATAAACTCAACAAGCAATGAATATAATGATTAATAAAGATAAACACTGTTGAGCAATGAATGAAAGAGAGCAATAAATACAAGCAATGAATAAGAACAAATGATAATGATGTTGAAGTAAATTTACAAGGAACAATAAATGAGTTGAGAGAGAAGAAATGCTTAGAGATTTATAGTGGTTCACGCTATATCCACAAGCCTCTTGCATCCAGTTCTTCAAGCCAACCTTCTTGAAGGTTCCACTAGAATCGAATTGTGCCCTTTACACTTGTTTGATAGGATTTTGCCTCTAGATTTATAGGATTTCACCCACAAGATGTTTGAATAAAAGCTTGTGAATGATTGCCTCTTGAGCTAGGCTTAAACACACAATAAGAACAATACTCTCAAAGCTTTACAATAGAGTACAAGATCGTGAAAAATGATTTGAATTTTTAGCTCAAGCGATTATGTGAGACTATTTTGATAGAACTTTGTTTCTTTGATATTCTCTCTCTGTCTCTTTGTGATAAAAATGCTCTATTTATTGCTTGTCTCTTCCCTTTGAATTAAAGAGTCGTTGCTTTATTTAATGCAACTTTGAAGAGCCTGCAGTACCCAGAGGAACAAAAATTCTACCATTGCGAACGATGGTTCTCATAACAGTTACTTTTGCATAGCTTTAGGGTTTATCGAATCATTGTTCCACCATCACGAACGGCCATTCCACCATCACAAACGGTCATTCCACAAACATAAACGACCATCCCACCATCGTAAACGGCCATCCCACCATAAGGAACGGTTCTTCCACTGGCTCCTTAAAATATCCATAAAATTCAAGAAGCATGCATGGCTTCTTAGAACGTTGACATTCTACCAAGAACAATCTCTGAGTGGGAACGGTCGTGCAACCTGATCATTCCACTTAAGACACTTGATTTTCAACTTGATCTTCAAGGCTTGTTCTTCAATATTTTCCAAAGGTGCGAGCACATTTGAATTTGAGTACTTTGACTTTTGACTTGGTTTGAACGAGCATGCGGCCTAGTCATTCCATTGTGAGCGGTTTGACACAATTTTGGGCAAATACAAGAACGATTGTAACGCCCCACTTGAGGTATGTAGCTATTTTACGTTGCTTTGCTTGAATCTTTATTGTTTTGCTCTTAATTGAGTTGTGATATTGTTAATAATGTTTGGTTGGCCCTTGGTTGAATGGATATTGTGAGTTGGTTGAGTGGTTGCCCTGAAATTTGTAAAGGCTTGGCGAATGTTTGTGTTACAGACTTTGTCGGGGCGAAGAAGAAGCTTCGTCGCGGCGATGAAGTCCTACAACCTACGGTGTAGGTTCTGTAAATTTTCGCCAGGGCGAAGAAAGATTCTTCGCCGCGGCGAAGGGCTTGACAAAATGTGTATCGAGTTTCTAGAGAATTCTTCCTTTGGGGCACAATGACCATTCTACCCCTAATTAGTAGGAAAAGTAGGGAGTGAAATGCAAGAAAATTACATGGAGAATAGGTTAGTATGGGGGTGTGAGTGTAATGAATCAAAGGATGTAGATGAAATTTTCAAGGAAGAGTAAGGGCAAATTGGGAAAGGATGGTTATTTTATGAGCTAAAAAGGGTTAAGTGAAATAAACCCTCCATTTCATTCATTTCCACCTCCATACCCATTCTTTAAATTCTCTCCATTTTCCCTTTCAATTGTTCCAAGATTTCTAAGGGGTTTAAGAGAGCTTTTGAGTAATTTTGAGTAGAGATATCATCTAAAACATCCTAAGGTAAGGATTCTTGCTTTAGATGTGAGTTTGCTTATAGTTATATTGAAGTCTTATATGGTGGTTGTTGTTGTTGTTGTTGTTGTTGTATTGAGTTGTAGAGAGAAGACAACACAACAAGAGAAAGGAAAGGTGCTAGAGAAGTCACTTTTTCACAAAGTAAGTAAATCCAACCAAGTTGAGACTTGAATAAGCTTTTGAGTAGAGATTGAGTAGAGATATATGCTTGTTAAAAATTGAGTTGAGATGAGATTCTATTTTGTGGTTGTTGGATGCACTTCATGTATGAGAAGTGTTTGAATGTGTATTGAGAAGTGGAAATTGAGTTGAAGTTTGGGAGATGTTGTGTAAACCTATTTGGAAGTGTTTTTCTTGACAGGGATTATGGTTATATGAGGGAGTTTCCTCCCACTTTGGATGGCTAGAGAATGATGTAGAGTAGTAATTATAGTAGAGTTTTTGTATGCATATGAATTGTTTGATGAAAGGCCTAAGAGAGATATGAGCATGAGTTGTGAACCTTAATTCTTGCAACATTGCATATTGGCATTTCCTAATTGCATTAATGAGCATAAACCACCCATGTGCATTAATTGTGTATTGGGTAATAGCTTGAGAGAGAGTAGAGACTTTTGAGTATAAGTTACACTATGAGTGCTAGTTTGAGAAAGAGTAGAGAATGTTGAGAATAAGCAACTCTACTAGTAAAGAGAAAGAGAGATTTAGCACTAGAGAATAAAAGAGAGAAAAGTGCTAAAGAAAAGAATATAGTAGGTTATGCGATGGGGAACCTGTAAGTAATGGGTAGAGTAGTCCCGCATGTACGCCGCATTGAGAGAACGGCATGAGTATGAGAGAGAGAAGTGGTGTAGCCCGCGAGAGTGCATGCGGATGAGGGCTATACCCAAGAGTACCCGAGAGTTAGATCATATACTCACATGGCCAAGGGTTCCGAATCCATGCATAACCGAGTCCGATCGGCTAGATTGAGTAGAAGTCACGGATAGTGGGAGTGAGTCCCGGCCGTGCCTCCGGTAAGATGAGGCCGTGACTTACAAAAGAGAGTTAGTAGAAAGAGTTAAGAGAAAAAGAAAAGAGAGAGTAAATGAGAATTGTAAGGAAAGAATGAGAGAGAGAGTTACGGGGATAGATGAGTAGAGGATTTACTTACTGAGCATTAGTTGTGCTCACCCCGTTGTTTCCTATGTTTTTGCAGGATCTAGGTGAGGATACAGTCGGATGGGCATCGACAAGTGAAGGGAAATGGCTACACTGTCCACCTTGTTTTGATCCTTTTGTACATGATACAACTTTTTGTATAAGGAATGTATATGCTTAATAAAAGAAAAATTTAGGCCCAACTTTTTATGTTGTATTACTTGTATTTTACTATGCATATTTTAAAAGAATATGAGTAGAATGGAGTCGTTACAACGATCACATGGTACATGGTCGTGTTGTGAGGAACGTTCATCTGAGCAATTCCATGAAACTAGGAACGGTCATTCCCTTGTCCTGCATGGTCGTACCAACTGGGAAAACTGCATTTTTGTTTTGGTTATGACTTCTTTTCATACCTTTACATGTTTGTTAAATACCAATCAACTATTTGGTTAGTTTTGGCACATCAAAACACATGAGGGCTCGACAATCTGCCCTTTTTTGATTGATTACAAAACTAAACAAAAATTTATTTTCACATGAAAGTAAAAATTCATAAACAACATGCCAAAAACAAAAATTGAAAAGCTCCCTTTTAAAACATGCATATCCCAAAATGGAGTGAGCACAATTGCTCCTCCTTACACCAAACGGACTTCTAATACACACACAACCATTCTTCTTCTCAAATAATCACTTTAAGAACAAAGAAGAAAAATTACATCAAGTTATCAAGTTCACAAACAATTACTCAGTTTCATCTTTTCTCTCTCCCTTTTTGTCATTAAGCAAAAAGATAGAAAATATTAGCACATCAACACATTAAGCAATGAAAAGTAAGAGTGATGAAAAGAAATTCATTATATATATCATTAAGCACAAATTATTTCATTCATAAACAAACATGAGAACAAAACAAAATAAAGCATAAGTTCAAGTGTCCAAACGAACACAAATATTTCCCATGTGCATTAAAAAAAAGAGACCAAAATATAAAAAGAAAAATTGACTCAAGGCTAAGGTTGAGGATGAGGAGGAAAGGATGGTATAGAGGCTTGGAGGGTTTGAAGGTTATTTGTGACTTCGAAAATTTGATTACTTAGGAGGAGGAATTTGTTTGTTATTGCCTTGTCCAACCTATCAATTTTTTTTATATCAAAAAGCATTGCAATTCTCTCAAATATCTCATTACCTAGTCGTGGAGGCATTAAACTCAACCCAGCCTCCATTCTATCCTCTCTCTAGAGTCCAAAGGGTCCTCACTTGATGATTAAGTTGCATCATCGTCTCTTAATTGACCTTTAGTAGGAATTGACTCCCACTTTCCATTTTTCCTTGCTCGAATCATTCCCATCCTTTGTAAAGCATTCTTAATAAACAACTTGACCCTTTTTTCATCATCCAAATCCGTTAACCACAGATTCAGTTTATCACAAAAGAAGTTGATTAGTATTCCCATCAGGATTTCCCCAAATCCTTATAAATCTCTTCAAGCTTTCTTATAAGGAGAATTGCTATATTTACTTCTATTCCTTTGCATGCTACTTCTATTAACAACACATCCTTGGTCGTAATCTGACCATTCAATCTCTTTCGACCATTGAAGGAATATGTGATGTATCTATGCAACAGTTGTTGGAGTAGGTGCCCTAGAGCCAATCAATTATTGTGGAATTGACTCTTTGTAATAATGTTTATTAATTAATAAAAGACATTATCCACTATATCACATAAATCATACTATATGTACTGATATATGTCCTTATGATGGTAGAACCGTGATGAGGGTATCAACTGTTTCAAACCTTGATAGTGAGAACTTATGATCACATATGGTGGCCATTCTAGAAACGTCCATAGCGACAATATTATTCTGACCAAGGACATGGATAATACGGTAAGGCCATCATAGTGATGAACGACCTTATCAAAAGGCAGTGACTGATCTCACTTGTCAAGGTTGTTTGCTGATAACCTGGTGCAATGCATGGGTGCTTGCTAGAGGCAAGTTCACTGGACAAACCCACCAGAGGATTCCATATGGATGGTAACCCCAGTTTCTATGGAATAAATCCTCTAATGGATGGTGGTGCATGTGATCCTTAAACTTGAGATCACCGGAGCGCCTTATGCACCAATTGGTGTAGTTTGACACTAGCCCAATGTAGTTCCATTCAAAGCTATCAATACGGTAGTGATTGGCTACATTGAGAAGTGTATCGAGACTATGGTGGATTGACAAAGGATTCATCACTCCTGAGTACGGGAGAAGTTATCTCACTAGGTAATTTAGTAAATGACAATGACACTAAATCTATGGCCATAGTGGGATTGAGTTGTTGCTCAATCCAATTTGATATTCCTGTCATTGGTCTAGTAACTGAATACAAACATGTCGAGGATATCTGAGGTTGACACTATTTATGTACCTCAGTCTTGATGAGATAACATTTGATGAAAGGATTTGATTGCATGGTAACCATACCGTTGACAAGCTATGGTTTTGCTGAATCCGAATCTATCGGGTGGTCATGATGCCTTGCTAGGGGCCAATCTTGGTCTATGTGCAGGGAGACGATTAATTGGAGTTAATCGCGATACTACACACTACCGATATGAAAAGGAGCCTACGGGTCACACCCTTAGAAGATAATTTAAGAATCAATTTGTAAGAATGGTATTTTCGTATTTCAAGACGAAATGGTTTTTTGGTAATCTCGCAGTGCTATTAAATTTGATGAGGTTGTTACCTGTATTTAATTTGATATTAAAATTAAATTAGTGAGATTATATTTAAATATATGTATGCATATATTTAAATGAATTATTATTATTAATTAAATGTTAATATATTATTATATATTAATTGATTTTAATTATAATAATAATTAATTAATTTAAAATACATGGTGTTTGGTTGCAAGGGTGAACTAGGGTTGGAGCCCATGGCTATTCCTAAGAGGAATAGGGTTTTAATTGTTGTACTATATAAATGCCACTTAAAATTAAAATAAGTGTATTATTCATTCAATTAAAACCCTAGCCACCCAAAAGGCTCTCTCTCTCTCTCACGTTTTCACTCCTCAGTGAAAGAAAATATTTGTTCTTGTGTTCTTTCTTGATTCTTGAAGCCCTTGATTGTTCTGGCAAAATAATCAAGGGTTCTGTGGATTGTCTTCGTTTGGATTTCTGTGAGTGCAATCCTACATTGGATCAATTAGCAAAGAAATACGATGAATAGTGTCGATGAACAGTTTAGTAAACAATGTCGATGAATAGTAACTGGTGAACAGTGTCAATGAACAGTGTTCGTGAGCGATGAATAGTAAAGATGAAGCCTCCAAACGTGGGTATGAACTAAATCCTTGTATGGATTTGTTTTACACAGATTTTATTTTACACTTTTTTTTTTTATGCATGAAAACGTTATAATCTATACTCGGATCTTGGATGTGTAAGTGATCTTTTATTTTTAAAACTACGTTTTTCTGCTGCATAAACCTGATCACTTACTAACAGTGGTATCAAAGCCTCAGGTACTAGATTATAATGTTTAATCTATCATTGATAACATGTATATTTGATTGATAACATGTTGATGCATAAATTGGTTGTTTTTAAATTTGTAAAATCTGTGTTCATTGCATGATTTGGTTAATCAATTGATTAAATAATGTGTTGATTAAATGTTGTATTGGTTGGTTGGTGTCCTGGTTGAATGCTTGTGCATTCGATTCGATTTGGATCCATGTCGTTTCGCGAAAAACTGCAAAAATTGGTTGAATGTGTGATTCACAGTTTTGTGGAATTCGCCGCAGCGAGATGTAAAAAGTAGATCTGGCCGCGGCGAAATATAACTTCGTCATAACATCGCGCTAAAAAGTAGATCACGTTGCGATGAAATAATACTTTGCCGCGGCACAAAACTCTCTGGAATGCTTTGTATTTTCTAGAAGTTCACGGTCGTCGCGACGAAATAAAACTTCTCCGCAACAACCATGTAAGAATTTCTTCAGCAAGCTACTGTTCCATTTTTGCTTTTTTGTTTTTCGTACAAGGGCCAAATTGCAGTATTTTGGACCTTTAAAGCCAATAATTATTTTGCACATTTAAGAGGGTAATTTAATAATTTCACTCACCCAAATTCAAGATGTTAATTTTGGATGTATGCAATGTTCTTGTTTGAAATTGTATGGTGTCGGGTACATGAGCCTTAGAACTTTGGTGTGCTTATTAAAATTTTGGATTTATATGTAAAGTTTTAAATAAATAGGACATGCATGTCCTACCTCCCTCTATAAATTCTCCATGTAATTCTTCTTCTCATCTTACTCCCCTCGTATGTAACACGAGGTTTCTATTTTTATTGATGTAAATTAGAATAGGATTTATAAATTCTATGTAACGATCGTGATGAAGAACTGAAGGAGTGATGACGAGGCAAACTTGAAGACCCAAGTTTATTTTTAAACCCCTAGGTTGACCCACTGATTCCTCTAGGCTCGAGGAAATCGGTTTTAGTTGGGCATTATACCAGCACATTTAATTTATGTTTAGAATGTATGCTAAGGTTGAATGTTCAATAACATGCCAAACAATGACATTCTAACAAAGATAATAAATTGCTGAGGCGTAAAATTAAAAACCCCTCAAATAAAGTATATTAAGTCACGTATGATGCGTTGTTACTACAACATGCATAAATAGCAAGTGCACTAGTCACACAAAGTAATAAAGTGATAAGTGAGTATCGTTCCCACGAGGATTGGTTGCTAAGCACTAAGTTTTCTACTGTTTTCTAGTTGGAGCAATCGAATTTGTTGGATTAATGGGAGAAAATTAAACTTAAAACTAAAACAAAATTTGCTAAATATTCAAAGCTAAATTATGAAAGCAAGATTAAAAACAAGATAATATCAATTTAAACAAACGGGTATGGTTCTAACTTCATTCGGACTTTATGGATTAAACCTACGGATTATGCTATTTCCATATTCACATGCATTGATTGTAAATCGAATTCTCTAAATTGTAAAACATACCTTCTCAGGCTATGTTTTCCTACTTTTCCCTATTAAACTTCCACACCCAACAATTTGAAGATTAATAGTTCTAAGCTCATTAAGCACATGGAATCCTAGATTGATTTCATTGATTCTTAAATCTATCTCTAGCATTTAATGCTACAATGGTGATTACCCAAGAAGCTTAACATGACTCATTTCTCAATCTCATCATATTCATCAAATAAAAGCAATAAAATCAGAATAACCACGCAAACAATGCAATAGCATATGAAAATAACAAAAATCAATTACTCAATCCATGGAAATCCGAATTACATCAAAACCCTAGCCCAAAATGGGTTAGTTCATAGCTAACTCAACATAACAAGCAAGAAAACAAAAACTCAAGGTTCAACATATTGAAATGAGAGAAAAGACAAGAGATCTCCCCTAGTTGAAGAATCCACCAGATTCAATCCCAAAGCTTCTCACTTTTTAACTCAAAATTCGTCAAATCTAAACTAAGGAGAATGAAAATAAGCTGCTCGAGACTAAAAATGACCCCTCTCAAAATGGCAAATTGCTTTTATACTTCGCCTAAAAACCTAAGACTTTGCCTAAAATTGAAACTATGCGTTTTAAAGAAACTGAAATTCGCAGACTTCGCCACGGCGAAGAAGGAATTTCGCCACGGCGACGAAGTAACAAATGACTCTCATGCATAACTCCTTTCGCCGCAGCGAATCTTCATGAAGAATTCTAAAATTATAGAATTTCCCTTCGGTTGCTTCTTTGCTTGATTCTTTGATCTTCGATGCTCTCCCATGGGAACAAGCTTCATAGTACTTTACTCTGCTTCAAAACTCTCCCAACTTCTGAGATCCGCTTACTTCCGGGTCCAAAAACTTCAAATCGCTCATTATTTGCTCAAAATGTGCATTTTTGCCTGAAACACAAAATGTAAAGAATTAAGTAGCAATTCAGGTAAAAATGAACTAAGAAGTATCTAAAATCCGACCAAAAAGCCTAATAAAAACAGTATAATCCTCGGATTATCAAATGCCCCTAAACTAAAGACATGCTCGTCCCTGAGCATCAGGTACCAAACTCAAAGAAAGAAAACAATAAACAACCAAAACACAACACAATAAAACTGGGAATGAATAAACAAAAATTAGACTCAACTCAACATACGAATTGCCTAGAATTTATACAAGTCTCAAAGGTTGTTGAAAAATTATTGCTAGAAAAAATGTTCAACACTCCAAGAAGTTATAAGTTGCATCGACTAACTTTCTCTATTGGTCCCCCGAGTAGGTGATCCCCACTTCAATCCACCTTCCGACTTCCCGGATTATTTTATGCAGACATGCAAAGTTTATCAAATGGCAGCAGACTCCATAAGCCTAAATATCGAACTACTCTCTACTAATGAGGATTAGACATCGCTAAGAATCAAAAGGTCTTTGCAAGCTTGTAACGTTAGGCTCAGGTAGTGGGCTCCAAAGGAAAGGAAAGGGTAAATAAACAAGAGAACTTGGTTTCCTTAAAGCAAACACTAAGACTTAATCCAACTCCCGCTTCCTTTCTCAACCATCACTCAAAATGTCAACCATTTAACAACCTTCAACCATGAACAATTCTTATTTTTGCTATTGCAATGCAATTCTCGAAATAGAAATATAGGCTTTTTTTTTTGTTTTGTTTTGTTTTGAAAATAACAAAAATAAAAAATTGAGGTTAATTACCTCTCTTATTCTTCTTGCCCTTCTCACAACTCCCAAACTATTTTTTTAGTTCATTCACACAACTCTTTTAGATCCTTGTGTTTGCATTAGATCCAAAATTCTCCTAAAGGGTATGATAAAGTGTCTAGGGTAGTTGGATTGGACAATTTTTGGTTTGCAAGGAAATAAAAAGCAATGATAATCTCATAAGGCTCAAATGGGTGACTAGGGAACAATTCATTTGTGGGTTAGCTGGAAAGGCTCAAACGTTCCAAAAAATGCCTAAATCATTTCCTCAACAATGTCTATTCCTATAATTTCACCTTAAGCACTTCTCTACTAGGTTCTAAGTCCATCAACATTATCAAAACTTTACCTAACCACATAAAATGAATCTAAGCATGCCAAAATAAATGAAAATGGTGGTTGAACCACTCAACAAACCTCAATCAAAATTCAGTCAATCAACATAAACTTGAAGCAATTATTAACATTTTTCAACAATAAAAACCCAACAATCCTAGTCTCATCTTAGACTTATACATTTCATTATTGGCAAAATTAACTAAACAAAAATAAAAAAATTCTCAAATTTTTGCCCACCCCCAAACTAAAGATGACATTGTCCCCAATATCACATTCTGCACAATTTAGGAATAGAAAAACAAAATCGACAAAGGTGCGGGATAGTTCCCTGATTAATCCGTGAAGTTGAAGTTTTGCTCAACAGTGTGAACACCCCGTCCTTAACTTTTTCATCACCAAAATCTGTAAAAACAATTGAAAACTGTGGTGTCCACTGTGTTAGAAAAATTCACTGACTAATATGAAAATATTACAACCCTAATCTTGTCTTTACATCAACTAGGAAATTAAAACAAAAATTAAACAATCCAAAAACAAAAAGTATCAACTTAGTTCAATGTTCAAAATGAAATACAAAAACAACCAAAACAAAGAAAAATAACAAACAAAAACAGGTGCTCAGGTGCTCATTCTTCGGCCTCCTCGTCTCCCTCGGCGTCGTCCTCTTTTGAGTCGGAGCCCATCCACTCATCTGAATCCTAGTCAGCCCATTGGAATTCCGAAGTATCAACATTGAGCTTGGTGAAGCTACTTTTCTGCATGTCATTCATCATCTGGGTCTGCTCTGCCAGCCACTCCTGAGGTTTTGCCATCCGTTTCATCTGACCCATCATCTGCTGCATCATTTCCCTCATAGTGGCTGTGGAACTGGATGATGTGGCAATGCCTTGTGTGGTTCTCTGCGCTTTTGTCCCGGACGACGCTGGCCGCACCGCTAGACGTTCAAGATGCTTGTGATAATAGTCTGAGTCGAGAACTGGGGCAACATGGATAAGTGGCTCATCATCATGTACCTCGATTCCTGCTCGGGTGCACAACTCTGGAATGAGATATGGGAAAGGGTAACTCCCTCGCCCTGGTTTCGCTGCATGCAGAATGTTGTTCAGGATAATTTGTCCCACATCCATTCTCTTTCCTATGGCAATAGAATAAAGCAATAATGCCTTCTCGTAAGTCACTGTACTATAGTGCGTCTCCGGCATCATCCTCACATAAATAAAGTACTACCACAACCAAGCTACCGGTGTCAAATTAGTTCCCTTGATGCTCTTCGTGCCCTTTTTTGAAACCTCCCAAGTGGTGTTCGGTTTTGTAATGACCGAAAGAATAATATCATCCTCAAACTGTGTCTTACTAAAATCCTCATAATCATTATGGTCAATCTTAGGCAGGTTATAAAAATCATTGATGACCTTCGCATTAAATGCCACATCAGTACCCCTCACAAACACAGGACCAGATTCACACTCCGAGAGGTTGGCATAAAACTCTCGCACTATTGGCTCTACGGCCGCATGTGTAAGTGCACTCATAATTAATTCCCAACGTCTCCCTCGACTCCAATCCGCAGCCTAACTCGCGGTCAATCCCCGCTCAGGAATAAATCCTTTATCTTTCCTTTGGATCACCCTTTCATATCGTTTTCAGGCCTTGTCACTCACAAAACGATTGTCCACTTTTTTTCCTTTTCCTTTCCCCTTGGACAACACTTTGAGCGGCATTTTTTTTTTCACACTACCAATCAGCTCAACAATTCAACTTAAAAATTCAACCCTAAGCGCCCTATGAACAACCACAATCAATCTTGCAGTAAAACAACACTTCCAAAATTCGCACCTAGACCCCCAAACTCCGATTCTTCCAAACTCAACCAAACACTCCAAAATTCAAAACCCACACTTTTCAATGCCAACAAATGTAAAATCAACACTTCCTTAAACAAAATCAACACACAATAGCACAAAAAAAATCCACAACTCAATCAACAATCAATATTTTCAAATCCACTACTCTAAACTCGAAATTATACAATTAAAAGCTTAGGGAACTTGAAATCTTACAAAAACTAGGGAGTATTCACCACCAATTTCATAGATTGCAGCTCAAATGGCAAGATCCCCAAATTTTGAAAACCAAGGGTTTCCAAAACTTTCTTCAATTTTCACAAAAATCGTTGTTAAAAAGAGTTGTTTTGGTGTTTGGAGAGTTAAGAAATGAGGAAAAGTGATGGGAATTTGTGGAAGAAAACTATGGATTGAAGTAGGAAAAATTTTCTCTCAATTGAATTTTGAACTTTTGCATTAAAAATGAAAAAATAACGTAGGTATTTATAAAAAACAGACTTCGCCGCGGCGAAGTTCTTCACTTTAAAACCCTAGAATCCTAACCCAGTCGATGCCGAGGTGAAGACAGATTCTTCGTCGCAGAGAAAAATTATAGAAGCTCATCGCCCGGCAAAGAAAAATCTTCGCCGCGGCGAATTTTCCTTAGTGGATTTCGCCCAACTTTCTTCGCCGTGGCGGAAAAATACAGAGGCTCATCGCCTCGGCGAAGTCTGGGACATTCTGACTTCCAATTTTTGCAAAATGTGCTTCGCCGCGGCGAAACCTGAAAGAATTCCATTTTCCTTCTTAATTCGATAATTCACCTGAAACACCCAAAAACACACAAATTAGACTTCATCTAAAAATAATAAGGAACTAAACAACTTCAAAATAATAAATAAACAACAACAAATGAAAACACTTGGGTTGTCTCGCAAGGAGCGCTTGTTTATAGTCGGAAAGCTCAACTCTTTCAAGTTCTCATGTCGGAATGTCAAGCCGGAGGGGAATTGACTTGCAACTCATCACTCCGTCGATGTATGGCTTTAACCTCTGGCCATTGACCTTAAATGTGCCTTTTTCTTCATGTGACACCTCCACCGTTCCGAATGGGTAAACTCTTGTAACTATGAAGGGTCCGGACCATCTAGACCTAAGTTTTCCTAGGAAAAGCCTAAGTCTAGAGTTAAACAACAACACTTTATGACCCACTTCAAAGTTCTTCTTCCTAATATGCTTGTCATGCCACTTCTTGGTCTTTTCCTTGTACATACTAGCATTCTCATAAGCTTCGTGACGAAACTCATCGAGTTCATTCAAAGTCAGCATCCTTTCTTCCCCAACAGCTCGTAAATCCATGTTGAGCTACTTGACTGCCCAGTAGGCCTTATGCTCGAGTTCTACCGGCAAATGACATGCCTTCCTATAGACCATCCTAAATGGAGACATACCAATTGGAGTCTTAAATGCTGTGCGGTAGGCCCATAATGCATCATCCAACTTCTGTTACCAATCCTTCCTCAATGCATTGATAGTTTTCTCTAAGATTCCCTTTAGTTCTCTGTTTGACAGTTCCACTTGTCTGCTGGTCTATGGATGTTAGGGTGTCGCAACTCTATGTTTCACCCCATATTTCCCCAACAGTGCATCCAATTGCCTGTTGCAAAAATGAGATCCTTCATCACTAATGATTGCCCGTGGTACTCCAAACCTTGAGAAAATATTCTTTCTCACAAAATTAACCACCACTCGGGCATCATTGGATGGCAATGCAACTGCTTCCACCCATTTTGATACATAGTCCACCGCTACCAAAATGTACATATTCCTGTAAGAATTTGGGAAAGAACCCATGAAGTCAATTCCCCATACATCGAACAGCTCAACAACAAGGATATTGTTCAGTGGCATCTCATCTCGCTTTGAAATATTTCCACTTCGTTGACATTGGTCGCATTCTTGAACCATCTGGAAAGAATCCTTGAAAAGGGTGGGCCAATAAAACCCAGATTGAAGAACCTTGGCTGTTGTCCTAGCTCCTCCAAAATGGCCATCTACTTCCCTCTCATGACAATGCCTTAGAATACTCTCCATTTGCTCTTCCGGAACACACCTACATATCATCTGATCAGCACAGTGTCTATAAAGAAATGGCTCTTCCCAGAAGATGAACCAAAAACAGAGAAGTCATCCATGAAGACTTTTATAAACTGCTCCACCATATCTCCAAAGATCGACATCATGCATCTCTGAAATGTGGCTGGTGCATTACATAACCCAAAGGGCATCCTTCGGTAAGCAAAGGTGCCATAGGGACAAGTGAAGGTCGTATTCTCTTGATCCTCAAGAGCGATGGCAATCTGATTGTATCTTGAATAACCATCCAAGAAACAGTAATAAGCATGCCCTGCCAATCTCCCCAACATCTGATCAATGAAAGGAAGTGGAAAATGATCCTTCCTTGTCGCTTCATTTAATTTCCAGTAGTCAATGCACACTCTCCAGCCTGTGACCGTCCTAGTTGGTATCAATTCATTGCTCTCATTCTTTATCACTATGATACATCCCTTCTTTGGAGCCACTTGCACCAGACTCACCCATGGACTATCAGAAATGGGATAAATTATTCCCGAATCTAGAAGTTTCACGACCTCTTTTCTCACCACTTCTTTCATCGAAGGATTCAATCTTCGTTGTGGTTGAACTCTAGGCTTGATATCATCCTCCATGAGTATCTTATGCATGCAAAACGATGGAGAGATGCCTCTAATATCTGAAATAGTCCACCCAATTGCCAATCTGTGTTCCCTTAACACCTGAATTAATCGCTCTTCTTCCAATTTGCTCAACCTTGAACTGATTATTATTGGGAAGGTTTCTGATTCCCCAAGATACACATATTTGAGGTGGGAAGGTAAAGCTTTCAGCTCAAGCTTTGGAGGTTCTTCATTTCTTTCCTTTTCCTTTTCTTTTTCAAAATCAAATTCCTCATATTCTAGCTTTTGGCTCTCATCAATCGGCTTAAGTGCTTCCAACAATCTAGCACATTCGTTCCTTGCTGACTCATCTACCTCTATTGTTCTTGATTGGGCAATACACGCTTCTAGAGGTAGTTGTAGAGTGTTCTCTTTAATGACCTTTGCTACTAGTTTATCCACCACATCAACACTAAAGCACGAATCGGACTCGGATGGAAACTTCGAACTTGAACTTCAAACATTGAAGCATTCTTGTTTCATCTTGAACTCTTAACAGCAACTTTCCTTCTTGCACATCAACGAGTGCTCTTCCCGTGACCAAAAATGATCGGCCCAAAATAAGAGGCATTTCCTTATCCTCCTCCATGTCCAATACAACAAAATCTGCCAGAACGAGAATCTTGTCCACCTTCACCAACACATCTTCGACTATACCCCTTGGATGTTTGATAGATCTATCTGCAAGTTGCAACGACATGGTCGTTGGCTTCACTTCACGAATTCCTAATCTCCTAAAAACAGAAAAAGGCATTAAATTGATGCTAGCACCTAAATCACATAAAACTCGATCAAATGTAATGTCTCCTATAATGCAAGGAATAGTAAAACTCCCTAGATCTTTGAGTTTCGGCTAGCTTCTTCTGGAGAATGGCGTTGCACTCCTCTGTGAGCATCACTATTTCCTCATCCTCTAACTTCCTATTGTTGGATAAAATCTCCTTGAGAAATTTTGCGTAGCTCGGCATCTGTTGCAATGCATCTGCAAAAGGAATGTTAATATGCAATTTTCTAAATATTTCAATGAATTTGGAAAACCACTTATCCTGATTCTTTTTCTTCAGTCTTTGAGGAAACAACACAGGAGTAGTGTGAAGTGCCAGTTTAGTGGTATCTCGACAAATGACAATTTCTCTTTCCTTTGTCTTTGCCTCACTTCCCGTTTATGTTCTTCTTCCCTAGAACTAAGATGGTTTCTCTTCAGCAACTATCTCTTGATCAACCTCCTCATCAGAGTCTTCCTTTTTCTCTCCATTTGATGGACATTCTTCTTCCCTTGATTTTTCCACCTCTTCCAACACTGTCCCACTTCTCAGAGTTATCGCATTTGCTTGCTCACGTGGGTTAGTCACTGTGTTGCTTGGTAGTGAGCCCTGTGGTCTCTCATTTAACTTATCAGCCGATTGACCCATTTGTACCTCCAAGTTTCGAATGGACGCCCCTTGATTTTTGAAATTTGTTCTTATCTCATTCATAAAACCTGTGGTCTCCTGCATAAACTTTCCAAACATGTCCTCCAATTTTGTCACTCTTTGCTATTTGGCAATGCTCTTTGGTTCCATTGATTGTTTTGCTGATTCTATTGATTTTGATTGCCCCAAGACAGGTTCAGATGATTCCTCCAACCAGGATTATATGTGTTGGAGTATAGATTGTTCAGTTGTCTTTGATTTCCTGCCAAGTAGTTAACTTGCTCCGATGATGATGTTGAAGCAAAAGTGTTCCCCACTTGACATTCGCTGCTCATGTGATTACCTGCACAAAATTCACAAGTTAGTTAAGGTGCTTGAATGGAATTTACCTACATACTTCCCAACTGTTTCTAAAGTGCTGTTAGGTGGGTTGAAATAGATGTATATGCATCAACTTCATGAAGATCCATAGATTTCTTCGGTTGCACCCTCTCATTAGGTCTTTGATAACTTATTGCTTGCTGGAACTTCAAGCAACTCGTGAGCTTCTTCCAGAGTCTTATTTTGCAGTGCTCCTCCCGATGCTACATCCATAATAGTTTGCACATTCACCATCAATCCATTATAAAATGTTTGGACTTGCATCCAAACTGGCAACCCATGATGTGGACACCTTCTCAGTAATTCTTTATATCTCTCCCAAGCCTCATACAATGATTCCGACTCTTCTTGTAGAAATGATGTGATATCATTTCTCAGCTTTGTTGATTTTGCTAGAGGAAAGAATTTGGTCAGGAACTTCTGTGCTAAATCGTTCCATGTTGTAATCGTTCCTGTTGGTAGCCATTAACCATCCCTTAGCTTTATCCTTCAATGAAAATGGGAATAGTCTCAATCTGATGGTGTCATCCAAACAATAATTAAGCAAAAATAAAGCTCCAATCTAGCTAACACAAGAAAATTTTAATGTTAACACAAAACTCAATCCCTGGCAACGGTGCCAAAAACTTGATGCATTGTTACTACAACATGCATAAATATCAAGTGCACTAGTCGCACAAAGTAATAAAATGATAAGTGAGTATCGTTCCCACGAGGATTGGTTGCTAAACACTAAGTTTTCTACTATTTTCAAGTTGGAGCAATCGAATTTGTTGGATTAATGGGAGAAAATTAAACTTAAAACTAAAACAAAATTTGCTAAATATTCAAAGCTAAATTATGAAAGCAAGATTAAAAACAAGATAATATCAATTTAAACAAACGGGTAAGGTTCTGACTTCATTTGGACTCTATGGATTAAACCTACGGATTATGCTATTTCCATATTCACATGCATTGATTGTAAATCGAATTCTCTAAATTGTAAAACATACCTTCTCAGGCTATGTTTTCCTACTTTTCCCTATTAAACTTCCGCACCCAGCAATTTGAAGATTAATAGTTCTAAGCTCATTAAGCACATGGAATCCTAGATTGATTTCATTGATTCTTAAATCTATCTCTAGCATTCAATACTACAATGGTGATTACCCAAGAAGCTTAACATGACTCATTTCTCAATCTCATATATTCATCAAATAAAAGCAATAAAATCAGAATAACCACACAAACCATGCAATAGCATATGAAAATAACAAAAATAAATTATTCAATCCATGGAAATCCGAATTACATCAAAACCCTAGCCCAAAATGGGTTAGTTCATAGCTAAATCAACATAACAAGCAAGAAAAACAATAAACTCAAGGTTCAACATATTGAAATGAGAGAAAAGACAAGAGATCTCCCCTAGTTGAAGAATCCACCAGATTCAATCCCAAATCTTCTCACTTTTCAACCCAAAATTTGTCAAATCTAAACTAAGGAGAATGAAAATAAGCTGCTCTAGACTAAAACGACCCCTCTCAAAATGGCAAAGTTTTGCTTTTATACTTCGCCCAAAAACCTAAGACTTTGCCTAAAAATGAAACTGTGCATTTTAAAGAAACTGAAATTCGCAGACTTCGCCACGGCGACGAAGAAACAAATGACTCTCGTGCGTAACTCCTTTCACCTCGGTGAAGAACAAACTTCGCCGCGACGAATCTTCATGAAGAATTCTGAAATTACAGAATTGCCATCCGCTTGCTTCTTTGCTTGATTCTTCGATCTTCGATGCTCTCCCATGGGAACAAGCTTCATAGTGCTTTACTCTGCTTCCGAACTCTCCCAACTTCTGAGATCTGCTTACTTATGGGTCCAGAAACTCCAAATCGCTCATTATTTGCTCAAAATGTCTATTTTTGCCTGAAACACAAAATGTAAAGAATTAAGTAGCAATTCAAGTAAAAATGAACTAAGAAGTATCTAAAATCCGACCAAAAAGCCCAATAAAAAGAGTATAATCCTCGGATTATCAACGTACACCTTCAATCACCATGGTTTTGATGAATAGTGGTTTTAATCGAACCACTGTTCGACAAAACTTTGTTCACCAAAGCGAAGGGTACACTTCTACCAGTGGGAGGTTAAAATTCATTGGAGTTTTCCTTAATGGTGATGGGTTGACTTAAAATGACAGTTTTGCTTGTTCGCCAAAGCGAAGGTTGATAAACACGTCATAGGCATAGTAGAGTAGTACACATGTTCTGTGTACATGGTAACATGTAGTGTCCACTCTACTAATACTAGGAATCACACTTGAGGACGATGGCTAGGCTATTGGATTGTGTGATTGGCTTGATGGCTTGCTTCACATTTGAGGTTGGTAGTGGGAGCTATCAACTAGTGTGGATTAAGTTTGTTGGCCTACCTAATCAACCCATTTTGGCTTGTTCGCTAAAGCGAAGGTTTGAAGTGGGCCAGATGGGATCTCAGGCCACTATGAAAGCCAACGGGCTTTCCCGAGTTAGTAGGGAGGGCTATTGACTTGAGGAAGATAGTAGGAGTGATTGTTTAATAAAATGCCTTATTAAATAATAATAAACATTGTAATAATGGTTACTTATTTTGCACATGTAAATTCACTTTAATTGAGCAAAATGATCCCATCATCACTGCGACAAATCATCGAACTGGGAGAGAAATGGAATGGTGAGAATTTCACTTACTGGTATAGAAGTATAAATAGTATACGTCAGTTAAGCAATGGATTATACACCATTGAGCAAGCTTTGTCACCAGAGCCTGTTGATAGTTCTTTCCATGAGACTGGGTATGTATATGTGAAGCATACACATGATTCAAAAGCAGAAATGACTAGACACATTGTGCTTGCATCAATGATACCATTACTACGACAGTAGTGCCAGAAAATGGACTTAGCTTCTATTCTTAATTCTTCAGAGAAATGAGAAGCATATGGTGTAACGCCCCATATGAGGTACGTAGTTATTGTTTCCTCTTTCGCTCTGTTGGTTTTTGGTGTTATTGTTTGATTTAGTGTCGTGTTGAATGTTTGCCCTGAAATTGGTTGAAAACAGAAGAAGTTCAGTCTGCCGTGCTTCGCCGGGGCGAAAAAGAATCTTTGCCGCGGCGAAGAGAGGTTGAAGCCACGGGAAGGCTCTGACGTTTGGGCCGCGCTGGACGAGCCGACTAAATTGTTTGTTGAGTTTTAGATATTTTCTTCCCTAAGGGCAATTTGACCTTTCTACCCCTAATTAGCAGGAAAAGTGGGGAGTTAATTGTAAGGATTTTTCATGGAGAATGTGTTGATATGGGGGTGAGTTTGTAATGAATCAAAGGATATGGATAGAATTCCCAAAGAAGAATAAGGGCAAAATGGGAATGAATGTGTTTATATTTCATTAAAAGGAATTAGAATCAAAGAAACCCCTCATTTCTTCTTCTCAAACGCAACTTCCCATCCTTACTCCTCTCAACTTCTTCTTCTTTTGATCAAGGTATTCCAAGGGGCTTTGAAGTGATTTGGGGTGGAAAAGTAATCTAAGGCTTCCTAAGGTAAGGATTTCTCCTTAAGTTGTGTGATTTGGGAGTTTTAACCCATATTGAAGTTTGAGGGTTTTCATTCTTTTGGTTAAGATTAGAGGAAAAGTCAAGCTAAACAAGTGAAAGGAAGAGTTGGTGAAGTCTCTCCATAACAAGGTAAGTAAAACCCAACCCAAGTTGAGATTTATGAAATTTCTTGATTAGGGTTTTGTTAGACTTGATGTATGTATGTGATGTACATGTATTATGGCATGTATGAAGGATTAAATAGAGATTTCTATGCTTTGTGATTGTTTATTCTTTGCAAATATGAGAAATGGGTTGTTGGATTGGCAAGGTAGTTGAGATGGATTTGAAGGGGTGTTATGGAACCCTTTTTGGAAGTGTTTTGTTTGACAGGTTATTATGGCTTTGTGAAGGGGTTTTTCCCCATTTTGGATGGTTAGGAAAAGTTTTAGAATCATGGCTATGATAGAGTTTTATAGTGCACATGAGTTGTTTGATGAAATGCCTAATAGAGGTTTGAGTGTGAGTATTGAACCTTAATTCTTGCAACATTGCATGTTGGCATTTCATAAGTGCATTGGTAGTGATGAACCATCCATAGGCACTAATTGTGCATGGAAAAGTGACCTAAGAAAGTGTAAGGAAATGGTTTATGCAATTACCCTATGAGTAGAGAGCTTAGTGGGTAAAATTACTCTAAGGGTAGAGAGCATTGAAAAAATGCTACAATAGAATGAATTAGAAGAGTAGTATAGTTGGGATGATGCTTTGTGATCATCACCCGATCATTATGGGAATCGGATTGATGCTTTGTGATCATCATCCGAATAGCCCTTAGAGAGACGGGTCGATGCTTTGTGATCGTCACCCGATGAGTAGTAGAAATGGGTAGATGCTTTGTGACCGCTACCCTGTTAGTTATTAGATAAGTGGGGTGATGCTTTGTGATCATCATCCAACATTTAGTAGAAGTGGGTTGATGCTTTGTGACCATCACCCAATAGTGACTAGAGACGGGTAAATGCTTGGTGGTCGTTACCCAAAATTCATGAGGAACGGGTAGGTGCTAGGTGATCCCCACCCGACAGTTAGAAAGAACCGAGTTGGTGCTTTGTGATCCTCACTCAGTAGTCACTAAGAACGAGTTGGTACTGTGTGAATTCCACCCGATAGCCATAGAGTGAGATGGTGCTGTGAACGCCTTATCCGGCCGTACCTCCTAAGATGAGGCCATGATGTTATTAGAAACGGAAATAGAATCAGAAATAGTATAAGGAAAGAATTAAGAGTTATTCATACGGGGACAGACAGAGAGATAGAGTTTTACTTACTGAGCATTATTTTGTGCTCACCCCGTTATTTTCATTTGTGGATGCAGGTTCTAGGTGATGCAGTCGGAGGGGCTTCGGCAAGCGAAAAGAGATAGCTACACTATTTCCCTGTTTCGTCTTTTAAAATACATTTTGTAAACAGTACCCTTTATGTATAAAAGACACATGATTTGTAATGAAAAGAAAAACTTTGGGCCCAATTTTCTATTGTTATTATGCATGCATTGTACTAGTTTTCAGTAGGTGTTACATATGGTGTCTCGGTCGTTATTCAAATTTAGGATGGAAGAGGGTACCAAAATTAGCGATCATATACTCAAGTTGACCAAGTATATGAATAAGCTTGAGATTTTGGGATGCATACTTAATGAAGGTTTAGCAATAGACCTAATATTACAGTCTTTGCCAGATTCTTACTCTCAATTTATTTATGACTTCATTGAGGATGATAAGAAGAATAAATTTTTCGAGCTTCTAGATATGTTGAATGCTACTGAGTCAGGCATGAGAATGTCAGAAAAATTGACGTTGGTTGAAGCCAACTCAAGTGAGAAGGTAATGGCTAAAAAGTCATTAGAAGGAACTGTTATAGATAGAAAGGGTGTTTGTCCTCACTGTGGGCATCCCAGCCACTGGAGGAAACATTGCAAGGCCTTTCTAGCAAAAAAGAAGAAGAATGTTACTTCTTCGTTAGGTATGTTCTTAATTGAGATTAACTTCTCCCGTAAACATCATGGGTCATTGACTTAGGATATGGTACTCACAATTGTTCTATTGTGTAGGAACTACGGCAGAATAGATTGCTCATTGAGGGAGAGGTAGACCTACTAAAGAAGGAGCACATGATGCTGCATTAGCTGTAGGATCTTATTGTCTGATTTTGCCTACGAGCTTGCTACTTGGAACTTGTGGATTGTTATGATATTCATTTAGTTTCTAGAAATAATTTTTCTGCGCCCACTTTGGACAAGTCAGAATATTGCTTTACTAATGGATTGTTGTCTTTTAGTATAAATAATATTCTATGGAACTGTTTCACAATAATATATTTTTAAAAATAGACAATAAGAATATTCTCAAAGTCACATCTACGTCGATTATGGCAAGTTGAGTTAAACACACCTGAAGGAATGTGGGATTTAGGTTCATGATGAGGTTTTGTGACCTACCCACATAATTCTGGGGTTATACCCTAGAGACTGTGACTCACGCACTAGACCATGTACCACCAAGGTCTGTAGATAAGACTTCATATAAATAATGGAATGGGCGAAAGCCCAACTTGTCTTATCTAAGGATTTGAAGTTGTGAACCTTATGTCAAGAAATTGACTTCGAACAAGTTGGGCCCGAAATCTAAGAGATGCATTTTTGTGGGGTATCCTAAGGAAACCAAAAAGGTACTATTTTTACCATCTAGAAGAGCGCAAAACTTTTTGTTGCTCGTATTGGTGTCTTCCTAGAAAAGGAATATTTTCTAAGAAATACTAGTGGGAGAAAAGTAGATCTCGATGAAGTTTTAGAGCCACAAAATATACTAGATAAAGGACAGGATGATGTGCCACAAGAAATGGTTGAACATCAAGAGGAGGTTACTCCACAACTTGTGGATCAAAGTGAACCACCTTAGGTAGCATAGGAGCTACGTGGATCTAAGAGAGTACGTCATGAGCCCAATAGATATGGTTTTCTCATGACTCGACATGGTGACGTACTGGTCTACAAAGACAATGAACCCAAAACCTATGATGAAGCTGTACGGATCCATATTTCATTAAATGGTTCAAAGCCATAAAATCTGAGATAGGTTCCATGTACCAAAACCAGTCTTGGTTTTTGATGAATCCACCTGAAGGGGTAAAACCCATAAGGTGTAAATGGGTCTTCAAGAAGAAGACTGACATGGATGGCAAGGTTCATACCTATAAGGCACAACTGGTTGCCAAAGGTTTCATACAAATTCATGGTATTGACTATGAAGAAAACTTTTGCCAGTTGCCATAATTAAATCCATCTCGATTATGCTTGTGATTTCTGTATATCATGTTTGTGAAATTTGGCAAATGAATGTCAAAATGGCTTTCTTGAATGGAAACCTTGAAGAGGATGTATACATGACACAACCCAATGGTTTCGTTCTTGACGGACAAGCTAAAAGTATATGCAAATTGCAGAGGTCCATACATGGACTCAAGCAAGCTTCAAGGAGCTGGAACATTCGTTTTGATGAAGCTGTAAAAGAATTTAATTTTATCAAGAACGAAGATGAGCCCTGTGTTTACAAGAAAGTGAGTGGGAGCGCAGTGGCATTCCTAGTGTTGTACGTGGATGACATACTTTTGATTAGGAATGATATACCAAATTTGCAGTCTGTAAAGACTTGGTTATCCAAGTGCTTCTCCATGAAGGACTCGGGAGAAGTTGCCTACATTCTCGGAATGAATATCTATCATGGTAGATCGGGTAGGTTGCTTAGCCTAAGTCAGAGTAAATGGACAAGGTACTGAATAGATTCAGTATGGAAGAATCCAAGAAGGGATTTCTTCCGATGGCACATGCTGTCTATCTCTCTAAGGATATGTGTCCTAAACTACACAATAAGAGAGATAGAATGAAGAGGATCCCAAATGCTTCAACAATTGGATCCATCTTGTATGCTCAGATTGATATCTCATGTGCATTAAGCATTTGTAGGGGATATCAATCATATCCAAATGAGCGATGCTCTGATTGCATGCTCGGACTAATATCTCATGTGCATTGAGCACTTGTAGTAAATATCGATTGGATCCAAGTGAGCAATGTGATGTCATGTACTTGGATTGATGTCTTATGTGCATTCAGTACTTGTAGAAGATATCAATTATATCCAAGTGAGTGACACTAGGTGAGTGTCAATGGACATCGTTAAGTACTTGAAGAGGACTAAGGATATGTTCTTGGATTATGGAGGGGTAGATGAGCTCACTGTAAGAAGATACATTGATGCTAATCTCAAAAACAGATAAAGATGATTTTCATTTGCAATCCGGGTTTACATTTTGTCTCAATAAAGCTGCAGTGAACTGGAAGAGCTCGAAGCCAAATACTGTAGGAGATCCTACTAATGATGCTAAGTATATCGCATTGTTTAATGCAGCCGTATAGGCGGCTTGGATCAAGAAGTTCATTACTGAACTTGATGTGGTTCCAAGCATTGGCGATCCAATAAAGTTTTGCTGCAATAATAATGGAGCCATTATTGTGGTTGAGGAATCACGGTCTCACCAGTAATCCAAACACTTACTTAGTTGATTCAATTTGATCTGAGTAGTCAATCAAAAAGAGAATGTGTAGATTTGCAAAACACCTACTAACCCACTGTTGAATTTATGTTGGAGTAGAAGCATGATGGGCACTTGGGTCATTCGATGTTAAATACATGAATGATTGGCTATAGTGCAAATGGGAGATTGTTGGAGTAGGTGCTCCAGAGCCAACTAATTATTATGGAATTGACTCTTTGTAATAATGTTTATTAATCAATAAAACGCATTATCCACTATATCACATAAATCATACTATATGTATTGATATATGTCCTTAGGATGGGAGAACCGTGACGAGGGTATCAAGTGTTTCAAACCTTGATAGTGAGAACCCTATCATCACATATGGTGGCCATTCTAGAAATGTCTATAGCCCCAGTATTATTCTGACCAAGGACACAAATAATATGGTAAGGCTGTTATAGTGTTGAACGACCCTATCGAAAGGCAGTGACTGATCTCACTTGTCAAGGTTGTTTGCCAATAACCTGGTGCAACGCATGTGTGCTTTCTAGAGGCAAGTTCACTGGACAGACCCATTAGAGGATTCGAAATGGATGGTAACCCTAGTGTCTATGTAATAAATCCTCTAATGGATGGTGGTGCATGTAATCCTTAGACTTGAGATCACCGGAGCGCCTTATGCACTAATTGGTGTAGTTTGACACTAGCCCAACGTAGTTCTATTCAACGCTATCAATACGGTAGTGATTGGCTACATTGAGAAGTGTATCGAGACTATGGTGGATCGACAAAGGATTCATCACTCCTCGGTACGGGAGAGGTTACTCACTAGGTAATTCAGTAAATGACAATGACACTAAATCAGTGGCCACATGGGATTAAGTTGTTGCTCAATGCAATTTGATACTCTTGTCATTGGTCCAATAACTGAATACAAACATGTCGAGGATATCTGAGGTTGACATTATTTATGTAGCTTGATGCGTGTTTACTACAACATGCATAAATAGCAAGTGCACTAGTCGCACGGGTAATAAAGTAATGAGTGAGTATCGTTCCCATGAGGATTGGTTGCTAAGCACTAAGTTTTTCTACTGTTTTCAAGTTGGAGCAATCAAGTTGTTTGGATTGAAGGGAGAAAAATTAAACTTAAAACTAAAACAAAATTTCTAAATATTCAAAACTAATTATGAAAGCAAGATCAAAAACAAGGTAATATCAGTTTAAAATAACAGGTAGGGTTTTGATTTCATTCAGACTCAATGGATTAACCCTACAGATTATGCTATGTCCATATTCACATGCATTGATTGTAAATCGAATTCTCTAAATTGTAAAAATACCTTTTCAGGCTATGTTTTCCTACTCTTCCCTATTAAACTTCCACACCCAACAAATTGAAGATTAAAAGTTCTAAGCTCATTAAGCACCTAGAATCCTAGATTGATTTCATTGATTCTTAAATCTATCTCTAGCATTTAATACTACAATGGTGATTACCCAAGAAGCTTAACATGAATTATTTCTCAATCTCATCATGTTCATCAATTAATAACAATAAAAACAGAATAACCCCACAATCATTGCAATAGCATATGAAAATAATAAAAATCAATTGCTTAATCCATGAGAATCCGAACTACATCAAAACCCTAACCCAAAATGGGTTAGTTCATAGCTAAATCAACAACACAAACAAAAGAAACGAAAAACCCAATGTTCAACATAATGAAAATAAGAGAAAGGACAAGAGATCTCCCTAAATGACGAATCCACTAGTTTTAATCTCGAATCTTCACCCTTTTCAATCAAAGTTCGCCCAAGTTTAACCTAAGAAAATGAAAATAGCTCCTCTTTACTAAAAACGAACGACCTCCAACAAAAATGCCTAAGTTTTGCTTTTATACCTCACTCAAAAACCTTGGAAAATGCCTAAAAATGAAACTATACGTTTTGGAATTCCCAAACTTTGCCGCGGTGAAGAAGGATTCTCGTCGCCGCGACAAAGTGAAATAAAACTCTCGTGCGTAACTCTTTTCGCCGCGGCGAAGAACAAGCTTCACCACGGCGAACCATCATGTGGAATTTTGAATTTACAAAATTGCCCTCTACTTGCTTCTTTGCTTGAATCTTCGATCTTCGACGCTCTCCTCATGGAAACAAGCTTCATAGTGCTCCATTCTGCTTCAGAACTTTCCCAACTTCTGAGATCCGTTCACTACTGAGTCCAAAAACTCCAATTCTCTCATTATTTGCATAAAATGTCCATTTTAGCCTGAAACACAAAATATAAAGAATTAAGTAGCAATTCAGGTCAAAATGAACTAAGAAGTATCTGAAATCCAACTAAAAAGTCTAATAAAAGCAGTATAATCCACGGATTATCAAATACCCCCAAACTAAAGACATGCTCGTCCCCGAGCATAAGGTACAAAACTCACAGAAAGAAAAGCAATGAACAAACAAAAACACAAAACATAACACAACCAAACTAAAAAAAAAAAAAAATCAAACTCAAACTCAACAAGAATTGCCTAGAAATTTCACAAGTCTCAAAGGTTGTTGAAAAATTATTATCAGAAAATGTTCAACACTCCAAGAAGTTATAAGCTACATCGACTGTCTTCCTCTATCGGTCCACCGAGTAGGTGATCCCCACTTCAATCCACATTCCAACTTCTTGGATTATTTTATGCAGAAATGAAAAGTTTATCAAATGGTGGCAGACTCCTTAAGCCTAAATATCGAACTACTCTCCACTAATGTAGACTAGACATTGCTAAGAATCAATAGGTCTTTACAAGTTTGTAATGTTAGGCTCAGGTAGTGGGTTCCAAGAAAAGGATAGGATAAACAAAGTAAGAGAACTCAGTTTTCCTCATACAAATACTAAAAGTCACATCAATCTCCATTTCTTCTCAACCACCAATCAAAGTGTCAACCATTTTACAACCCTCAAACTTAATATTTCTTATTTCTTATTTCTGATTTGGAATTGAACCAAGAAAATTTTTTTTTTTTTTTTTTTTTTTTTTTGAAAATAATAAAATTCATTCGAATTAACTACCTCTCTTATTCTTATTGCCCTTCTCATAACCCCCAAACTGTTCTTTTAATGATTCGTACAACTCTTCACTTTCTTTGTGTTTGCATTAGGCCCAAAATTCTCCTAAGGGTACGATAAAGTGTTTATGGTAATTGGATCGGACAATTTTAGGTTTGCAAAGAAAATAAAGCAATGATAATCTCACAAGGCTCAAATGGTGACTAGAGACAAATTCATTCATGGGTCGGTTAGAAAGGCTCAAACCTTCCGAAAAATGCCTAAATCATTTCCTCAACAATGTCTATTCCTAAGATTTCGCCTCAAGCACTTCTTTACTAGGTTCTAGAATCCACCAACATTATCAAACTTTACCTAACCACATAAAAAGAATCTAAGCATGCCGAAATAAATGAAAATGGTGGTTGAACCACTCAACAAACCTCAATCAAAATTCAGTCAATAAGCATAAACTTGAAGCAATGCTTAACATTTTTCAACAATAAAATCCCAACAATCCTAGTCTCATCATGGACTTATGCAATTCATCATTGGCAACCACAATAAAAACACAAACGTAACTGAAACAAAAATAAAAATAATTTCAATTTTTTCCTACCCCCAAACTAAAGATGACATTATCCCCAATGTCACATTATGCACAAATTAGGAATAGAAAATAAAATAGAAAAAGGTGCGAGATAGTTCCCTGATTAATCCATGAAGTTGAAGTTCCGCTCAACAGAGTGCACACCAAGTCCTCAGCTTTTTCATCACCCAAATTCTGTAAAAACAATTGAAAACTGTGGTGTCCACTATGTTAGAAAAATCCACTGACTAATATGAAAGTATTACAACCCTAATCTCGTCTTTACATTAACTAGAAATTAAAACAAGAATGAAACAACTAACACAATCCCAAACAAAAATATCAAATGAGTTCAATGTTCAAAATAAAAGAAAAACAGAAACAACTAAAACAAATACAAATAACGAAAACTAAAACAGGTGCTCAGGTGCTCATTCTTCGGCCTCCTCCTCTTCCTCAGCGTCATCCTTTTCTAAATCGGAGCCCATCCACTCATCTGAATCCCAGTCTTCCCACTGGTTTTCTAAAGTATCAATCTCGAAGTTGTTACAGCAGCTCAGTTGCAGCTCATGTGTCTTCCTGGTCTGCTCTGCCAGTCACCCGTGACGTCGCTCCATCCGTTTCATCTAACCTATCATTTCTCTCATTGGGACTGTTGAATCGGATGCGGTGGTAGCTGCTGTTGTTCTCCTTCTCTTGGTGCCTGATCTGGTCCCTTCTTCTAGTTGAGGCGCAAGATGTTTGTGGAAATAGGTTGTGTCGAGGACTGGGGCAGCATGGATCAGTGGCTCATCATTCCGTACCTCGATTCCTGCTTGAGTGCACAACTCTGTAATGAGATGTGGGAACGGAAAACTGCCTTGCCTTGGTTTGGCTACATGCTGAATGTTGTTCAGGATAATTTGTCCCACATCCATTCTCTTTTCTGTGGCAATAGAATACAACAAAAGTGCCTTCTCATACGTCACTGTACTGTAGTGCGTTTCTAGCATCATCCTCGCACTGATAAAATACTGCCACAACCGAGCCATCGGTGTCAAATTAGTTCCCTTAATGCTCTTCTTGCCCTTTTTTGAAACTTCCCAAGTGGTGTCTGGTTTTGTAATGACCGGAAGAATAATATCATCCTTAAACTTTGTCTTCCTAAAATCCGCATACTCATCCTGGTCAATGTGAGGTAAGCCATAGAAATCATTGATGACCTTTGCCATAAATACCACATCAGTACCCCTCACAAAAACAACCCCCTCATCACATTCAGGGAGGTTGGCATAAAACTGTCTCACCAATGGTTCCACAGCCGCATGTGCGGGTTCACTCATAAAGTCCTCCCAACTTCTCCCTAGACTCCACTCATCAGCCTAGTTTGCAGTCAGTCCACGCTCAAGGATAAATCCCTTGTCTTTCCTTTTGGCTGCTGCCTCATAGTTTTTCCGAGCCTTTTCATTTACAAACCGGTCGTCTACTTTTTTTCCTTTTCCCTTGCCCTTGGATGGTACCTTGACTTTCAGCGGCATTTTCTCCAAAACTACACTTCAACTCAACAATGCAACCCAAAAATTCAAACCTAAGTGTCCTACGACAACCAATTCAATCCTGCAAAAATTGACAACACTTCCAAAAATTCGTACTTAGCCCCCAAACTATGATTTTTCCAAATTCAACCAAACACTCCAAAATTCCACACTCCTCAATATCACATAATGCACAATCAACCCTTCCTCAAACAGAATCAACACTCACAAGCACAAAAATTTCACAACTCAACCAACAATCAACATTTTCAGATCTACAAATCAAAACTCGAAATTTTAGAGATAAAATGCTTAGAGAACGTGAAATCTTACCCAAACTAAGGAGTATTTGCCACCAATTGAGCCAAAATCAGCCTAGATTGCAAAACCCCCAATTTCTTGAACAAAAAAATTTCGTGAATTTTTCCCAAAAATTGTTGTTGAAATGAGTTGGTTTGGTGTTTAGGAGGGTTAAAGAGTGAGAAAATTTTCTTGGAAGTCACCGGGATAGCTTTGGATTGAATGTTGGAAAATTTTTCTCTGAACTGCGTTTGAGAGGTTTGCGAAAAAATGAAGCGTCGCGTTGAATTTATACACAGCGGTTTTCGCCGTGGCAGAGTTCTTCGTTCAACCCTAGTTTCAACCCAAGTTTTGCCGCAGTGAAACTTTACCGAGAGTACAGCGCTGTGGCGACGAACAATCTTTGCCGCGGCGAAGTTCCCTTAGTCAATTTCGCCCATATTTCTCTCACCGCGGCGAAAAATTACCGAGAGAATGGCACCGCGGCTGATAATCCGTGGATTATACAGTTTTCATGAGTCTTTTTATTCGGATGTCAGGTACTTTGTGGTGCATTTTGACCTGAATTGTTGTTTAATTCTTTACATTTTGTGTTTCAGGTTAAAATGGACATTTTGATCAAATAAGGGCAAAATTGGAAGTTTTCGACTCAGAAGTTAGCGGATCTCAGGAGTTAAGAGAGTTAGGAAATAGGATAAAGCACGATGAGGCTTGTTTGAAAGGGAGAGCATCGAGAATCGAAGAAGAAAGCAAAGAAGCAAGTAGAGTGGCAATTATGTAATTTCAGAACCTTTCAAGTTGCTTCGCGCCGGCGAAGATTTGTTCTTCGCCGCAGCGAAGTACGGCAGAAAAGAACAAGTCTGAGGCTTTCTTGGCCGCGGCGAGAGTCGTGATTTTCAGTTTTGTAAAACACACAGTTTTACGTTGTGCGTATTTTTTTGAGAAATTTAGGGCGAGGTATAAAAGAAAAACTTAACCTCTTTGCCCAGGGGCATGCAGGAAGTAGGGTTAGCAACTTTTACATTATTTTTGGATTAAACTTAGAGATTTTTTAGCAATTGAAAGAGGTGAAGATTTGAATTTGAACCAGAGGATTCATCAATTGGGGAGATTTCTTATCCTCTCTCTTACTTTTCATTATGTTGAACTTGATTATTTTCATTTTTCCTAATTGTAGTGTTAATTTAGCTATGAACTAACTCATTTTGGGTTAGGGTTTTGATTGTAATTCGGATTTCTAATGGGTTAATTATTGATCACGTTATATTCATATGACTATGTGTTGATTGTGTGTTTACTCTGATTTTTAATGCTTTACGTGATGAACATGATGAGATTGAGAAATGAATCATGTTAGGCTTCTTGGGTAATCACCATTATAGTATTGGATGCTAGAGATAGATTCAAGAATTAATGAAATCATTATAGGATTCTTATGCTTAATGAGTTTGGAATTGTTAACCTTCAATTTGTTGGGTGCGGAAGGTTAAAAATGAAGAATAGGAAAACATAGCCTAAAAAGGTATGTTTAACACCTTCGTGAGTTCGGTTTACAATCAATGCATATGAATGTGAATGTAGTATAATTTTTAGGTTTAACCCATAAAATCCGAATGAAGTCAAAACCCTACCCGTTTTTACTTGAATTGTTTTTCTGAAATTTTTATCTTGCAATCTTTAGTTAAATTTTAGTTTAATAGTTATTGTTCAGATTAGTTTTAATTAGCTCCCATCAATCCAAAGATTTCGATTGCTCTAACTTGATAATAGTAGAATACTTAGTGGTTAGCTAACAATCCTCGTGGGAAAGATCTCTACTCATCATTATATTACTCGTGCAATTAGTATACTTGCTACATATTGCATGTTGTAGGAAACACGCACCAAGTTTTTGGCGCCGTTGCCGAGGAATGCTTTAAGTTAACATTGAGTCTTTCTATAGTTAGCTAGATTGGAGTTTTAATTTTTTTTTTGTTTTTTTGTTTTTTTTGTTTTTAAATTTTCAGTTGGTGTGATCTCACTTTCCTTCATTTCTGTTTTTGCAATTTATGCAAAGAATGAGAAGTCAACCAGTGATCCCTATTGACCTTGAGCTTGAGAGGACAATTAGACAACGTAACTGAGAGAGAAGAGAAAGAGAGGATTTAGTTGTAGAAGCAGAAGAAATAGTTGTTGAAATGGCTGAACCAGAAAATAGGACACTGAGGGAATTTTCAGTTCCCACAGTGAACGGTAATGGGTCGAGCATTACTAGACCTACAGGGCAAGCAACAACTTTGAGATCAAGCCGGCTATCATCCAGATGATCCAACAGTCGGTTAGGTTCAATGGTGACTTGAAGGAAGATCCGAATCAGCACATTGCAAATTTCTTGGAAATTTGTGACACCTTCAAGTCAAATGGAGTGTCGGATGACGCTATTAGGCTGCGATTATTCCCATTCTCATTGGGAGATAAAGCCAAGGGGTGGTTAATGGCATTACCATCGGGAACTATAACAACTTGGAATGATCTAGCACAAAAATTCCTTACCAAAATGTAGAAATGATATCACATCATTTCTACAGGATGATTCCGAGTCATTGTATGAGGCTTGGGAGAGATACAAGGAGTTAATGAGGAAATGCCCACACCATGGTTTACCAGTTTGGCTTCAAGTCCAAATGTTCTACAATGGATTAATGAGTAATGTACAAACCATGGTGGATACAGCTTCAGGAGGGGCTTTGCAGAATAAGACACCAGAAGAGGCCTATGAGTTGCTTGAGGTGCTGGCAAGCAACAACTATCAAAGACCAAATGAGAGAGCCACAACAAGGAAATCTTCGGGTCTTCATGAAGTTGATGCATTCACAGCCATCTCAGCCCAACTCACGGCACTTCAGAGACAGTTTGGAACTATGCAGGAAAACTCTATTCAAGCACCTCAACTAACGTGTGATTTTTGTGCAAGGAATCATGTGAGCAGCGACTGTCAAGTTGGGAACACATTTGCTTCGTCATCTTCATCAACGGAGCAAGTGAACTACTTGGCGGGTAATCAGAGACAACCAAACAACCCATACTCCAACACATACAACCCGGGGTGGAGAAATCATCCGAACCTGGCTTGGGGAAATCAGAACCATCAAAATAACCAATGGAACCAGAGGAACGTTCCAAATAACCAACCAGGGGTGAATAACCAACTGGGAGATCAAAGAGTGACAAAGGTGGAAGATATGTTTAAGAAATTCATGCAGGAGACCACAGGATTTATGAGTGAGATGAGGACGAATTTTAGAAATCAAGGGGCGTCCATTCAGAGTCTTGAGGTACAGGTGGGCCAATTGGCCGAGAAATTGAATGAGAGACCGCAGGGTTCCTTACCAAGTAATACAGTGACCAACGCACGTGAGCAAGCTAACGCCATCACTTTAAGAAGTGGGACAGTTTTGGAAGAGGTAGAGCGAAATACCAAGAAGGTTGAGCAACCCAGAAAGGAAAAGTCGGATGAAGAAATTGATGAAGAGATAGTTGCTGAAGAGAAACCAAGTGGTTTGGAGGAAGAAGAAAAGAAATAGAATGAAAGACAAAAGAAGAAGGAGAAATTGCCATTCCCCGAGATACCACCAGAGTTGGCACATCACACCCACCCGTGTCTTTTCCTCAGAGATTGAAGAAAAAGAATTAGGATAAGCAATTTTCAAAGTTTATTGAAATTTTTAAAAAATTGCACATTAATATTCCTTTTGCAGATGCATTGCAGCAGATGCCGAGCTATGCAAAGTTCCTCAAGGAGATCTTATCGAATAAAAGGAAGCTAGATGATGAGGAAACGGTGATGCTAACGAAGGAGTGTAGTGCCATCCTCCAGAAGAAGTTACCTCCAAAGCTCAAAGATCCAGGGAGTTTTACTATTCCTTGTATTATAGGAAATATTACATTTGATCGTGTTTTGTGTGATCTAGGAGCTAGTATTAATTTGATGCCCTTTTCTGTTTTCAGGAGATTGGGAATTGGTGAGGTGAAGCCAACGACCATATTGTTGCAACTAACGGATAGATCAATAAAACATCCAAGGGGGATAGTAGAGGATGTGTTAGTGAAGGTGGGGAAGATAATTTTTCTAGCAGATTTTGTGGTGTTGGACATGGAAGAGGACAAGGAAATTCCTTTGATTTTGGGCCGACCATTCTTTGCCACGGGGAGAGCACTAATTGATGTACAGGAAGGAAAGTTACTATTGCGGGTTCAAGATGAAATAGTGACTTTTAATGTCTTTGAGGCGATGAAGTTTCCGGCTGAAACGGATTCATGTTTTAGTGTAGATGTGGTGGACAAATTGGTTAAGGAATCCATGGAAGAAAACACCCCACAGTTACCTCTAGAAGCTTGTATAGCTAAATCAAAAACAATAGAGGTAGAAGAGTCGGAGAGGAATGATTGTGCTAGGATGTTAGAAGCACTTCAACCGATTGATGAGAGTCAGGATGTAGAATTTGAGGAGTTTGATTTTGACAAAGAGAAGGAGAAGGAGAAAAATGAAGAACCTCCAAAGCTTGAATTGAAACCTTTACCTTCCAATCTCAAATATGCTTATCTAGGGGACTCAGAAACTTTTTCGATGATTATTAGTTCAGATTTGAGTACATTAAAGGAAGAGCGGTTGATTAGGGTGTTGAGGGAACATAGGTTAGCAATTGGATGGACAATCTCGAACATTAGAGGTATCTCGCCATCATTTTGCATGCATAAGATACTCATGGAGGATGATTTTAAGCCTAGGGTACAACCACAACGGAGATTGAATCCTTCGATGAAGGAAGTAGTGAGAAAGGAGGTGGTACAACTCTTAGATGCGGGGATCATTTATCCTATTTTCGATAGCCCATGGGTGAGCCTGGTACAAGTGGTTCCGAAGAAGGGAGGTATCACTGTGGTGAAAAATGAGAGTAATGAGTTGATACCAACGGTGATGGTGATGGTGACGGGCTGGAGAGTATGCATCGATTATCGTAAGTTGAATGAGGCGACAAGGAAGGATCACTTTCCATTACCTTTCATTGATCAGATGTTGGAGAGATTGGCAAGACATGCCTATTATTGTTTCTTGGATGGGTATTCAGGATATAATCAAATTGCCATCGCTCTTGAGGATCAAGAGAAAACGACCTTCACTTGCCCCTATGGCACTTTTGTCTACCGAAGGATGCCTTTTGGATTATGCAATGCACCAGTAACATTTCAAAGATGCATGATGTCAATCTTTGGGGACATGGTGGAACGGTTTATAGAAGTCTTCATGGATGACTTCTCAGTTTTTGGTTCATCATTCGAAAGCTGTCTAACTAATCTTTCTTTTGTTTTGCAGCGATGCAAGGAGACGAACCTGGTGCTTAATTGGGAGAAGTGTCACTTCATGGTCCAAGAGGGAATAGTGCTAGGGCATAGGATCTCCAAGGATGGAATTGAAGTTGATCGAGCAAAGACAGAAGTGATCGAGAAGCTGCCACTACCATCGAATGTCAAAGCAGTTCAAAGTTTCCTGGAGCATGCAGGGTTTTACAGACGTTTCATCAAAGATTTTTCTAAGATTTCTAAACCCCTTTGCAATTTATTAAATAAAGATGTTGTTTTTGACTTTAACGATGATTGCATGTATGCCTTTATAACTCTGAAAAGATTATTAGTATCTGCACCTATTATTGTAGTTCCCGATTGGGGACTACCCTTCGAATTGATGTGTGATGCTAGTGACTTTGCTTTAGGGGTAGTTTTAGGATAGAGGAAAAACAAAGTGTTGCATGTAATTCAGTATGCTAGTAAAACACTCGTTGATGCACAATTGAATTACACCACCACTGAAAAAGAATTGTTGGCTGTAGTTTTTGCTTTTGACAAGTTTCGTTCTTATTTGTTAGGTGTAAAGGTGATCATCTACACGGACCATTTAGCACTCCGGCACCTATTGGCAAAACAAAAAGCAAAACCTCGGCTGATAAGATGGATATTACTACTACAGGAGTTCGAGTTGGAAATTCGAGATAAGAAGGGGTCAGAAAATTTGGTGGCTGATCACTCTCGAGAATCGAGAGACCAATCAAGGGAATTGAGGAGGAGATGCCAATTACAGAAACATTCCCGGATGAGAAGTTGATGAGAGTGGAAGAAGCACCATGGTATGCGAATTTTGCAAACTATTTGTCGTTAAGGGTGCTCCCAAGTGGTATGACTTATCAACAAAAGAGAAAATTTTTCTCAGATTTGAAGTACTACTTTTGGGAAGAACCGTTTCTATACAGACACTGTACTGATCAAATGATACGGAGATATGTCTCGGAGGTAGAGATGGAGAGCATTCTAAGGCATTGTCATGAGAAGGAAGTAGGTGGCCATTTTGGGGGAGCTAGAACAGCAGCCAAGGTTTTACAATCGGGATTTTATTGGCCGACCCTCTTCAGGGACTTCCGGATGATTCAAGAGTGTGACCAATGTCAACAGACGGGTAATATTTCAAAAAGAGATGAGATGTCATTGAACAACATCCTAGTCGTTGAACTCTTTGATGTGTGGGGGATAGATTTCATGGGTCCATTTCCAAGTTCTTTTGGGAACACGTTTATCTTGGTAGCGGTGGATTACGTGTCGAAGTGGGTTGAGGCAGTTGCATTGCCGACTAATGATGCTAGGGTAGTGATTAAGTTTGTGAGGAAGAATATTTTCTCAAGGTTTGGGGTACCACGAGCAATCATTAGTGATGGAGGATCTCATTTTTGCAATAGGCAAATGGATGCATTGTTGAGCAAATATGGAGTGACACATAGAGTTGCAACACTGTACCATCCACAAACGAGCAGGCAAATGGAACTGTCAAATAGAGAACTCAAGGGGATTCTAGAAAAGACAATTAATGCATCTCGGAAAGATTGGTCACGGAAGCTGGATGATGCGCTGTGGGCATACCAAACCGCTTTCAAGACTCCGATCGAAATGTCTCCATTTAGAATGGTTTATGGGAAAACGTGCCACTTGTCGGTTGAACTTGAGCATAAGGCATATTGGGCAGTCAAGCAGCTAAACATGGACTTAAAAGCTGCTGGAGAAGAAAGGATGCTAACTTTGAACGAACGCTTTCAAGACTCCGATCGAAATGTCTCCATTCAGAATGGTTTACAGCTTCATCAAAACGAATGTTCCAGCTCCTTGAAGCTTGCTTGAGTCCATAAATGGATCTCTGCAACTTGCATACCTTATTAGCTTGACTATCAAGAATGAAACCATCAGCTTGTGTCATATACACATCCTCCTTAAGGTTTCCATTCAGGAAAGCAGTTTTGACATCCATTTGCCAAATCTCATAGTCATGATATGCAGCAATTGCAAGCATAATCTGGATGGATTTAATCATGGCAATAGGCGAAAAGGTTTCTTCATAGTCAATGCCATGAATTTGTTTGAAACCTTTAGCAACCAGCTGTGCTTTATAAGTATGCGCGTTGCCATCCATGTCAGTCTTCTTCTTGAAGACCCATTTACACCCTATGGGGTTTACCCTTTCAGGTGGTTCCACCAGAGACCACACTTGGTTCTAGTACATGGAGTCCATCTCAGATTTCATGGCTTCAAGCCATTTAACGAAATCTGGATCCGATATAGCGTCTTCATAGGTTCTAGGTTCATCGTCTTGGTAGACTAGTACGTCAACATGTTGAGTCATGAGATAACCGTATCTTTTAGGCTCATGGCATACTCTTCCAGATCTACGTAGCTCCTGTGCTACCTGAGGTGGTTCACTTTGTTCCACAAGTTGTGGAGTAATCTCCTCATGATGCTCAACCACTTCCTATGGCACATCATCCCGTCCTTCGTCTAGTATATCTTATGGTTCTAGAACTTCATCTAGTTCTACTTTTCTCCCACTACTACTTCTTAGAAAATATTCCTTTTCTAGGAAGACACTAAATCGAGCAACAAAAATTTTGCGCTCTTTTGGGTGGTAGAAATAGTATCCTTTGGTCTCCTTTGGACACCCCACAAATGTACATTAACAGGATTTTAGGCCCAGCTTGTTCGAAGTCAATTTCTTAACATAAGCTTCGCAACCCCAAATCCTTAGATAAGACAAGTTGGGCTTTCGCCCACTCAATAGCTCATATGGAGTCTTAGCTACAGACTTTGACGGCACAATGTTCAAAACATGAGTCGCAGTCTCTAGGGCATAACCCCAGAACGATGTAGGTAAATCACTAAAACTCATCATGGACCTAACCATGTCAAGTAAGGTCTTCTTCCTCCTTTTTGACACTGCATTGTGTTGGGGTGTATAAAGAGGGGTGAGTTGTGATATTATCCCACATTCCTTCAGGTACTCTGAAAACCCTGAGCTTAAGTATTCTTCTCCTTGATCCGACCAAAGAGCTTTAATACTTTTGCCCAACATATTCTGAACTTCATTCCTAAATTCCTTGAATTTATCAAATGCTTCAGATTTATGTCTCATAAGGTAGACATAACCATATCTACTGAAATCATCAGTAAATGTGATGAAGTATGAATATCCACCTCTGGCCTCAACTGTTAGTGGACCACATACATCACTATGGATGATGCCTAACAGCTCAATAGCCCTTTCACCTTGTCCTATGAAAGGAGACTTGGTCATCTTGCCTAATAGGCATGACTCGCATACCTCAAATGACTGAAAGTCAAAATGGTCCAAAACTCCATCCCTTTGAAGTTTTGCAATGCGAGACTTATTAACATGACACAATCTACAATGCCAGAGATATGTTGGGTTTTGATCGCTATGTTTAGCTTTCTTGGTTTCAATATTGAGAATATCTTTATTGTTTAAATCAAGAACATATAATCCATTATATAACCTTGCAATTCCAAATAGAATACCATTCAAACGAAAGGATAACAATCCATTAGATATCTGAAAATGATACCCTATATATCCAAAGCGGATACTGAAATAATATTTCTAGAAATAGAAGGTACGTGATAGTAGTTATGTAGTTCAAATAACAAGCCCATAGGCAAAGATAAACAGTAAGTCCTAGTGTGCTGTCGTAGGCAACCAAGATTAAAACCTAAAAACATATGTAGTAGTGTGAGTCAGGATCATTCCCATGGAGAGTGTCTAGCCGAATTTAATGTTATGTGAACCAGTATTTGGGGGGTTGAGTTAAACAGAAACAATTTCAGGAAAACAACAATTCAAATTAATCAATCAATCAATCAAATAATGAAACTTGGTCTAGGTCAACATCCACCATCGGAATCTTACAGCTGATCATCGATACAAAAATAAATCAATTTATACCCTGAATATTCACCGTTGGAACTATTTTCCTATCTCTCCTTAGTTGTAATTAATTAAGAAACAAGCGATCTAATTAACCTTACTACTAAATAACCCTAGACAAGCACTAAAGATTTAATCTAGTGGCAGCCTTAAGACCTAGAGAGATCGATGAAGCTAAACAACACAAACACAAGCAGTTGTATTTAATTCAGTCAAATGTTCTTCTTAAGACTTAACAATTCCTGACGCAGCAAATTCTTAAACCCTAATTGCTTCACAAGTTAAAGGGATCAAATAATTACGGATTTGATATCAAACTTAGCAGTAGATTGCAACAATTAATAAACTAGTAGGCCTCCTAATAATTAAATGCAACAATCATTAAAATAGGCATAGAAGAACATCCAATACTCAAAACATATATTGAACACTAAAGAAAAACAGGTTAGATCTCACAGTTTATTGATTCCGAGGCCTCCGTCTCCTTCGACCAAGTTATAAAAGTTTAGCCACTCATGGCCATCACGAAAATTCAAAGGAAAAGTTCAAGAAGATGAGAGAGAGAGGTGTCTGTGTCTCTCTCTGATCTCCCTCTCTCAATATCCAATTCGAATTTTAATTCTACTAAATCTAAATCTCCTAAAAATATTCTAAAATCCCAAAATAACCTTTATCCTAATCTGAGTAATTGAAAATAAAATAAAGTCTTAATACAAAATAGGAAAGTGGTGTGTCTAGCTGTAATTTTCGTGTAATAGGTCTTCAAATCTTCCAATAATAAACTGCCTATTTGAATTTCATGACAAGGTAGAATGTTCCAGAACATTGGCAGTACAGGTGTGTCAACATCAAGCCCAATTACAACCTTGATGTAGCACGTATCTCTCCAAACTCAAAACATGAAAGTTGTAGATCTCTTTCTTAGCGTTCCACAGCATTTTGAATCATCTCAATCAGATCTTGGATGAGAGATTTATGCCCAGATTACGAAACAATGTCGAAACTGTCCGAATTCACCTAATTAGTTCCGTTTTGTAATTAACGCCTCCATTTGCATCCTAAATCAAAATAGAATAATAATGAGTACATTTAGGCAGCAAATAAGTATAAAATACTAGACATTAAGGGGGGGTAAATATGACATTTTGCATTCTCATCAAGTCCCTATAGCCACATGTGCTCCATTTCCAACTCGTAGGTCCACCTCTCCCTTGGCGAGCACTCTACTCTGCCTTAGTCCCTGCACATCAGTACAAATGTGAGTACCACATCCTGTGTCAATGACCCAAGATGTTGAGGGAGAGAAATTAATCTCAATCATAAAAATACCTGAAGTCGTAGCCTCTGACTTCTTCTTGCTTGCGAGGAAAGCCTTGTAGTGTTTCCTCTAGTGGCCAGGCTTGCCACAAAAGAAGCAGACTGCCTTGCCCTCCCTATGCCACTTTCAGGCCCAAGAGCAACCTGTCATTTGGGCTTGGGCTTGGGTTTGGCCTTGGCCTTACCCTTGCCATTGCCCTTCGCTTTAGTGGCAGCAACCAGTAAAACAGCTTGGACTTTTTCAAGTCCTGCTTTGCAGTCCTCAGCATGTTCAAAAGTTCTAACAAGGTTTTCTCCATCATGTTCATATTGAAATTCATTATGAGCGGAGCATAAAAGTCATGCAAGGATTGCAGAATTAAATCCATTTGTAATTCTGCATCCAAGCCACATCCCAAAGTCTCAAGCCTCTCTATGTGCTAAATCATCTTGAGCACATGAGGACCAACTTGGGCACCCTCAGTCAGACGACTCCCAAACAGTGCTTTCGACACCTTGTACCTCTCATGTCGAGCATTTGTTTCAAAAAGCTCATTGAGGTGTAGAATAATGGAAGAAGCATCCATATTCTCATGTTGCATTTGCAGCATAGGTGTCATCGATGCTAACATCAAGCATTGAACGCTATCAGCATCATCAAGGAACTTTTGATAAGTATCCTTAACTTCCCAAGTGGCATCAGGATCAGGATCAGGCTCAACCATGTATGGCTTTTCAAGGATATACAATTTCTTTTCTAACTTGAGTATAATCCGAAGATTACGATACCAGTCTGAGAAATTGGATCCATCCAACCTGTTTTCTTTCTCGATTATCGGTCGCAGGTTCATAATGCTCATTTTGGTGAATCTACAATTGCAGAAAAGATAAAGTTATTATAAAATTCAACATTATTTAATATGGTCTTTTATTAAGCGATGCTCCCACTATTTTACTCAAGCCAATAGCCCTCGTTATTAACTCGGGAAAGCCTGTTAACTTTCCTAGTGGACCGAGATCCTATCCTGCCCATTTCAAACCTTCGCTTTGGTGAACAAGCGAAAATGAGTTGATTAGGTAGGCTAACAAACTTAATCCACAGCAGTTGATAGCTCCCACTATCAACCTCAAATGTGAGAAATCCAACAAGCCAATCACACAATCCAATGGCTCCAACCATTGTCCTCAAGTGTGATTCTCAGTAATAGTAGAGTGGACACTACATGTCACCACATACACACAATATGTGTACTACTCTACTATGCCTATGACGAGTTTATCAACCTTCGCTTTAGCGAACAAGCAAAACCGTCATTTTAAGTCGACCCATCACTATTAAGGAAAACTCCAATGCATTTTAACCTCCCACTGGTAGAAGTGTACCCTTCGCTTTGGCGAACAAGGTTTCGACGAACAGTGGTTTGATTAAAACCATGGCGATGGAAGGCTTACGTGACTTAATATACTTTAATTGAGGGTTTTTATTTAATGTCTTATCAGATTATTATCTTTGTTAGAATGACATTGTTTGGCATGTTATTCAACATTCAACCTTAGCACGCATTCTAAACACAATATTAAAACGTGTCGGTACATTGCCTAACTAAAACCGATTTCCTCGAGCCTAGAGGAATCGGTGGGTCACCTAGGGGTCCTGTAATAAATATCTTGAGTCTTCAAGTATGGTTGCCTCGTCCTTTGGTCCGTCTTCAAGTACATTACAAAAATATCATTTAAATTTACAATAAGAATAACTATAAAAATTCTTTACATTAATAAATTTAGAAACCTCGATTTACATTCGAGGGGAATGAGATGAGAAGAGGATGCACATTGAGAAGAGGAGATAGGCAGGACACGCAGGCCCTATTTAATAAATTTACAACCATACATACCCAAAAATTTTAAAACATTCACCATAGGTCTAAGGCTCATGTACCAGGCACCATGCAATATACAAACAAGTACATAGCATAAATTTCAAAAACAATCAATTTTTGAATTGGGTGGGTTTATTAATTAATTGCCCTCTTTTATGTGCAAAATGATTATTAGCTTTATAGGTTATTTAAAAAACTACAGATTGGTCCCTTCACAAAAAATACAGAATTGGGAAAGCTACAGACTTCGCAGCGGTGAAGGTTTTATCTTCGCCGGGGCAAAAAATTCCAGAGAGCACTCGCCGCAGCAAAACCTGGAAATCCCCAATATGAACAGTTCGAATTATTTTGAAGTTTTTGTGTAATAGCACGAATCCAAATCAAATCGAACGCACACACGTTCAACCAAGATATCAACCAACCAATATAACATTCATTAACACATTATAAACCAATTTATCGTTTGAATCATTCATCCAAAAGCAGATTTTGCAGATTTTACAAAAAATAACATGTTATCAACCAAATACATGTTATAAATCACACAATAAACTGTAGAAATCAGTACCCGAGGCTCTGATACCACTGTTAGCGAACGACCCACTTACGCAGCGGAAAACAAAAACATAAATGACATGGATCGTTCCTTAGAACCAAGATCCGGGTATAATATCACAGTTTATACAATATATAAATTAAATCTGCAGAAAATCAGATTCAAGGTTCAATAACCTTACGCACGTTTGGAGGCTCCACCAACTTTATCCTTGAACGTTTTTGCTACCGACCCAAGTGTAGGATCGAACCGACGTAGTCCACACGAAGACAATCGCAAGGAACTAAGGAGGGATTTGCTAGATCCTCCTTAGACTTAAGAAACAAGAAGAAAAATCAAAGAAGAACTTCGATTCTTTGCAAAACAAAAGTGGCGTGAGAGTGAGAGTGTTTTGGGGCTGTGTATTTTCCTTTTCAATGAAAGAATGAATGAATAAAAATTCTCTCATTTTTCAATTAACACTTTTCTTTTATAATGTTATTTTACTTGCCCTATTCCCATATGGAATAGGCTTGGGCTCCAACCCAAACACCCCATGTTTCCAAACACCCCCTAATTAGATATTTATTTTAATTCATCATTATCTTCAATTAAAATCATTAATATATATTTAATATATATATATATATATATATATTAACATTTAACAATAATGATAATTTATTTAAATATATGCGAACACATATTTAAACGTAATTTCACTTATTTAATTTTTCTAATATATTAAATAAAGGCTACGACCTCAGCAAATTTAATTGCACTATAAAATTACCAAAATACCCTTTCACCTAAAAAGACGAAAACGCCCTTCTTTCTTCTTGGCTCTTAAATTATCTTCTATGTGTGTGACCCATAGGCTTGTCATCATACCGACAGTGTATAGTATCGCGATTAACACCAATTAATCGTCTTACTAAACACAGACCAAGATTGGCCCCTAGCAAGGCATCATGGCCACCCGATAGATTCGAATTCAGCAAAGTAGCTACCTGTCAATGATATGGTTACCGTACAATTCGATCCTTTCATCATATTGTATCTCGACGAGATGAAGGCATAGAAATAGTGTCAACCTTCGGTTACTCTCGATATTAGGGATTCAGTTTCTAGACCAATGACCTATATTATAATCCGAATAGAGCAACAACTCAATCCCACTGTGGCCACAGTTTTAGTATCGTTGCCATATACTGAATTGTGCCGTAAGATAACTTCTCCCGTACCTGGGAGTGATGAATCCTCTGTCAATCCACAATAGTCTTGATACACTCCTTGATGCAGCCAATCACCACCGTATTGATAGCTCTAAATAGAACTACGTTAGGCTAGTGTCAAACTGCACCAATTAGTGCACAAGGCGCTCCGGTGATCTCAAGTCTAAGGATCACATATACCACCATTCGTTAGAGGATTTATTCCATAGACACTGGGGTTACCATTCATATGGAATCCTCTTGCGGGTCAGTCCAGTGAACTTGCAGTGGTGTATCCGCCTATAGCAAGCACCCATGTGTTGCACCAGGTTGTCACCAAACAACCTTGACAAGTGAGATCATCACCGGCTTTCAACAAGGGTTGTTCAACACTATGATAGCCTTACCGTATTATCCGTGCCCTTACTTCAGAATAATACTAGGGCTACAGACATTTCTAGAATGGCCACCATATGTGCTCATAGGGTTCTCACTATCAAGATTTGAAACACTTGATACCCACGTCACGGTTCTACCATTCTAAAGACATATATTAGTACATATTGTAATAATAATGATTTACGCGATATAGAATAAAATGCGTTTTATTATTGATTAATGAACATTATTACAAAGAGTCAATTTTACAATAATTGATTGGCTTTAGGGCATCTACTCTAACATCCAGTAACTGAATACACAATATCGAGAGTAATCGAAGGTTGACACTATTTCTATGCCTTGACCTCGCCGAGATAACTGATGATGAAATGATCGAATTGTACAGTAGCCATATCGTTGACAAGTAGCTACTTTGCTGAATCCGAATCTATCGGGTGGCCATGATGCATTGCTAGGGGCCAATCTTGGTCTGTGTGTAGTGAGACGATTAATTGGTGTTAATCGCGATACTATACACTACCGGTATGATGAGGAGCCTATGGGTCACACACATAGAAGATGATTTAAGACTCAGGAAGTAAGAAGGGTGTTTTCATCTTTTTAGGCGAAAGGGTATTTTGGTAATTTCACAGTGCAATTAAATTTGCTGAGGTCGTAGCCTTTATTTAATTTATTAGAAAAATTAAATAAGTGAGATCATGTTTAAATATGTGTTCGCATATATTTAAATAAGTTATCATTATTGTTAAATGTTAATATATATATATATATATATATATATATATATATATATATATATATATATTAATTGATTTTAATTGAGATAATGATAAACTAAAATTAAAATATCTAATTGGGAGTGTTTGAAAACAAGGGGTGTTTGGGTTGGAGCCTAAGCCTATTCTATAAGGGAATAGGGCAATTAAAATTACACTGTAAAAGTAAAAGTTTAATTGAGAGATTAAATGATTCATTCATTTTTCAAAGAAAAGCTACAGCCCCTTATCTCACTCTCTCATGCCAGACTTTGTTTTTGATTGAAAATCAAATACATTTCATTTCTTCTTTGTTCTTAAGACTAAAGAAGATCTAGCAAATCCCTCTTTAATTCCTTGCGATTATTTTCGTGTGGACTACATCGGTTCAATCCTACACTTGGGTCGGTAGCAAAATACGTTTAGAGACAAAGTTGAAGGAGCCTCCAAATGTGCGTATGATTTCTTAAACTCTAAATTAATTTCTGCAGATTCTTATTTTGATATAAACTGTAAATTTGTACTCTGATCTTGGTTCTATGGAACGATCCGTGTTGTTATTAATTTTTGTTTTCCGCTACATCAATGGATCGTTTCCTAACAGATCCTACATTGGATCGATTAACGAAGAAATATGGTGAATAGTGTCAATGAATAGTTCAGTGCACAGTGTTGATAAACAGTTGGTGAACAGTGTCAATGAATAGTACTTGGTGAACAGTGATATGAACAGTATTCGTGAGTGATGAATCGCAAAGATGGAGCCTCCAAATGTGGGCATGAACTAAATCCTTGTATGGATTTGTTTTACACAGATTTTATTTTACGGTTTTGGTTTATGCATGAAAACGTTATAATCTATACTCGGATCTTGGATGTGCAAGTGATCTTTTATTTTTAAAATTATGTTTTTCCGCTGTGCAAACCTGATCACTTACTAACAACAACCTCATCTTCGGATCACTCAATTTAGTGGATTTTGACCTATATGGATTATAAGAATCTCTTCCCTCAACTGAGTCCCATGCAATCTGAGAGCGCCATCCTTTAAGAGAATCCACTAACCCATCAAAGTCACATTCCAACCATTCTACTAAAGTACTTGGAGTTACTACATGCTTCTCATTTTTTAGCCTAAAAACCATTGTGATGCTCTTCCGTTTCTACTCAAACAATCTATAGACTACTGTAGAACTCATTTATCAAGTGCCTATACCCTAACAATCTAAGACTTATCAACCCATTCTAACAATTTAGCGTGCAATCCTATCTCACAAAAAATAGCCCAATCGAAGGTTCTACCAAGATTCATACCTCTTTTCTATATTTGATTGTTTTCCTTTTTCTAAATTGGATTTTTGAATTGGATTCCATACGAACCTTGCAAGTCTCCTTGTCTCTGGATGCTTCTGCCTCTTGCCATATTCTTGGTTCTTGGCATATTTCCTTAGAGATACTTGATGATTTGAGGAGTTTGGGATGAGTTTAAATCAATTTGGAGAGGTTTGAGTGAAAAAGTTCAAAGAGAAAACTGGTTTTGAGTGTGACATTCTAAAGAAAATGAATAGTTATATTTATAGAAATCACGAGGCATGGTCATGCAGTCATCCAACACGATCGTTCTCAAAACTCTAAATGTGCGAGCATACAATACAAAACTAACGAAAACATAGACAACAAACAAAAACAAAAACATGAAAACACACACAACAAAACTGAAAAACAAAACTCAAATCCCACATTGAATTGCCTAGAAATTGCACATGTCTCAAAAATTGTTGAAAAATTATTATCAGGAAATGTTCGACACTCCAAGAAGTTATAAGCTACATCGACTTTCTTACTCAATCGGTCCACCAAGTAGGTGATCCCCACTTCAATCCACATTCCAACTTCTCGGATTATTTTCTGCAAAAATTGTAAAGTTTATCAAATGGTGGCAGACTCCATAAGCCTAAATATCGAACTACTCTCCACTAATGAGGACTAAACACAGATGAGAATCAAAAGGTCTTTAAAAGCTTGTAACGTTAGGCTCGGGTCATGGGCTCCAATAAAAGGATAGGAAACAAAGTAAGAGAACTCGGTTGTCCTAAAGCAAAACTAAAATAACATCGAACCCACACTTTCTCAACACCAATCGACATGTCCACTAGTTTACAGCCTTCAAACGCGTATCTTTAAAAACTTTTGGATACCATAAATGCGGGGAGACTCGTTTAAGGTGTACGTGGCGTTGTTAAACCCGAGGTCGCCAAATACTGCTAGGCAGTTTTTTAAGGCGGGTTGGTTTCCAGCCGGTATACCCTTAAACTAGGCAGCATTGTGTGTGTTTTTTTTTTTTTACACAATCAATAGAATTGAATTGAGGTGACTACCTCCTTTGTTTTTATTCTTTTCTCTCAACCCCCCACATCATTCTTTTTGGTCTCTTCTTCATTTTTCTTCTCTTAACCCCCAAACTATTCTTTTGCTCATTTGTACACTCGTTTCGTTCTTTGTTTTGCACTAGGACCGAATTCTCCTAAAGGTACGATACAGTGTTTAGGGCAAAAAGGATTGACAATTTTTGTTGTTTTCCAAGAAAAATAAAATAAAATTCATACGGCTCAAATGGGTGACTAGGGAAAATTTCATTCATGGGTCGGCTAGAAAGGCTCAAACGTTCCGAAAAATTGCCTAAATCATCTCCTCAACATGTCTAATCCTAGAATTTTGCCTCAAGCACTTCTCAACTAGGTTCTAGAGTCCACCAATATTATCAAGACTTTACCTAACCACATAAAATGAATCTAAGCATGCCGGAAAAATGAAAATGGTGGTTGAACCACTCAACAAACCTCAATCACAATCCAATCAATAAACAAAAACTTGAAGCAATGCTTAACATTTCCCAACAATAACAATTCAACAGCCTTATTCTCATCATTGATTTCTACAATTCATCATCGACAAAAACGATCAAACAAAGTTAACAAAAAAAACACAAAGAAGTTTTCAAGTTTAAGGTGTACGTGGCGTTGTTAAACCCGAGGTCGCCAAATATTGCTAGGCAGTTTTTAAGGCAGGTACCGGTTTCCAACCAATATACCCTTAAATGAAACAAAGAAAGTAAACAATTAACATAACAAAAAAAATAATTTTTTTTTTTTTCAAGTTTAAGGTGTACGTGGCGTTGTTAAACCCGAGGTCGCCAAATACTGCTAGGCAGTTTTTAAGGTGGTTACTGGTTTCCAGCCAATATACCCTTAAACGAGGTTTTAATTCTATTCCCTACCCCCAAACTAAACATGACATTGTCCCCAATGTTCCATTATGCACAAATCAGGAATAGATAATAAAAAAACAATAAAGGTACGAGAATTCTCCCTGGTTAATCCATGAATTGTCGCTCCCCAATGAACACCCGGTGTCGGACTTTTCATCATCCGAGAATGTCAAAACAATCAAACTGTGCTGTCCTTTATGTTAGCACAATTCACAACTAATCTTGAAAATATTACAACCTAGTCTCGACCTTTTAACAACTACAACTTAAAACATCAACTAAAAACTAACAAAATAAACAAAGTTCAAAACCAAACTAAACTGAGTTTAATGTTTCAACTGAACACAATTAACAAAAACAAAAATAACACAAAACAGGTGCTCTGGTTCAGTCTGCTTCTTCATCTGTTTCTTCTTTAGAGCCCTCGTCTTCCTCGTCCTCCTCAGAGTCCAACCACTCATCTGAGTTCTAGTCAACCCATTGGTATGCTGAAGTGTCAACATTCAGCTCCTTGAAGCTGTTTGTCAGCAATTCATGCATCCTCTCCGTCCGCTCTATCATCCAATCCTGGCGTCTCTTCATGTATTTCATCAGGCCCATCATTTCCTGCATCATCTCTTTTTGTGTACCTGTGGAGCTGGATGATGTGGCCAAGCTCGTTCTTTGCCTTTTCGCCCCTACTCTTGGTTGGGCAGCTTCCGTTCGGTCCAGGTGTTTCTTGTAATAATCTGAATCTAAAGTTGGAGCAGCATGAATACGCTGCTCGTCATCCTGAACCTCGACTCCAGCTTTTAGGCATAAGGCTGTGATGAGATATGGGAAACAATAACTTCCGCGCCCCTGGTTTGTTGCTAGCTTAATGCTATTATAAATTACGTCCCCCACATCAATATTCTTCCCTGTGGCAATCGAATATAGAAGCAATGCCTTCTCGTGAGTCACGGTACTGTAGTGCGATTCTGGCATGAGTCTTGCACAGATATGGTATTGCCACAACCGAGCCATTGGTGTCAACTGTGTTCCCTTGAGTGTCTTTTTCTGTTTCTTGGACACTGCCCACTCTGCACCCGGTTTTGCAATCACTGGGAGAATTAAGTCATCATCAATCCCTGATCTCTTGAACTCCACGTAGTCATCAATGAGGATTTCGGCAAATGAAAGAAATCACTAATTTCTTTCGCCGTAAAAGGCACATCCTCCCCTCTTACAAAAACCGTCTGTTCCTTACACTCCGGGAGATTGGCATAGAACTCCCTTACCAGCGGCTGAACAGCTAACTGATCAGGAGCTCGCAGAAACATCTCCCACTGCCTCCCTTTACTCCAATCAAGAGCCTGAGCAGCGGTTAAGCCGCGCTCCGGGATAATCCCTTTGTCCCTTCTCTAAATGGCCACCTCATACTTTTTCCGGGCCTCATCGTTCACAAACCGGTTATCGACACCCTTTCCCTTACTCTTACTCTTTCCCTTGTACGGTTGTTTAACCTTCGGAGCCATTTTCCAACTCAGTTCCAAACCAAGATTTTAACCCCAAAAATTCAGTCCCAATTCTACTCAATCACAACTCAACCTGCAAAAGCAACCCACACTTCCAAAAATTTTCAATCAACCTCCAAACTAAATTATTCAATTCAACACAAACACTCCAAAATAATCAACACCCACACTTCCAACAATCAATTGATTCACAAACTTCTCAACATCAATCAAAATCACAACTCAAATAACCCAAAAATTCTCAAGTCAAAAGTTCAACAAAATTCTTAGATCTATGATTATAAACTTAAAATTTTCCGAAATAAAGCTTTGGGTTTTCGAGATCTTACCAATATGAAGGAGTTTGCACCACCAATTGAACCGGAAACGACCCAAATAAGAAAGCCCCAATTTTTCGATCAAAAAAAAAAAAATTTGTGAAATTTTCATGAAATTTGTTATTGATAAGGGTTGTTTTGGTGTTTAGGAATGTTGTAGAGTAAGAGTTTTGGTTGGAAAAGCAAAATAGAAGCAAAAGATTGAAAGTTGAAAAATTTTCTCTCAACTCAAAATGCAAGGCGGCGTGAAGAATGAAGAAGAAAAGTTGGTATTTATAGAAAAGGCTCGTCGCCGCGGCGAAGAAGTTTCTTCGCCGCGGCAAAGTTCATCATGCATAAACCCTAATCAACTTTTCCAGGTTTCGCCGCGGCGAAGTTCATCGTTCATGAACCCTAAAAATTCCTAGGTTTCGCCGCAGCGAAGAAAAATTCTTCGCAGGGGCGAAAACTTCCCGAGAGTACAAGGCTCACTTCGCCACGGCGAAATGCCTTAGTCAAATTTTCCAAAAATTTTTTCACTTTCTTTGCCGAGGCGAAAATGTCCAGGAGCTTACCTGGTTTTCTTCATGTCTCTTCGCCGCGGTGAAGAAATTTTCTTCGCCCCGGCCAAGTCTGGAAATTTTTTTATACCTTCCTTTGGCTCAAGACTTCACCTCAAACACCCAAAAACATCAAATTTTATACAAACTCATAATGAAATTAAATAAATTCGAACAACCAAAATTAAAAACAAAAAGTTAAGAACACTTGGGTTGCCTCCCAAGAAGCGCTTGTTTATAGTCGAAAGCTCGACTCTCCCAATTCTCAAGTTGGGATTTCAAGCCGGATTGGGATGAACTTGCAACTCATCACCTCCTCAATGTATGGCTTCAACCTTTGTCCATTAACCGTGAAAGTGCCCTTTTCCTTATGTGTGACTTCCACTGCTCCGGATGCATGTATCTTCGTAATAGTGAATGGTCCGGACCATCTAGACTTAAGTTTTCCGGGAAAAGCCTAAGTCTAGAGTTGAACAACAATACCTTCTGTCCAACTTCAAAAGCCTTGACCCGGATGTGCTTGTCGTGCCACCTTTTTGTCTTCTCTTTATAATTCCGGGCATTTTCATATGCTTCGAGACGAAACTCGTCAAGCTCGTTCAAAGTCAACATTCTCTCCTCTCCCGCGGCTTTCAAGTCCATGTTCAACTGCTTGACGGCCCAGTATGCCTTATGTTCAAGTTCTACCGGCAAGTGGCACGCTTTCCCATAAACCAATCTAAACAGAGACATACCAATTGGGGTTTTGAAGGCAGTGCGATAAGCCCATAAAGCATCGTCCAACTTCCGTGACCAATCCTTCCTCGAGGCATTAACTGTTTTTTCTAAAATCCCCTTTAGTTCTCTATTCGACAATTCCACTTGCCCGCTCGTTTGTGGATGGTAGGGTGTTGCAACTCTATGTGTCACTTTATACTTACTCAGCAGTGCATCCATTTGCCTATTGCAAAAATGCAATCCTCCATCACTAATGATTGCTCGTGGTACCCCAAACCTTGAGAAAATATTCTTCCTCACAAAATTAATCACCACCCTAGCATCATTAGTTGGCAGAGCAACTGCCTCAACCCATTTCGACACATAATCCACCGCTACCAAGATATATGTGTTCCCAAAAGAACTTGGGAAAGGACCCATGAAATCAATCCCCCAAACGTCAAAAATTTCAACCACCAGGATGTTGTTCAACGGCATCTCATCTCTTTTTGAAATATTTCCCATCCGTTGACATTGGTCACATTCTTGAATCATCCGGAAGGAATCCTTAAAGAGGGTTAGCCAATAAAACCCAGATTGTAGCACCTTCACTGCTATTCTAGCTCCCCCAAAATGGCCACTTACTTCCTTCTCATGACAATGCCTTAAAATGCTCTCCATTTCTTCCTTCGGGACACATCTCCGTATCATTTGATCAGTACAGTGTTTGTACAGGAACGACTCTTCCCAAAAGTAGTACTTTAAATCTGAGAAAAATTTCCTCTTCTGTTGAAATGTCATACCACTTGGAAGCACCCTTGATGATAGATAATTTGCAAAATCCGCATACCATGGTGCTTCTTCCACTCTCATCAGCTTCTCATCCGAAAATATTTCTGTAATTGGCATTTCCACCTCAGTTCCCTTGATTGGTCTCTCAATTCTCGACAAATGATCAACTACCACATTTTCCGACCCCTTCTTGTCTCGAATTTCCAACTCAAACTCTTAAAGTAGTAAAATCTATCTTATCAACCGAGGTTTTGCTTCGCCAGTAGGTGTCTGAGTGCTGAATGGTCCGTGTAAACGATCACCTTCGCACCTAACAAATAAGAACGAAACTTGTCAAAAGCAAACACCACAGCCAATAATTCTTTTTCAGTGGTGGTGTAATTCAGTTGTGCATCAACGAGTGTCTTGCTAGCATATTGAATTACATGCAACACTTTATTTTTTCTCTGTCCTGATACTACCCCTAAAGCAAAGTCACTAGCATCACACATTAGTTCAAAGGGCAGTCCCTAATCGGGAACTGCAATAATAGGTACAGATACTAGTAAATTTTTCAGAGTTAAGAAAGCATGCATGCAATCATCATTAAAATCAAAAACAACATCTTTATTCAATAGATTGCAAAGGGGTTTAGAAATCTTAGAAAAATCCTTGATGAAGCGTCTGTAAAACCCCGCATGCCCCAAGAAACTTCGGACTGCTTTGACATTTGATGGTGGTGGTAGCTTCTCAATCACTTCTGTCTTTGCCCGATCAACTTCAATCCCATCCTTGGAAATCCTATGCCCGAGCATTATTCCCTCTTGGACCATGAAGTGACATTTCTCCCAATTCAACACCAAATTTGTTTCCTTACACCGCTGCAAAATAAGAGACAGATTTGTTAGACAGTTATCAAATGATGATCCAAAAACTGAGAAGTCATCCATGAAGACTTCTATAAACCATTCCACCATGTCTCCAAAGATTGACATCATGCATCATTGGAATGTTGCTGGTGCATTGCATAACCCAAATGGCATCCTTCGGTAAGCAAAGGTGCCGTAGGGGCAAGTGAAGGTCGTTTTCTCTTGATCCCCCGAAGCGATGGCAATTTGGTTATATCTTGAATAGCCATCCAGGAAACAATAATAGGTATGTCCTGCCAACCTCTCCAACATCTGATCGATGAAGGGCAATGGAAAATGATCCTTCCTTGTCGCCTCATTCAGTTTACGGTAATCAATGCACACTCTCCAACCCTGCTTACCGTCCTTGTTGGAATCAACTCATTACTCTCATTCTTCACAACAGTGATCCCTCCTTTCTTCAGAACTACTTGTACCGGGCTCACCCATGGACTATCGAAAATCGGATAAATAATCCCCGCATCTAAGAGTTTCACCACCTCCTTTCTCACCACTTCCTTCATTGAAGGATTCAATCTCCGTTGTGGTTGTACCCTAGGCTTAATGTCATCCTCCATGAGAATCTTATGCATGCAAAATGAGGGCGAGATACCTCTAATGTCCGAAATGGTCCATCCAATTGCTAGTCTATGTTCCCTCAACACTCTAATCAACCTCTCTTCCTCTAAGGCATTCAAAGCTGCACTAATAATCACTGGAAAAGTTTCTGAGTCTCCAAGATAGACATATTTGAGGTGAGGCGGTAAAGGTTTCAATTCAAGCCTTGGAGCTTCTTCATTATTTCCCTTTGCCCTCTCTTTGTCAAAATCAAACTCCTCAAATTCTACATCTTGACTCTCCTCAATCGGTTGAAGTGCTTCTAACATCCTAGCACAATCATTACTTGCCGATTCTTCCACCTCTACTATTTTTTGATTTGGCTATACAAGCTTCTAGAGGTAATTCAGGGGTGTTTTCTTCCATGGACTCCACAACAAGTTCATCCACCACATCGACACTAAAGCATGAATCCAATTCAGACGGAAACTTCATTGCATCAAAAACATTGAAAGTTACTGTTTCATCTTGAACCCTTAACATCAACTTTCCTTCCTACACATCAATCAGTGCTCTCCCCGTGGCTAAAAATGGCCGGCCCAAAATGAGAGGAATTTCTTTATCCTCTTCCATGTCCAACACCACAAAGTTCGCTGGAAAAATTATCTTCCCCACCTTCACTAATACATCTTCAACTATCCCCCTCGGGTGCTTTATCGACCTATTCGCTAGTTGCAACGACATTGTCGTTGGCTTCACTTCACCTATTCCCAATCTCCTGAAAACAGAAAAGGGCATCAAATTTATACTAGCTCCTAGATCACATAGAACACGATCAAAAGTAATATCCCCTATAACACAAGGAATAGTAAAACTCCCTAGATCTTTGAGCTTCGAGGGTAATTTCTTTTGGAGGATTGCACTGCACTCTTCCGTGAGCATCACCGTTTTCTCATCTTCTAATTTCCTTTTGTTCGAAAGGATTTCCTTCAGGAACTTCGCATAACTTGGCATTTTCTATAATGCATCTGCAAAAGGAATGTTAATATGCAATTTTTTAAAAACTTCAATGAACTATGAAAATTGCTTATCCTGATTCTTTTTTCTTCAATCTCTGAGGAAAAGGTATGGGTGGGGTGTGATGTGCCAATTCTGGTGGTATCTCGGGGAATGGCAATTTCTCCTTCTTCTTTTGCCTTTCTTCCTCTTTCTTTTTCTCTTCCCCCAAATCACCTGATTTCTCTTCACAAATGATCTCTTCATCAATTCTCTATTCAGAATCTTCCCTTCCGGGTTGCTCCACCTCTTTGGTAGTGTGGCCTACCTCTTCCAAAACTGTCCCACTTCTCAAAATTATTGCATTTGCTTGTTCACGTGGGTTGGTTACGGTATTGCTTGGTAGAGAACCCTGTGGTCGATCATTAAGCTTCTCGGTCAATTGGCCCATCTGTACCTCCAGATTCCGAATGGACGCCCCTTGATTTCTAAAGTTTGTCCTTGTCTCATTCATGAAACCTGTAGTCTCTTGCATGAATTTACCAAACATATCCTCCAACTTCGTCACTCTTTGATCTCCCGGTTGATTGGTCACCCCTGGCGGGTTATTTGGAACTTGCCTCTGGTTCCATTGGTTATTTTGTTGATTCTAATTTCCCCAAGCTAGATTCGGATGATTTCTCCAACCCGGATTATATGTGTTGGAAAATGGGTTGTTCGGTTGTCTCTGATTTCCTGCCAAGTAGTTCACTTGCTCCGTTGATGAAGATGACGTTGCAAATGTGTTTCCAACTTGACACTCGCTGCTCACATGGTTTCTTGCGCAAAATTCACATGTTAGTTGAGGTGCTTGTATAGAATTTACCTGCATAGTTCCCAACTGTTTTTGAAGTGCAGTGAGTTGGGCTGAGATGGCTGTGAAGGCATCAACTTCATGAAGACCCGAAGATTTTCTCGTTGTAACTCTCTCATTCGGTCTTTGATAATTGTTGCTTGCCAAAACCTCAAGCAACTCATACGCTTCCTCTGGTGTCTTATTCTGCAAGGCCCCTCCTGACGCTGCATCAACCATGGTTTGCACATTACCCATCAAACCATTATAGAATGTTTGGACTTGAAGCCAAACTGGCAAACCATGATGTGGGCACTTCCTCATTAATTCCTTATATCTCCCAAGCCTCGTACAATGACTCGGCATCATCTTGGAGAAATGATGTGATATCATTTCTCAATTTTGCTGACTTGGCTGGAGGAAAGAACTTGGTCAGGAATTTCTGTGCTAGATCATTCCACGTTGTTATTGTTCCCGGTGGTAATGCCATTAACCACCCCTTTGCTTTATCTCCTAATGAGAATGGGAATAAACGCAGCCTAATAGCATCATCCGACACTCCATTTGACTTGAAGGTGTCGCAAATTTCCAGGAAATTTGCAATGTGCTGATTCGGATCCTCCTTCAAATCACCGTTGAATCTAACCGACTGCTGGATCATCTGGATGATTGCCGGCTTGATCTCGAAGTTATTTGCTTGTACTGTAGGTCTAGTAATACTTGACCCACTTCCGTTCACTGTGGGAACTGAAAATTCCCTCAGTGTCCTGTTTTCTTGTTCAGCCATTTCAACAACAACTTTTTCCGATTCTGCAGTAAGATTATCTCTTTCTCTTCTCTCTCTGTTAAGTCTTCTTACAGTCCTCTCAAGCTCAAGGTCAACAGGAACCACTGGTTGACGTCTTGCTCTTCGCATAAACTGAACGAACACAAGTGAAAGAAAAGCGAGATCACAACTCTAATAAAAATTAAAAACAAAATTAAAACTTCAATCTAGCTAAACTTAAGGAAAAACTCAATGTTAACTTAAAAACAGTCCCCGGCAATGGCGCCAAAAACTTGATGCGTGTTTACTACAACATGCAAAACTAGCAAGTGCACTAGTCGCTCAAGTAATAAAATGATGGGTAGGATATCATTCCCACGAGGACTGTTAGCAAAGCACTAAGTTTCCTAACATTATCAAGTTGAAGTAATCGAATTCTTTGGATTGGTGGGAGCAAATTTTAATTTAAAAACAACAAAATGAAATTTAACTAAGGTTAAAATTTAATTAAGAAAGCAAGCTAAAACACAGAATATCAATTCAAGCAAAACGGGTAGGGTTTTGACTTCGTTTGGACTTTTATGGGTTAAACCTAAAATTACACTATATTCACATTCATGCGCAGTGGTTGTAAATCGAATTCACTAATATGTTAAACATACCCTCTCGGGCTATGTTTTCCTATTCATCCTTATTAACATTCCGCACCTAACAAATTGAAGGTTAATAATTCTGAATTCATTAAGCACAAGAATCCTCAATTGATTTCATTAATTCTTGAATCTATCTCTAGCATCCAATACTATAATGGTGATTACCCAAGAAGCCTAACATGAATTATTTCTCAATCTCATCATGTTCATCACATACAACATTCAATTTCAGAGTAACACACAACCAAAGCTTATTCACATGGAAATAACACAATCAAATACTTAACCCATTTAAAATTGTAAGTGACATGACGCTACTATCTGCGGGTCCGGCCACGGAGTTCACACAGCTCCCTACACGTGGCAGGATATCTCTCCCCCCCTTAAGGAGATTTCTTTCGCCTTCCCCATGGCTTGAACCCATTCCCCAAGGGGCTATAGGCAAATGAGCATCACCATGAGTACCATCAGGGCTAGCTCCCGATGGTACTCATGGTGATGCTCATTTGCCTATAGCCCCTTGGGGAATGGGTTCAAGCCATGGGGAAGGCGAAAGAAATATCCTGGGGGAGAGATATCCCCGCCACGTGTAGGAGTCTGTGAACTCGTGGGCGGACTCAGCAGAGAGCCGTGGGCCCTTACATAAAAAGGCGCATTTTTATTGTCACAACTGTTCATAGCGAGGCTTAGGCCCGATCACAAACGAGCCCGAGGCCCAGCCGAGACCACACAAAGCCCGAGGCCCGAGCCGGACCACACAAAGAGGCCCGTGACTCACTAGGAATATCTCCCCCCTTAAGGGATTTCTTTCGCCTCCCCCACCACTCGAACCCAAGACCAAGGGGCTATAGTCAATTGGGAAGCATGGTGAGTACCATCGACCGACTTTTTTTTATGTGGACCCCACAGGTGGTGGTGGCCATGATCTACAGGCATGGCGGGATATCTCCCCCTAAAAAGGAGATTTCTTTCGCCTTCCCCACCACTCGAACCCAAGACCAAGGGGCTATAGTCAATTGGGAAGCATGGTGAGTACCATCAAAGCCGCTTTTTTATAACATGACATAACAGATATCTCCCATTTGCTGATTCGCTGTTCATTCGAACTCACTGGTGCAGAGTCAATGAGCACCATCAGCTAGCTCGATGGTACTCACCATGCTTCCCAATTGACTATAGCCCCTTGGTCTTGGGTTCGAGTGGTGGGGAAGGCGAAAGAAATCTCCTTAAGTGGGGGAGAGATATCCCGCCGCCGTCGATCATGGCCGGCCACCTGTGTGGGGCAGTTACAAAAATCCAAACTACAATCAAAACCCTAACCCATAAAGGATTAGTTCATAACTAAATTAATACTACAAAAACGAAAAATAGAAATACACAAGTTAAACATAATGAAACTGAGATGAAAGATAAGAAATCTCCCCAAAAGATGAATCTTCTAGTAAAAATCTGAATCTTCTCCCTTAAATAATCCGAAAAACTCAAAGCTTTACTCTAAGAAAAGTGTAAAAACGGCTAAACCTAAAAAGCTGAAGATCCCCTAAACAAAAGGTTAAGTTTTTCTTTTATACTTAATCCAAAAACCCAGCCAAAACACGCACACACGAAACTGTGCGTTTGACAAAACTGAATAAATTGACTGTCGCCGCGGCGAAGAATGAAGAAATCCCAATCGTCTCTGGCTTACTTCGCCGCAGCGAAGACAATTTCTTCGCCGGGGTGAAGCTCCTTGAAAAGTTCTAAAATTACAGAATTGCCACTCTGCTTGCTTCTTCGTTCGATTCTTTGAATCTCGGCTCTCTTCCTTGGGAACAAGCTTCATCGTGCTTTGTCCTGCTCCGGAACTCTCCTATCTTCTGAGATCCGCTAAGTTCTGAGTCAAAACTATCCAATTTTGTCTTTATTTGCTCAAAAAGTCCATTTTAAACCTGAAACACGAAAAGTAAAGAATTAAGCAACAATTCAGGCAAAAATGCACTAGAAAGTACCTGAAATCCGACAAAAAGATCTAATAAAAACTGTATAATTTACGGATTATCACTAGGGTTAGGTCAAATTGATTTTGAATGGTCGTATGTGAAAGAGGTAACACTGTGCTTAGGTTTTTAAACCTAAACAAAAGGCGGTTACAAGGCATGAACGTTCTAAGAGAGTGAAAGCTCATACGACATGGAACGACCATCAAGCACGATCGTTCCAACTGAAACAATTTTAAAGATTTTGACACTTATGCACATTGATTAAAATGTCATCAAACAATAATATCCTAAATATTTCAATCACTTGGAGAATTTTCATTTACAAGAAAATGTATCAAATTGATGGCAACCGCAAGATTATATCAACCTGACTTTTCTTAGACCAATTTTAAGCACAATAAAATGCATACATGAATTCATCAAAGTATGTCTCTCATGTGCCAAATTGTAGACGATTCTTACACATGATCTGAATAAGTTCTCCATCTTCGTGAGAAGACTTGCCACTTGGTGATTTTTAAGTCCATCCTCTAATGTACCTTATCGATCTCCTATGGAGGTGCATGTATAGATTTCTCTACACGGGTTGTGGCAAAAATAGATTTTGAGCACTCAGCTCATAATCCCAACCTTTTTACCCTTGCAGTCCGATGGACCAAATCACTAATAGGGTTATGTAAGAGTTATTTCACTTTGATTTATGCAAAGACAATCACACAATCAATGTTTAAAGCATGTTATCACACCTAACTCAAACATATTCTCAATATGCACATAAAACACATCATCTCAATCAACTTCACATATTAAACATTCACATAGGGTGATGAATTATACCTGGTTCACATCAGTCATTCCTAACTCTCTCATTTCTTTATCAAAAGGCTTAGTGAAAATATCAGCCAATTGGTGATTAGTATCAACAAATTCAAGAAAAATATCACCCTTGCTAACATGATCATGTAGGAAATGATGTCTAATATTTATATGCTTTGTCCTCGAATGATGTACAAGTTTTTTATACAAATTTATAGCACTTGTATTATCACAATGAATAGGACTGCTATGCATGTTAAAACCAAAATCTTCTAGTTGTTGCTTCACCCATAGAAGTTGTGCACAAAACTCACTGCTGACACATATTCAGCTTCCGTGGTAGAAGTAGCAACTGAATTTTGTATTTTTGAAAACCATGAAACTAGCATGTTTCCAAAAAATTCACGTGTTCCACTAGTGCTCTTCCTATCTATCCTATAACCTCCAAAATCAGCATCTGAATATCCTATAAGACTAAAAGAAGATATTTAGGATACTATAAACCAATATTTGGAGTTCCTTTCAAGTACCTAAGAATTCTTTTAACAACATTCAAATGAGATTTCTTTGGAGATCATTGGAAACCTGCACACATACATACACCAAATAAAATATTAGGCCTACATGCAGTTAAATATAAAAGTGCACCAATCATGTTTCTATAAAGCTTAGTATCAACACTTTTACCTCCTTCATCGGCTTCTAATTTGAGTGATGTGCTCATGGGAGTAGGTTGATCTTTGGTCTAATTCATCTTGAAGCAGTTGCGGAGATCATGAATGTATTTTGGATTGATTCAACAAGATCCCTTCCTTTTATTACTCAATTTGTAATCTGAGAAGGAATTTAGTTTTCCCATCATGCTCATCTCGAATTCACCCTGAATCATCTTAGAAAAATCCTTGCAAAGGATTTCATTTGTAGCACCAAAGATGATATCATCAACATAGATTTGAACTACCAAAATATCTTGCCCATGCCTTTTTCTAAACAAGGTAGTATCCACCTTTCCTTTTGAAAAACCATTTTGAACAAGAAAACAACCCAATCTATCATACCAAGCTCTAGGAGCTTGTTTTAAACCAGAAAGTGCTTTTGAGAGTTCAAAACATGTTCGGGGAAATCGGGGTTTTCAAATCCGGGTGGTTGTTTAACATAAACCTCTTCTTGAATAAAACCATTTAAAAATGCACTTTTAACATCCACTTGAAAAAGTTTGAAATCTAGCTGGCATGCATAAGGAAGTAACATTCTAATAGCTTCTAATCTAGCAACCAGATCATAGGTTTCATTGAAATCATTACTTTCCTCTTAAGAGTAGCCTTGGGCAACTAACCTTGCTGATGCGTGTTTCCTACAACATGCAAAATGTAGCAAGTATACTAGTCGCACAAGTAATAGAGTGATGAGTGAGTATCATTCCCACGAGGATAGTGTTACTAAGTACCGATTTCCCTAGTTTAAGTCCTAATTAAAGCAACAATAAATTGGATTGATGGAAAATTAACAGCTAAATACAAATTAACAAAAATATAAATGAATGATGATGAAATTAAAGCAAAACCCAACAACTTAACTAATTAAACAATGCTAAAAAAATGCTAGGGTGTTGATTTCACCTAGATACGCTAACCCAAATCATAGAATCTATTACCCAAGTTCTAATTCCTTGATTGAAAATCGAATTCCCTGAGTTGTGAAACATACCTTCTCAGGCTACATTTCCCTACTTATCCCTATCAAGCTTCCGCACCCAACAAAATGAAGATTAATAGTTCAAAGTCTTTTAAGCTTTATGGAATTCTATCTAGATTTCATAGATCACTAAACCTATCTCTAGTGTTTGCTAATCTACGGTATTTATCCCAAGAGGCATAATCACAAATCACTTCTCAGTCTCATTATGAACAACACACAATTGAATGGTGATCAAGCATCCAAAAGTCATTAAGCAAAGAGATAAACACTCAATCATGAAATTAAAACTCAAAGTAAATCAATTCATATAAATTTGAATCATTGTATCAAGGTTACATCAAACCCTAGCTAAACAACTCAGTTCATACACAAAAACGAAATAAAATAGCAAAAACCAACTGAATCAAGATTCATCATTGAAAAACAAGCAAAAGATGGAGAAATCTTCTCTAATTTGAAGCCCAAATCTTCAATAATCTTCTCCTTCCATGAGCTGCCTCCCAAATGACGAACCAAGACTCTTTTCTCTTCCTTTTCGCTCTAATTTATACCTCTCTCACTTAAGGATCAAGCCCTAGCAAGCCAAAACGCGTCGTTTTATTTTTAAATCTGACGCAGATTTCGCCACAGTGAAGCCTTTCGGGCCAAATATGAGCATGATAGAGTCTGAATCTGAAAAAGTGTTAAACATATGAATTCTAGCCCTTTAAATTATCTTTCTTGTCGTTCAAAAAGAAGCACAATCCGATGTCTAAAGCTCAAGTTATGGCAAAAATAATGAAGCACGTCCAAAGACGTTTTCTTCAGTTCCCAGCGTACTTTTCACGACTTCAAGCCAAGTTTCACCATTTTCCAGTCAGAATTAGAAAAAACCCAAAACATGAAAGTTGTAGCTCTTCTTCTTAGCTTTCAAAAGCTTCTTAATTCAGGTCATTCCGAGTTTCCAAGCTCAAGTTACACAATTTACGCTCAAAACTGTCATTTATGCTCAAAATCATCGTTTAGGCCTGCAAAGACAAATTAATAGAATTAGGTAGCAATTATGGCCCAAATTGAATGAAAAGTATCCTAAATCTTATTAAAATTCAATGCAAAATCATAGTGTAAAATATGATTATCACTTGCTTTGTCTCTTATAACAATACCTTGCTCATCCATCTTGTTCTAGAATACCCATTTGGTGCCAATGATTGGATGGTCTTTAGGTCTTGATACAAGTTCCCATACCTTGCTTCTCTCAAATTGATTTAGCTCCTCTTGCATTGCATGAACCTAACTTTCATCACTTAGTGCTTCATCCACTTTCTTAGGTTCCACTTGAGACAAAAATGCTATGAAATGGCAAGTATTGCTCATTGATGCTCTTGTTCTTACTCATTGAGTGGGATACCAATGATTTGTGCATCTTTCACTTCATCTCTTACTATTGGAAATGAGATCTCCCTCGTTGGTTCTTGAGGTTCCATAAATGTGTCATCTTCATCATTTACCTCTTCTTGATGTTCTTCTTTCTTGTTGTCGGTTGATGGTGAGGCTTTATCTGTCATTTCAAGCTCTTTCATCAACTTATTAACTTCTTCTTCATTGATATTCTATGCATTCTTAGAAGAAGAATCATCAAATAGCACATGTATAGACTCTTCAACTAAGAGGGTTCTTTTGTTGAAGACTTTATATGCTTTTGAAATAGAAGAATAACCAAGGAAAAGTGCTTCATCTAATCTTCCAAGGTTGTCCTTACCATTGTTAAGCATAAAGCATTTGCAACCAAAGAGATGAAAATATGCAACATTTGGCTTTTTCCCTTTGAATAACTCATAGGGAGTTTTCTTGAGAATAAGCCTAATCATAGCTCTATTAATGATATAGAATGAAGTATTAACTGCTTCGGCCCAGGAATATTATGTTAGAGTAGGTGCCCTAGAGCCAATGAATTATTGCAACATTGGCTGTTTGTAATAATGTTTATTTATCAACAAAAATGAATTTTCTTATATATATCGCGTAAATCATAATTGTATTGATATATGTTCTTAGGATGGTAAAGCCGTGAAGAGGGTATCAAGTATTTCAAATCTTGATAGTGAGAACCCTATGATCACATATGGTGGCCATTTTAGAAATGTTCGTAGCCCCAATATTATTTTGACCAAGGACACAGATAATACGGTAAGGCTACCATAGTGTTGAACAACTCTGTCGAAAGGCAATGACTAATCTCACTTGTCAAGGTTGTTTGTTAACAACCTAGTGTAACACATGGGTGCTTGCTGTAGGCAAGTTCACTGGACAAACCCACTAGAGGATTCCATATGGATGGTAACCCTAGTATCTATGGAATAAATCCTCTAACGGATGGTGGTGCATGTGATCCTTAGACTTGAGATCACCAGACCGCCTTGTGCACCAATTGGTGTAGTTTGACACTAGCCCAACGTAGTTCTATTCAGGACTATCAGAACGGTAGTAATTGGCTACATTGAGAAGTGTATCAAGACTATGGTGGATCAATAAAGGATTCATCACTCCTGGGTATGGGAGAAGCTATCTCACTACGCAATTTAGCAAATGACAATGACACTAAATCTGTGGGCACGGTTGGATTGAGTTGTTGCTCAATCCAATTTGTTATTCTAGTTATTGATCCGAAAAATGAATACAAAGATATCAAGGGTATTTGAGGTTGACAATATTTTTGCATCTCAGCCTTGATGAGATAACGGATGATGAAAGGACTTGATTGCACGACAACCATACCGTTTATAGGTTGCGGTTTCATTGAATTTATATCTGTTGGGTGGCCATGATGCCTTGCTAGAGGCCAATCTTGGTCTGTGTGTAGTCAGACAATTAATTGGTGTTAATCATGATACTACTCAATGCCAATAGGATAGGGAGCCTACGGGTCACACACTTAGAAGATAGTTTAAGGATGATGACATTTTGGAAGAGTATATTCGTCTTTTAGATGATTAGGCATATTGGTAATTTTGCTATGTAATTAAATTTACTAAGGTTGTAGCCTATGTCCAATTTTATTATTGGAATAATTTAGCAAAATTATAAATTTAATAATTAGAGTTAATATTAAAATTTAAACTAAATAATTAAATTGGGTTTAAATACAATTCTACTTAAAGTTTGGGTTGATGCTAAACTTGAGGCGTAGAGGGGATATTTGCTTTATCATTTAAATAAAGCAAAATTAGGTTTTCCATGAACCTTATCATTGTGTTGCCATCCCAAGCCTTTTGAGAGAAATGTTTTTAATTTTCTCTCAATTCTATCTTCCAAGACGCCAATTACTTGAAGCCAAGAATTAATTCTTGGTTATTGTTGTACTCTTTTCGTGTGGACGACGTGAGCTTGATTCCATTCTCGAATCGGTAGCGAAATTGATTTTAGGGACATTGAAAGAACCTCCTACGTTTGTAAGTAAATTTTAATCCTTGTATGGATTTGTTATTATATTGATTTTATAATATATGTAAACATTATAATCTATACCAAGATTTTTGGGATTAAGTAATTGATCGATTTCTTTTTAAACTTTGATTTTTCTATTGCGCCAATCAGATCAGTTACTTACAGTGGTATCAGAGCCTCAGGTACTAGATTATAATATTTAATTGTTGATTGATAACATGTGATTTGCTTGATAGCATGTTATTGTATATATTGATTTTTAAATCTGTAAAATTCTATGTTTATTGCATGATTTGTATGATCAATTGGTTTAAGTGATGTGTTGATGAATGATTTTGGGTAGGTTGATGTCATGGTCGAATGCTGGTGCGTTCGATTTGATTTGGATTCGCGTCATTATGTGAAAAATTGGAAAAACAACCGTGAACTGTAGGCTCACTGGATTACACTGATCACTACTGTATGCTCATTGGATTACACCGATCACTACGGCAAAATAAAGCTTCGTCGCAACAATGAGCTTTGTTGAATGGAGTAGCGTTGAAAAATTAGCACTCATCATGGCGATCGCGAGTTTGGTGAATGACCGTCATGGCGAAATAAAACTTTTCCATGACGATTGAGCTTCTGGGGCAGCACTAAAAAATCAGCGCTCGCCACGGCGATCGCAAGTTTGATGAACAACCGTCGCGGCGAAACAAAACTTCGCCACAACGAGTGAGCTTTTGGAGCTTGTTGATCATTCACGTTCGCCGCGATGAAATAAACCTTCACCATGGCGATCTTGATTTTTCTCAACGTTCGCCACGACAATTATGCTACTGGAGCAGATCATGTTTTTATGTGATAGGACCAAAGTGCAGTTTTCCAAAACCTTGAAGCCAATAATTATTCTATACATCTAATAGGGTAATTAAGTAATATCACCCATCCAATTTAAAATATTTGTTTTTGAATGTATGCAATGTTCTTGTTTGAAAATTACATGGTGCCTGGTACATGAGCCTTAGACCTATGGTTTGTTTATTTAAATTTTGGGTTTGTTTGTAAGTTTTTAAATAAATAGGACCTGTGTGTCCTGCCTCCCTCAAAATTCTCTATGTATTTCTTCTTCTCATCTTAATCCCCTTGTGTGTAATGCAAGGTTTCTATTTTATTGATGTAAATTAGAATAGGATTTTATTTATTATAAAATCTTTTGTAATGATCGTGATGAAGAAATGAAGGGCAAGACTTGAAGACCTAAGTTTTGTATTGACCCTAGGTTGACCTACTGATTCCTCTAGGCTCGAGGAAATCGATTTTAGTTAGGCCACGTACCGGCACGTTTATTTTACACTTAGAATGCATGCTAAGGTTGAAAGTTTAATAACATGCCAATCAATGACATTCTAACAAAGATAATAAATTGGTGAGACCACAAAATAAAACCCCTCAACAAAGGATATTAAGTTAGTAATTAAAATGCCTACCATCACCATGACTTTAATCAAACCACTGTTCATTGGAACCTTGTTTGCCAAAGTGAAGGGTACACTTCTACCAGTGGGAGGTTAAAGTTCATTAGAGTTTTCCTTAATGGTGATGGGTCGACTTAAGATGATGTGTTTTGCTTGTTCGCCAAAGCAAAGATTGACAAACACATCAAGGCATAGTAGAGAAGTAAGCTTGTTATATGTACGTGGCGACATGTAGTGTCCACTCTACTGATACTGAGAATCACACTTGAGGACAATAGCTTCGGCCATTGTATTATATGATTGGTTTGTTGGCTTATTTTGCATTGGAGATTGGTAGTTGGAGCTATCAACTGGTGTGAATTAAGTTTGTTGGCCTACCTAATTAACCCATTTTGGCTTGTTCGCCAAAGAGAAGATATGAAATGGGCTAGATGGGATCTCAATCCACTAGGAAAGCCAACAAACCAACTTAAAGTCTAAAGAGCTATTGGCTTGAAAAAAATGGTGGGAGTAATTATTTAATAAAATACCTTGTTAAATAAGAATAAACATTGTAATAACTTTTGCTTATTCTGCACTTGTAGAATCATAAAAATTGAGCAACAACAACCTTATAATGTGTCCGATAATCAACACAGGCTGGATGCAGTAATTCTTCAAACTAGTATAGAGACCTTTGGATTGTACTTAAGTTTGAAAGTAAATTATATACCATCAATCGGGCTCTACCTCAAGAGCCTGGTGATCACATCACCCGAGAACAGTGAGATGTTTGCCAAAAACATATGGATGATACTAACATATAACTTGTTAAGTATATTATTGGTGTGCTGTCCCAGGCAACCAGAATTAAAATCTAAGAATACATGTAGTAGTGCGAGTAAGGATCGTTCCCACGGAGAGTGTCTAGCCTAGTTTTATGCTACATGAACAAGGATTGGGGGGATTTGAGCATAACGAAAACAATTTCAGGAAAAAACAACTAAGGGACAATTCAAATTAAATTATCGAAATCAATCAAAAGAACAAACCTTGGTCTAAGTTAACATCCACCATCGGAATTTTACAACTGATCATTGAAGCAAGTATATATCAATTCATACTTTGAATATTCACCGTTGGAACTATTTTCCTATCTCTCCTTAGTTGAAGTTAATTAGGAAACAAACAATCTAATTAATCTTACTACTAAACAATCCAAGACAAGCACTAAAGGTTTAATCTAGAAGCAGCCTTAAGAACTAGAGAGATTGATAAAGCTGAACAACACAAACACAAGCGGTTGTATTTAATTTAGTTGAGTGTTCTTCTTAAGATTTAATAATTCCTGACACAGCAAATTCTTAAATCTTAGTTACTCACAAATTAGAGGGATCAAACAATTACGGATTTGATATCTAATTTAGTGATAGATTGCAACAAATAATAAACTTGTAGGCCTCCTAGTAATTAAATGAGACAATCATGAAAATAGGCATAGAAGAACATCCAATACTCAAAGCATATATTGAACACTAAAAACATATTAGATCTCACAGTTTTATTGATTCTGAGGCCTCTGTTTCCTTCGACCAAGTTATGAAAATTTAGCCGCTCATGGCCATCATGAAAACTTGATAAGTTGAATAAATTTAGTGTTTTTAGGTTTGTTTTTATAACCTTC